>JAMJFZ010004091.1:2037500-2597500 GCA_026225945.1 Cricetomys ansorgei | reverse complement strand
TTTATTGCTAGTGACTGTGCTTTAAGTATGACAAAGATTGGTGATGCCTGTAGTGTTTTGTTTTTAAATGTTATACTGAATACTGGGGAATTACTTTACATGGTTAGTTTATACCTATTCCTATGAAGCTATATATTGAAAGACACACACATACATTTTTAAATTGTTTATTATATTTAATTATTAATTGTGTCTGTGTATGTACATGTTACCTGTTTGCACATGTGGAGTAAGAAGGAAACTTGTAGCAATCATTTCTCTCTCCTTCTATTCTGAGGATCCTGGGGATGACACTCAGATTGTCAGACATGCAATTAGTGCCTTTACCCACTGAACTATTTCTTTGGCTTTGAATAGATAAATATGTATTTTAATCACCACTTTGGCACCTATTGGGAGTGATATTTTTGGCTTATTGCTATATTTTTCTTGGTTGGCACTTTCATGTTATATCTGACATAATGGGGAAACTTGATAATTTACAGATGGCTTATGTTTGAGTAAGAGTAATGAGTACAGGAGATCGGACTACATTTAGCTGGCATTATTCTTTTCCAGAATATTGTTATATGACACTATTCCCACAGAGATGTAAATAAATGCTCTTTAGGATATCAATAAAACTATCAGAAAATATGCAAATACCCAGATATTCAAAATAGGTTACTCATATTGATCAATGAAATTTTGATGTCAGGCCTGCTGTATTATAGTACCATAAATTAGGTGACTAAAGATAATGGAAATATTTTATGTATCAGTTACAGAAAAGGAAGTCTAAGTTTGGAATAAGGGTTGCTTCATACTCCTTCCTATGGTGTGAGGATTATGTTGTTCCCTGTTGTGGTTTTATGACACCCTAACTACCATCCCTACTTCCATCCTTGCATGGTCATTTCCTTATGTGTTGTGACTATGAGTCCAAATTTTCCTTTGTGTGTATGTGTGTGTGTGTGTATGTGTGTGTGTGTGTGTTTTGGGGGGGGTTGTTTTATGTTTTTGGGTTTTTTTTGTTTATTCAAGACTGGGTTTCTTTGTTGTAATTCTTGCTTTCCCAGAACTCTTTCTGTAGACTAGGCTGGCCTTGAATGCATAGAGGTCTGAGTGCCTCTGACTTTCTGGTGTTGGGTTTAAAGACATGCACCACCACCACCCTGCAAAATTTTCCTTATATAACACCAATCATGTTAGACAAAAGGCTAACTCTAGTCCATCAAAGATGCATCTTAAGAATAAAATTCAGAGAGTCTATTTAAAAGTAAGATCAAATTCACAGGTTTTAGACTTTAGGAAAGCATTGTGCAAGCCAGTGCACTCTAAATGTGTGTGTCTTTTTTCCTTTTGTTCCACACAGAACTTTGTTTTCCCTATTTACAGGATGTGCCTTGTATATTATGTCTCTCAAATTCCTGCTAATGTTTTATTAAGGAAATGGAAATACAAAGAACTGGAACAGTGATCTTTAAACTATGACACAGACAATATATCTGTGTACAAATATGTTCTAAATGGCAAACATTCACAAGCATTTTATATAGAATTTCAAGTCACATATACATTTCCCTAAAATTCATCAACTTGATATCATAGTATCTAAAGAGGTGTAAGATTGATGCCTTTATTTTTGCAACTTACTGAACATATAATCAAAGATTTGGGTATGGTATTATACACAGCAATCATCTGCAATAGATGGTATTGTTTGCCCTTCCATTAAGAACATTTCTATTTTTAACGTGGCCTTAGTAGAAGCACACTTGCTGAGATCTAAATAAATTCCATAGTGAGACAGCAGAGAAGTTATGACAAGTTTAATGTGGAGATCCTGCCTTTCCCATTCACCAATACCACCAAGAAATTAATCACTCCTGAGAGAATCACATGAAAGCCAAACAAAGGAGCTTCAAGAAGAAATATTGAAGGTGGCAGGGCACTATTTCACCAATTCAAGATATTCACAGGCAGACTCTTTCCTATCTATCCATCCTTGAACTAAATTTGAAAGTTAGATGGAACTGTTGGAATGCATATTAATATGTATATTTGAATTGAAAAATGAAGTCAGACATTCTCTGACAGAAAAAAAATTATAATCTGTCTGATTAGTAGTAAATATTGACTGGTTTTGCCAAATAGGTGATAAGGCTGACAATTTCCAAATTGAATAAGGTAAATCTGTGGATCCAGGTTTTGACAAACATATATACCAAAGCATGTGAAAGATTAAAACATTTTAGCCAAAGCATTTATTATCAAAGACATATTGAGATGAACAATATTTCAATATCTGTGCCTCTCCCTGGATTCACAGATTTAATCAAGAAATGTCAATATAACTGATTAACAGTATAATTAAGAGGTGTTTAGCCTTATTAATGCTTTCTATTCTTGAATTCCTTTATTGTGTTTTATTATTTTCTTAATTTATTTTTTATATATTCTCTGGAAATTAAGGTAAATGAAGATTAAAATGTTTTAGAGTATTAATTCATTTGCGAATAAGGAAGACATATCCACAAACTGTCTAGTAAAATTGAATTTTATGTAACTTTCCACATAAAGCTTTTTAAACAAGTCATCTTTTACTCAGCCCTAAAAAAATTGCAATTTTTAAGTTGAGAAAAAAAAACAAACTAACCTCAGGTTGTTACTAAATAATATGTGAGAAGATGCAAAGTTCAGTACAGTTGATGTTTTGTACTCTTGCAGTTTTAAAAATTACCAACATATTAGATAAATGTTGGGAAAGGGGAGCCAACATCACTCCATATCCATACAAATGTGGAGTGAAATAGTACACGAAAATTGTTTGGAATACTCTATTTTATGAATCTAGAGAATAATATACAATAGTGTTTTTTAAAATTAGTGCAGTGTTAGAATGTATTTCTAGAACATCCCCATGACATTAGGATTATGATTTCTTTATGGCTCATTTTCTATTTAATTCTTTTAGAATAGCAATGGATAGTGCATTGGACTTCTAATTCCATGTTTCTTAACAATTAATTCTGTAAACAAGTTCAGTTTTTAAGATGATAAGGCCACAGCTTTTGATTCGAATAGGAATGACATACTTACCCCAAATACCTTCGTACTGTGAAACATATAATGCATATCTAAAGTAGATTCAACTTTGTAAAATATACCCAGGAGTATCTCCATCCAATGAATTTACCACATACATTGTCTCTATTACTTGATAACATCTGGAGATATTGCACTGATTTCTGTTCAATTGTAATACTAGAAAAATGCATACATTGCATCATCTCAAGTAAAATAATGCTTTTCTGATTTGAAGGAAAAAAAACTATAGTATAGATCAAATGAGAAGGTTAAAACATTTGCCAGCCATGTTCTTAGGAACTAACTTTGCTTCAGACAGGATGTGTAGAAACTAAGAAGAAACTCTTACCACCATTATAGACAAAGGTGTAAAGATATTAAAAGTTTCCTGAAATATGGAAATCTTAAACTAAGGAGAGGATTAATCTCAGTCTTAACTGAAGAATTACAAATTCAAACACTAAAACATAATCTCACACTTGTCAGATTGGCAAACATCCAGAAGGTTATCATGATCCATGGCAGAGGAAAGGAGACAGGCAGCCTGTGGTTGCAGTGGAAAATGAAACTAGCCCCCTGCAATGGCATTTTGCAATACCCATCAAATTAAAAATTGCATTTATCCTTTGACCCAACAATCTCACTTCTGAGAATTTAGTCCTACTCCAATAGTTCACTTTCATGGGAGAAATCACCACACTGAAAACCTTCATGGCTTACAACGAAGTAATTATTTATTGCTGGTTAGTTGGGGATTGTAGGTCAGATTCTGGTGTTTGCAATTCCCTCTCCAGCCTGAGGTAGTGCTTATGTAGGCCTGCTCTCTGGGGTGGACAGTATATACAGCAGGCAATGAAGGGAAAGGCAGTTCCAGAGAGTGTAAAGTTAAGGTTAAGTTCTGAGTTAAGGTGCCATTACTACTATATAAGTTACCTGTGTAAGGTCAAAGGCATCAGGGCAGGGATGTAGACTCTCAGGAGAAGCACCGCCATGCATAGATGGGACTGAGCACACAATCTCAGGGAGGAAGCAAGGAGTCAGAACATGTATCTTCTTCCCATGGATGTAACAAAGTAGTGATTTGAACATTTATGCCATCCTTTCTCTCAGAATAATGCTTGACAGCAATGCTGTTTGGAAATAGAATGTCTATTTCTGACATCAATATGCATGGATTAGTTCAAGGTGCAAAGCGACCTTCATAGACTGCAGATCTACATTATTGAAACCACAAAATTGTATATTTATTTCACTCATCCAATAGGTATTAACTGAGGGCCTACAAAAGCCCAGGATTATTTATGCTTAAGAGCTGTTAGATGAGGTCTATGTTAGTCACTGTTCAGTACCAGGTTTTAGTATGATTCTGTCTCTGTCAGTCTATACCAGCCCAGGTCACAGCATGAGAACTTGAAAGAGGCCAGTGTCAACCCCTACCAGCATGTATGCTCAGGACATTAAGACTGGTGTTAAGGTTTTCA
The DNA here is from genome assembly GCA_026225945.1 of Cricetomys ansorgei. Taxonomy (NCBI): domain Eukaryota; kingdom Metazoa; phylum Chordata; class Mammalia; order Rodentia; family Nesomyidae; genus Cricetomys; species Cricetomys ansorgei. Next base: position 2,592,950 of record JAMJFZ010004091.1, on the reverse strand, counting down.
AGTAAGAGAAAGCTGTGAAGGAGACTTCAGCTTTGGAATACAAGCACAATGTTTGATGGGACTTTAGAAATAAATAATCAAGCAAGAGTAATGCTTGGTTGGTATAGGTAGGTCACGGCTTGTCATCCAAAGAAAATGTACTGTATTTGTCGTTTGGCCACTGTTTGATCACATGACAGAGGAACTATGGAGGATTACTCCAGCTCACATCCTAAAAGAGTCACAGTAAAGTGTTCTCAGTCCTTCAGTGACTGAATCACTTTATTAATAAGAAAATACTCACATTTTATGATAATTGTAAGAATAGGTTTCCCGTTCCTTGTGAGAAGCAGTGTTGGAACTTATTCATATAAGCACTGATATAAAGTGATGCTTCATGTGCTGGTTTTGAAGGATGGTGCTGCCAGTCTGATGCCTAAGTACTAATGTCCCATTAAACACAGCTAAACCCTGCTGATAGAAATTTTGAAGGAATGAAATTCATCCGCTATAGTATTTCTAATTTTTATCCAGGGAATATGAATCATATTCATAAGTCACATTTTAGGATTGAGATATGTCTAGAGACTAGAGAGTAAAAAAAAATTAAAAGAACTTGAAATCAATTTAATGGCATCGACAAACTTTCTGTTCAAGCTTACATGGAATTATTTACCTGATACATCTCATTTTCAAGATGTTTGTGATTGAAAGGATTTCATAATTTAAGCTTCTGCTAATTCCCTTGTGTCCAAGTAAATACAATATTTGACTATTTTAGGACCCTTTGGGATGACTAAAGGTTCATAGTAAATCTTTGACACTCGTTTGGAAATTAGTATGCATTCCCACAAACATTAGGTTTTGTGACACTTAGAAAGTTGTGGGGCCTATAGTAGTATAGCTTTTCTTTTGTAAATAGCAGATGACAGTAATAATAATTGTACTACCCTCACTGATTTGTAGAGTCTTGAGATAAAATCTGCTGTTATATTTCAAATCTGAGCAACTAGATGGTTTAGTGGGTTAAGGGCTTACTCCCAGATCTGATGACCTAAGTTTGATTTGGAGGACTCCAGGTGTTGGAAGCAGAGAACTTAATCCTGAAAGTGCTCCCCTGACCTGCACAGGTAAAGCAGCACATGAATGCCTACACACACACACACACACACACACACACACACACACTCAGATATCTGCACATACAAACTCACTCACACACACTTACACACTCACTCACAGACACACTCACACACTGACAGACTTACCCACTCACCCACACACCCATACACTCATTCCTCCTCCTACACTCACACTCACTCCTGCACATACACATCCGTACACTAACACACACACACACACACACACACACACACACACAGATTCATGTCACAAAAATAAGATATTTTCAAATCATTGAAAGCACTTGAATCATAAATGCTTGTTTTATAGATAATGTCTGCCTCATCAGTCTCAAAATTCTCAGTTTATTAAAATCATCAAACTAAAATCATTAAAATCACCAACATTCTCAGTTTATTAAGTTATATATTTGCTTACTAAGAGTGATATATAAGCTTATTGCCTAATAGGCTGGTTGATAACACAAGGATATACCTATTTCCAGATGCACAAAATTGGATATTATATGGAATTTATAAAAATAACTTAATAACGTAGGAAATTATGCTAAATATTTATGATGTGCTTTCAAGTATATGTTCTATGTATATAAATACAATTTAATGTAGATGTGATTATAGATGTCAGTTGGTACTTTATACCTTTTTATTACTATGTTTATTGTGTTGTAGCATGGTTTCTATCATGAAATAGATGACCTTGTCTATTGCATCCTAGAGTCACTACTTTTATGGGGAAAGTAGCTGAAATATGCTCTTTGATAAGAAACTGCAATGCAGCTAGTTTTACTCCTGTGGCTCATTCGTGCGCTGGGTCTCTGGACTTACTCATCTACTTTATGCCCTTGCTTTTCTGATTTTATCCACCCAGCAGACAGAAGCAGTTCTATTCAGTAATAAATCATCCTTCTTTGATGTCTACCTCAAGAGATTTGAGGAGGCTTACGATTTATAATCTATATGCAATGGTAGTGAATAATTGTTCAAATTCTAATAGCCTTTTTAAATCTAACTTCATACATTTAATTTATAAACATAAATAAGAGGAAAATAAACACTTCCCCCTCGAGACCAGGTCTCTATGTATCTCGGGCTGCTGTGGAACTGGCCCTGTAGACTAGGATGGTCTTGAGCTCAGACATCTGCCTGCCTCTGCCTCCTGAGAGATGGATTAAAGATGTGCACAGTTTTACTGCCTGGAGAGAAAATAACTTTTCATAGTGACAATATGACAAATTCCTACTATGTTTTGGATTCCAACATACATTTATGTCATGCAGTTTGCCACACAACACATCAAATATTTCCTCCATCCCTAAAAGTCTAACATTGTTTCATTTCAGTTATTCTCTAACACTGTTTAATTTCATAGACACGGCTTAAGGATATGGGATAATCATTGATTAGTTTTTAACTAAATTTAATATGAGAAATTTCAGACTTCATATAATTATTTGATTTCAGATGTTTAATCTTTTGTTTTTCATTTGAAATATTTTCATTAATTCTTTGAGAACTTCATATATATACATGTGTACATATTCAGACCCCCCCCAATCCATTCCATTCTCTACTGACCCAATTTGGTGTTCTTATATTTTCATTTAGTTTAATTTTATTACATAATCTCTATTCCTCTCTCTCCCTGCTCTCATTTTCCACAGTGCTTCACACCCCCACTTCCCTTTAGCTTCATGGCCAACTTTTGTGTTGAATAATTTGTGTGTGTGTGTGTGTGTGTGTATGTGTGTGTGTGTATGAATTTGTATGTGTGTGTGTATGTGTGTGTGTGTATGTGTGTGTGTGTGTGTATGTGTGTGTGTGTATGAATACAGGCGGCTTGAGTACATTTACTGTTGCTCATAAGTATATGCTTAGGGTTGGCCATTTGGCACTGGACAACACATCAGGGTATTGATTTCTGGATGAGACCAATTCTTTTCTGGGCAGCTACTATTTTCCTGTAGCTCTTCATCTAATCAAATGCAGATAAACTCCTTTTAAAGTAACTCTGCATCTTAGAAGAATGTAAAAGAACACCTATGATAGAGTTTTATTGATGAGTTGACCCCAAATTAACGAAGTGATCACAGATATTTGTTTGTTTTATTCCCTACTCCTTGACATGAAGAAAGAGGTATCTATTCACTCAGAGGAAGTTTGCAAGATCAAGATGTGCAAAGATAGTCTGATCTTGGCCATCACCTATGCCCTGAGCACATGTACTCATTGAACATGCCAGCAGGGCACATTCAAACAGATCTGGATCCCACACTGCAAAAAACTCCTCTTGTCCAGGCACCGTAAGGACCTACAATGGGGCATTAAACTTCATATAACAAAACAGAGACATCATTTGCTCTTTGTACAACAAAAGCAGGGTTTTTGCTATATATACTGTTGGTTTTGTAGTTAATTTGTTAATCTACGGAATACCTCAGTACATGAATAGCTGAATGACAGCAACCATGTGTCACCATTTTTGTTGATTTTTTTAAGGTTGTGTTTCAGAGAAGAACACATCAGTTGATTGAACAGTGCCAAATGGTCATATTTAGGAAAAAATGTGTGTATACTTGCATGTATGTATTTGCAATAACAAATTGTAAAGCAAAAGAAGCTCTGAATTTGAAGGAGACTGCATATGAGAGGGATTGGAGGGAAGAAAGGGAAGGGAGAAAATCTGTCATCAAATTATAATCTCAAAAATTGAAGAAAACAAAAGAAATTTCTTAACAGACATAAAAGTTTTAGCCCCATGGCTTTATTGATGCTGATATTGACAATAACAGTAAGCAGTAATAATCAATTTTTCAATAGTGTAAAAGTATCAGTTTTCCTTTTAGAAACACTTAATGCAAAATCATTTTTAAAAACTAGAGTGTACATTTTCAAGTCATGTTTTTGGATATCTAGTTTAATGCTAATTTGAAGGCTCATTTTCTGTCAGGGTTGCAACACAATGTTTTTTTGTTTTTTTTTTCTTTGTGACAAAAACAAATTTGGGGCTGGAGGTAGAATTCAGGGGCAGAGCATTCATGCAACACGTTCAAGACTCTAGAAGCCATCCCTAGGACCTCCTTTCCTCCCCTCATAAAAATGAACTAAACTTAAATGTGAAAGCTTTTAAAAAATAAGGCCAATGTAATTACAATTGGTTATCAATCACAACTTTTTCAAAAATTATTAATAATTCAAGTCAGCTTGCTTTCATAAACTCTGCTCTTAGTATTCGCTTTCTTACCCGTGATTGTGGTGGTTGTGGTATTACAACCCTCAGGTGATTCAGAAAGTGTCTGTGGTAAAGTCTAGAATCCCATACGGTTCAGCGTTCACCTAACTCAGAGAAAAATATACAATTCTGGCTCTGACTTTAAACTTTATCTCCAGATATCATAGAACAAGATGTTTGGTTCTCACCTGTGCTTGGAAATTTAACACAATAAAATCGGTCAGACATTCATGGGCTCCTCCTGCATCCTCTCTGCTCCTGTTGAAAATCTCTGGAGCTAAGGAACAGCAGTGAGCCCACATGACAATGAAGAAAGTCATAGCATTTTTCTTTCCCATAGCATCTATGGGGTTCAGAAACTATTTTTTAAAGACGTAGTTAACATTTACATCTCATACAAGTTTTTTCCAGCTTACCCTTTTCTCTAGATGACCCCTAAAGAGAGTTATCTTAGTTATATCAAGAGCGATTTTCACTTGAGCAGTCATTTTTCTGAAGGGTATTTCATCCGGAACAGTCTTGGAAATATCATCTTTCATCTGCTCTCTAAACCTATTGAAAATGCCTGCTCAGTACCTGAATCGTTTTCTCTGTTGAAATATATCATTTTCCATTACTCAGATGTTCTGAAGATTCATAAAGTGGCAATCATAATTTATTGAAATTTCTTCCTGCCAGTCAGAAATGAATAAAACTATACAGTGTATCCAGGAGGAGACAGGAAAGAAAAATGAAACGATGAATAGCAGAATCTGTGGTTCTGAAGCAGTACAGTGGCGTTCCAGGCAACCAAACTTAATGACTCGGCTGTTTATGTCCAGCTCGTGAAGAACAACTCAAAACCCACTGTACACGAGAGTAAGCATGTTCTCTCACCTTTGTCAGAATAGCTTAGCATAGACCTAACGGTTGAGCTTCACCGGCATTCCATCTTACTGCAGTACATATGGCCTGGCTTCTGTCTTAATCTTATGTTAGACATCATCAGAACAGTTTATCATTGTCTTTGTCCAACTTAGGTAAGAACCTGCTTCAAATAGCGCACTTCGTTCTCTGTCCTCTCCTCCCCTTCCCCTTTCCCCTCCCCTCCCCCCTCCCCTTCTCCCCTCCGCTCCCCTTCTCTCCCCCACCCATCCCCTCCCCTCTCTGCCACCCTTCCCCTCCCCTCCCCTTCTCTCCCCCACCCATCCCCTCCCCTCTCTGCCACCCTTCCCCTCCTCTCCCCTTCTCTCCCCACCCATCCCCTCCCGTCACCTCTTTCTTCTTTCTTCCCTTTTCATCTTTCCACTCAATTAATCCACAACACAGTAAATGCCACTACCTCTGCTGTGCTAGGCTTTAGTGCTCAGCTTCTTTCCTTCCTCTCTTAGGGATTTTTCCTCCCAGTGCTCCTGATAGAACACTAGGCTTTGCTCATGCTAGGCAAGTACTCTGCCACTGAGCTGCAAACCTTTTCATTTTGCTTAACCTGCACAGGTGACACCTGTCTCTCACTTTTCTATAGTTCCCAACAAAGTTTAAGCCTCTCCTCACCGTATTGCATTTATCTTTAGCTCCTTGTGTCTTACAACTCTTCATGACCTTTATATTCTTAAAGATTTTGCTCCAAAATAGTGCTTATTCATTCTGTTTTACTTACACTATTTGTTAAAAAATAAGTGCATATGGCAAAAATATTAAATATAAGAAAACTAAAAACAGGGACTCAACCATTTCCACCACTCACCTGATATCATAGATTTGCTTGTTCTCAATATTTCTTAATATGCTCTTGACAGGAATTCTGAAAGTTTCCATCATTTTTGTTATGACAGCTCATCCAAATAGCCATACATATAATTAATATAATCATGATGCTGTCCTCATGTCTGCTGTAATAATTCTATATCATTTATCTAAAAGAGCATTTCTTATAATTAAACATTTCATTAAGTTCTTTTCATTTTCTACCTTGTAGAATGAGGTTATCCATGTCTCTGCCATGGCTTTCATCTCTCCTCACTGCCCAATTGTCTGTGGTGACTGCTGTATTTACATTTTTGACTTGAAGAATAAGTAGCTCTTCCATGTTTAATTTTCTGGTTTACAGTCAATGGTGAAAGCACTTGAACAGTTATTCATTATGAGGCTATTGGGTTCCCAGAGACTATATATGTAGTAGAAAGTATAACTGGTGTCAGAGTAAAGGAGGTTCAAGAAAATCCCAGTGATTGCTCAAAATCTTGCCACAGATAAATTTGCTGTTTTTTTTTTTCTCACATATTTAGTATGTGATTTCGAAGAATATTTTCAGCATCTTTCTGTAACCCACTTTGTACAGTTACAACAGAATATTGTAGAATAGGCAATTTCTAAAACAAAGTAGACATTTGCTTTCCATAATTGTGGAGACCATGAAACCCAAGATCCAATGCACTGTAGGCACAAGACCTGCTGTCCTCCTCCTCCTCTGCTTCTGAAGTGGCCTTGAGTCCAAAAATTATGCAGAATGCAGAAATAACAGAGGCAGAATTTTGACCCCATCTAAGAGAGGAGAACCTCTCATCCTAACCATCTCTTAAGGGCTACATCTCTTAGTAATTTTACACCTGAGTTATTTAAGACACATGCAGAGCATGTTACCAAATCCCGTTTGCTTAATGTTGGCAAACACTCTCAGGAAGCTGGGAATGGCTGTTTTAGGATTTGATTGCACAGAAATAATTTCTACCCAACACTTCTCCTTTCTCCAGTTTTGGAGTACTCTGTATTTCTTTATTCCATGGATTTTGCATTCTTGGATTCCATTGCTCCCTCCTCCTTGTCCTCCTCCAGCTTCTTCCTCTTAATCCTCTTCATTCTTCTCCTCTCCTTTACTTCATCTTCTTCTCTTCCTCCTCCTCACCCTCCTCCTTCCCCTCCTTCTTCTTCCCCTTCCCCTCCTCCTCCTCCACCGACCTCTCTCTTTCTCTTTCTCTAAGCTATTTTAAAATTACTTCTTTAAAATAATTATATCAGGCATGTATTTCCCCAAATGTCAATGCTTTTCTCACAGTGGATTTGGTGTCAGATTTTGATTCCTTGTAACTGTTTACCTGTTATTTTATGGTGATTGATCTATGTTTTGAATAATTCTGTTTTGTAGGAAAATATTTACTCCTGTTTCAAATTGCTTATTTCAAATTGCAAAGTGAAATTTGGTCTGACTCTGACTCTTAAATTAGAGAATGGGTATATCCCTTGAGTTCTTAAATGTTCTTTTGTTAAGTCTGATAATTTCTTCTCTATATTTTCTTAGTTGAAAGTAGCACTGGGCCTTTAGATTAGATTTTAATTTCAAGCTATGGTATTTTTTTATTTCAAATATTGATTTGAGAAAAGCTATTGACAAGTTATTGCTGATAGTCTATTAATTTGAACTTTTCTATCTGTTATATACTTTAATTTCAATTCTTGACCTATAGTCAGTTTAATACAGCATTAACTAAAGAAGAAGTGGTCATGAATTTGAGATGGAATGAGATCAAAACAGGAGTTGAATGAAGGAGGAGGTGAAATTATGTTAAAATAGTGATCATTTATAACATTCTCAAAATAGTTTAAAAAATAAAAAAAAATATGTATTTGCTATTATTTATAAAATCTTATCATTTAAACCATTACTGGATATCTCAAATGATGCTTTTCTTAATTTTATTTTTGTTGACTTATTTAAAGAGAGAGACTAATAGGATCAAAGTGTAATTTATGAACCAAGTAGCATTAGACTGGAAGAGGTGGGGCAATCCACTGCAGATGCAATAGGGAAACATGGAGTGTTCCCAGAATCAAGACCAAGTACCTCATGAGGAAATGTGGAGGAGTAGCTTTAAAGTTCATAATAGAGCTAATTTCTGATTTCTTAATAAATTCTCAGCTGGGTTTTTGGCTTATGCATGTGGGATATAGAAGACTATGTTAGTTACCTCAGTCTTATGGGCTTTCATTGAAGATTTTAAATCAGTCTTAAACAAGCTACTGAAACTTTTGCCTGTTGGGAGAGGGCAGTAGACTTTCTCTTGATGTGGCCCCTGAGAGGCTGCCCATGCCCCAGAGGAAGGCACAATGCCCATGCACTTTCTGGTAGCATTACGTGGACCCAGTTAGTTTGAAAGGAATAGAGAAAAAAGGAATATTGGTGGAGGGGGGAAAGAGAAGGAATCGGAGGGGAAGAAATAGGGGTGGAGTTGATCGAAAGATATCATATGTGTGTGTTAAATTCCCAAACAACAACAGCAAATTACTTTCTGCCTACTGAAGTCTCTTCCCTTCCTTGGGTAATTCCTTTCTCCGTGTCTCCTTTCTAACACATTAATCCCAATCCTTTTATCTTTATTCACATAACAGGCTTTTCTCAACTGTATTAGGATTATCGATTCCCATGTCTCCATTTCATGTGCCAGGTACCACTTAAGGCCATTCTGATAAGAGCTAACCTGCATTATGGCTATGATAACATGGCTAAATTGTCCAGTTACTTTTGCATTGTCTTAGCTTAAGGTTGTGACGTAGGGATAATGACACAGTCTTGGCATGTAGACTGTCTCAGTGTGTCCGTTCAGTTAAAGTGATGCATGGTCCTCCTGTCAGCATGAAGGAGTAACACCACTTTTGGGGAGCTTTGTCACAACAGGGTGGTCTGTGATGCAGTCAGGATAATGTAGTTCCTGAAATGAGAGAATGAGCAGGCGCTCCATTATGTGCTGAAACCGTCCCGCCTGATTGGCCCCAGTCTTTCTAGGCAGCTTCTGACTCTTTAAAGAAATTCTTTGTCCAAGATTAAGCACAATGCATACTTTGCATCTGGCTGCGGAAGCAATGTATTGAAATCGAGTTTCCACTTCCATTCGAGTGTCTAATAGTCACAAGTCCATTTGTTATATCTACTTTAGCAATTTTTAAATAGCACCATGCTTATAACACCTACAGTAGGAAAATTCAAAGTACAGACAGCCATATTGGAGCACCATGTGTTCATTCAGTGCTCTTTGCATTTTTCTGGGTTTTTTTAGAATTTTTTTTATGTATGATGGAGACATTGAATTTTATTTTTACTGTATTTTCACCTGCAGTTATTTTCTCTATCAATTTCATTCCCTTCAATTGATACTAAATTTATTTGAGACTAAATTAATCTGTTTGTTTTTTAATTTTATAGAAAGGCAACACATGTATATAACAATGATGTTTTATAAATAACACTGGATGATTAGTTTTTAAATTATCTGTATTAACAATGCCCTGAGTCTGTTATAACTTCATACAAGACCTCAGGCTTTTTGCTGTTATCATCGCTACATTCTCTGCCATTTCAGATCAAATGAGGAGAATAGACCAGCTTCATTTTTTGATTTAATTTTTATACCTAGTACATTTGAATATTTTAGTATTTATAAAATTTAGCAGGTACGATTGCTCAAAACTAAAGTGAACAGAAATCTGGAAATGACAACATTCCCCAATTCACCTGAACCTTCTCTAATAAGCATAATTTAGTAGATTTATTTGGAATGCTTTATTTACTATGTGTTTCGTTATTATAAAACATCACAGTAATGAGCTTGTGTTTATTTGTTTAAAAACAGTTTCATGTGTAATTGTGAAATTAAATATAAATAGATTCACTATTCTTGCTGGCTAGCTTATACTCAGCTCCCTGCCTCACCCAATTCAGGACCTCCTGCTTAGGAATGGTAATGCCCACAATGGGCTGGGTACTCCAACTTCAATTAAAATCAATACAGTCCTAACAAGCCCCCACAAATGAACCAAAGATCAATCTGATATAGATAATTTCTCACCTGAGGCTAAGCCCTCAGGTTACTCTGGCTGGGTTAAGTTGACATTAAAGCTAAACAAGTCATTATATGGATCAACAAGTGATCCTGTTTGCCTACAGTATTCACAACACTGTTAAATATATATTATTTCAATATCAACAGTTTAAGAGATCTGAAATGGTACTAAGTTATTCTTAAGTCTCATCTCATTGTGGTCAAAATCTGCCAGTGTTTTATGTGCTTACTGGCTATTTCTAGGAGACAGATGTGAAGATCTTAGCTCTTCTGAGTTTCCCTCCCCCAGATCCCAAGTTTCCCTGCTCTGACCTGAAGTTTCTTTGATCTTTCCACATCTTGCCTTTCCTACCATCATTGCCATCTGCTTTGGGTTCTCACTTAATGCAATCCCATCTGTTTTCTTCACATTTCAAGTACAGAGACTGCTACCATTTGCTGTTGTATATCACATTAAACAAGATGTGTCTACAGTATATCAACTGTCTCAAGGACTCCTTAAATCCACAAAAGCCAGACTGAGACACCGAGACATGGGATAGTTTGAGATGAAATTTGTTTTTACTTTATCTACAAAGTGTGCTGTGTATCATTCTAAACATTCTATTTAGAAGTTGCTGCTAAGTAAGTTATTGTCAGATGTGCTGCCTTCTATTATTAATATTATTTTTCATATTTGAATGTTTATGTATTCAAATGAGCATCAATCATTGCAGGCTTTATACAACAGTAGAAATTAGTTTTCTTTAGCAATTGTACATATATGTGTTAAATAGTGAAAAAATGAATAACATAATGAAAAGAATATTGAAAAATGGAGAAAATAAAAATACATTTTTTTGGCTTAGCCTACATGTAAAACAGCTATTTATTTGAAATAGAAATAATCTGAAATACGATGAAATATGAAAAGGAGGCTGTGGTAATTTAAAATTAGGGATGGTGGGTGACACAAAGACAGATCCATGGAAAAGAAGTTACCAAATTAAATGTGATATAATGAAATAAAATACAAAGAAAAAGTGTACTACCCTGCCTAGCTACAGCAGTCTTTTTGTCTTAGGTTTTCTGTATTGTCAGGAATACATCAAGTGAATATTATACTTTCACTTTCAGACATGGTCTCAGCTTCTTGATTACTCTTCAGCCAAATCAGAAAATAACTAAGTTTGACATCTCTTGAAGGTTAATGTTAAATGTCCCCCATAGGCTCCCATGTTTAAATGCTTGGTCTCCAGCAGGGAGGCCTACTGTATGGGGAGTTTGTGAAACCCTCGAACAGTGGAACTTTACTTGGGGAAATAATTCATCAGGGGAAAGATTTGATGTTTTATTTCCAGGCCCCACTTTCTGTTCAGTCTCTGCTTCCTGATTGTGAATGGTATTTTTCAGAGACCTCACATTCCTGCCAACATACTTTCCTACTATAATGGACCACAGCTCTTCAAACTATATGTTGAAATAAACCCTTAATCTCTTAAACTGCTTTCTGTCAGGTATCTAAGCATAGCAATGAGAAAAAATTATTACAACCTTTACCACTGGAAGGCCCAAATTCAGTTGTGATAATTGGGGTATGAGATCTCCAGGAATGTCCTCCTAGTTACTAAAAACATTTATTGTTTTTCATCTACACTCACAACACGTTAACTCAGTGCACCCAGTCAGACTTGGAGAGTAAACCTAAATTTCCCCACCTCCCAATAAAGTAACAAAAGTTAGTGGTAAATAACTTCTGTTTTTTTTCCCCTCCTTTTCAGTGGTTCTTACTCTTCCTAATGCTGTGACCCTCTAATGCAGTTCCTCATGTTGTGATGACCCACAAACATAAAATTATTTTTATTGCTATTTCATAGCTGTAATTTTGCTACTGTTATGAAACACAATGTGCAGATGGTCTTAGGTGTGTTAGTTAAGTAAGATGCTTAACACTTAGTGCCTTGATTTTCCAATGTATACCTCACAGAGTCACAATAATCATAATAGAAAAAGAATTTAGTTATATACTAGATATACCTTCTTTAGTATCCGCAAAAAGTGTTTATTTATTGTACTATGACACAACTTAAAGAGTAAATACAATATCAATCACACTCTTAGCAAATTCTTTTTGGGAAAGCAAGTTTTATAATTAGGCCAAATTTTAAATTTACTTGAAAGTGCAAATAACCTAGGAAAATCAAAAGAATCTTGGAGAAAAAAAAAAGTTAAAAATTTAACAAATTGTTACTACTCAGCTTCACAAGTTAGGATGCACTGACATTAATGAGCACCATTTTGGAAACAGGCAAGCACATTACAGGGATAAGAAAATAGAACATGCATCTCAGTCAGACCCAGGCCCTTACAAAGACACAATTTGTAGGAAGAGAGCCTGACAATTTGTGGAGACTGAATGGCAACTTTAATACATGATGCTTGGTGAACCAATGACTGTGAAAGTAAGGGAACTTGAATCTACTTCTCTTATATAAACCTAGAGGTAAAAATAAAACAATGCAGGTGCTTCAGGAAGAACCTGTAGAGAAACATTTTTATGCTTTGGGGTATATAAATATTTTTATTTTAGTAAATTATTTCTTTAATAATTTCATACCTGAGTACTGTATTTGCACCATTTTTATTTCTCTCATGTCTTTCTCTAAATTATACCATGCCCTCACACTCCTTCTTAAATTAATTGCCTCTTCTTTATCCTTACACACATACACACACCCCTCTGACACCATTACGTGTTATATAAATACACACACATATATATTTCTTACCGTACATTATTGTGAAAAATTAGAACCAGATAGAAGAGTTGGAAGAAAATTATTATAGCATATTTATTTTCAGCATTTTTGCTAAGACCAATGGACTAAATATTTTCATACACACTCCAAGTTGAACCATTCACAGTTTATTCTGTTTTATCATACACACATTATCCAGTATGTCCATATTGCATTTTAAACTAATTTAATTTCATATTTATTTATTTTAAAATTATTTATATTATTTATAAAATAAGTAATATATTTTACATCCTAGAGACTTCCATACAATATATCGTGGTCACATTCTTCCCCCAACATCTCCACAACTTCCCTCAATTCTATCTCTCCTCCTCATCCTTCCTTTCTCTCCCCTACTTTTTTTAGAAGAGATTGTCTCAGAGAAGATGTCCCCATCCCTTGGCTCTTACAGACCTTCTGGCCCTCTTCTGTGACGTTTTCTTGAGCTTTAAGTGTAGAAGCTGGGTAGTAAAATTATTAATGGGGGATGGACACCCATGGTCAATTATCTCCACATTTTGACCAGTTTCGGCTTTCTGTAATGATCTCTGAGTGCTCCAAATAGAAGTGTCTTGTATGAGAGCTTCACTTAGATCAGTGGATATAAGGATGAATGTTTACAGTGCAGTTAGAGATTGTACTGGTTTAAAAAAGTGGCAGTGGTAGAGCTCCTTTAATTCCATGGCTCCATTAGTCCCAGGTACATAGCTCAATTTACTGTTGCAGGCGTGAATTCCCTTTTACTGAGCAGGGCTTAAGTCCAATTAGGTGCCTGTTGGTTCCTGAGGGATGTAAGTGCCACTATTGAACTTTTACTTGTGGATTCAGATGCTGGGAGGATAATCACACATTTTTATGTGAGCTTGTACTCCTTGTGAATTTCTACAGGATGAATGTCTAAGGGCTGGGAGTGCTATGCTTTGAAATAGTAGGAAGGCTCACTTAAATTTAAGAAGAACTACACTATCCTTCTAGTGGACTGAAAGTCTTTCACTTTCATTAAAAAACTGTGATTTCTGCTTGCTCTTCCATGTTTGTTAGCCTTAGTGTTTTCCTTCAAGTGGTTTGTGCTCAGATACATTGTATTTACTTATATTCTCATTTACTCAAGTTTCAGAGAACGCTATAGAGTGTTACACTTTATGGAAGTTCTTTAAAATGTTCTTTTTTCAGATATTTTTAAGATTTTATTTTATTTGTATTTGTGTCTGCATGCCCTTCTGTGTTGCGGAATGTGTTCATGAGTGTGGTGCCCTCAGTGGCATGAAGTACTGAGTCCCTGTAGACCTGGAGTTACAGACAGTTATCAGATGTCTGACCTGTATGTTGGGAACTGAACTTGGGTCTTCTGCAAAAGAAGTGTTTGCTCTTAACCATTTGATTGATTTAGCTTTTTTGAAGTTTCTTATAAATTTTCTAATTACCTTTCTTTGTCAGCAAATTAGTTCAGCTTCTTGAGGTTAACTCTTAAGTCATTAACTTTATGTTCTCATATGGGTATTTAAAGCTATAAATTTCTCTGTAATTATTGATTTAACTGTATCACACGATTTTGTACTATTGTATCACACTATTTTACAGTTAATGTTTTCTTCATTTTTCTGTAACTTTTTAAATAAGACCTTTCATAAATACTATGAATGTATTTTTTAACTATCTAGTATGTTTAGTGTATTTATATCTTGTATTTATGGATTATTAATTTATTGTTGTCAGACACCACACTGTGATGTTCTAAGTCCTATTACTCTTTACAAAACTGTTTTCATGATCTAGAAGTGAGTCCTGGTAAATGTAACAACTGCATTTTAAAAGCTTCATTCTTCAATTTTATTTCATATACTCTAGAACACAATTATGTCATTTATTATATCAACTAAGCAAAATTGTACTTAGTGTACCCTGAATCCATTACAGACATACACATACATTTGACACTAAGTTTTCTTAACTTATGAAATTTTCCCTGTCCTTTATATAAAAACACTGCAGTTTATTGTGTATCGTGAGGTACTGATATTGCCAGTAGAGCTCTTTTTTCTCTTCAGGTATCAGTAGTATTCTTCACCCATCTACTTAACTTCCACTGTTTGTGTCTTTATATTTTGTATGTGTCTTGTAGACAGCCTGTCTGTAAGTTCTACCTTTTGGCTATATTTTCCGTTTCTTTATTCTCTGTTTCTTTATTCCGCTTCCTAGCTTCTATTGTGTTATTCATATATTATTAATAATTTCATTATAATTTATTTATTGGCTTTTCAGATATGTTTCTTTGCATTACTTTTGTAGTAGTTGTCCTAGAGATTATGGTATACATTTTTAATTTTCTCAATCTGTCTCTCACATGTGTTATTCCTTGTAGATAAAACTTGAGAAGATAATAAAATAGATTCTGGCACTTTCTATTCCTAGCCTCTTCTGTGTACCACATCTTGTTTACCTGCAATGCTTTGTTTTTGATTAAGTTTTGAAACTTTAGTATTTTGTATCCCTGGCTAGTTTGTTATTTGGTACTTAGCTCATGATGACTTACATCAGTCCTCCTGCTTCAGCCTCCTGCATACTAGATCTGCAGTTGTGAGCCATCATACCTGGGTGTCCACTGACTCACTGAGCCATAAAGTCCTCAAGCTCTCTTTTGGTTTTGGTGTCTTTGAATCTACAAGTCTTGAGCACAAGAATCTTACAAAGTACTGTTTATTTCTCATGAAGTTTCATTCTCCTTGGACTGAAACTGTACTAACTCTTTACTATTCTCAGTAAAATATGTGTATGCTTGTGTGTGTCTATTTAGCCATTGTGGGTTATTTAACCTCCAATCCCATAAATCTGACAAATCGCCTGATATACACATACATGCATACATATACATATATGCCAGAATCTATGATTATATATATATATAAAAAATATATATTACATGTAAAATATAATATATATATATATATAAATAATATTATACATTGTATATAATATATACATTCATAGATTCTGGCACTTTCTATCCCTAGCCTTAATATATATGTGTGTGTGTGTGTGTGTGTGTGTGTGTGTGTGTGTGTGTGTGTACATACATATATATAATCTTCCTACTATTTCTGTCTTTTATTAGAACCCTGACTGACACATCTTCTTAGGAATATGCCTTCATGAAAGCAAAGAGGTTTTCAAGAATCTTTTATCAATAATAAACAATGCCTTCAACAGAGATTCTTATTGAAATCGGGAAATGCAGGCAACAAAGAGAAAGGAACTCTGCACATTTTTCTGTAGCCAACAAACATGGGTGTGTCATACACATCCACCTTGGGCCTCAAAGTCTTTTCATTTGGTTAATTGTTACCTTTAATCCTCTGGAGTTACTTTAATCTTTCTCAACAGACACTGTTAGAGTGTGACCTTGTTAACTAACACCTTGCACCTGATGATCAGATTTCTTACCTGGAATGTGAAACCAAAGGGTCAGATGACCAATTAATAGTCTGTGTTCCTTGTACTGACCAACAAAACTGTGGTAATGCATTGTAGCCATAAATGATTGCATGAATGTTTTTTTAATCTATAGAACTGAACATCTTTGTTTTGTTCTTTGAGATATGGTTCTGATAAGTCCTCTGTCTTAACATTCTGAGGTCTGGAATTACAGCTGTCTATAAATAACATCCATGCAGCAATTACTGAGGACCATTAGAAGTACTGTGTTTTTTCCAGGGTAGCATCCTCACTATGGCTACATTAAGTTCTCTTTTGCCTATTCTGTACCCACAAAGAAGGTACATATACTTTAGCAAACTACTTCATAGTGTCTACTATAGGAACTATATTTATAATGTAATATGTAGTTAGTATACTCCTGATTTGTGTCTTAAAAACTTAAGAAAGCAAATCAATGCAGCTTAAATTGGCAGAGAGTCACAGCACAGAGACTTTCAGGGTCCTGAGTTAATTCTATAGCTTGACTTAAGTAGTCGATACATGAGGATAGACAGAACTGTGAATTGATCAAGCTGTCCACTTAAGATTGTGCATTTTTGTATTCAAGTTATGTAATAGGAAAAGGCAAAAATAAAAAAAATGACACTAAATTGTCTGAAGTATAATTTGGACCTGACATTCTTCTTCACTTCTTTTATTTTCTTTTGTGTTTCTGTCAAAACAGTGATTAATAATGAGAAATATACAGGTACTTATACAACTTTGATAAGCAGAAAAAAAGAAAAACAGAACATTCCCTTTTTCCTATTGCCATTTAATTAGTCATTATTATTCCAAGAAGAAATATCTTGTATTTTGTGAAAAATCAACTTTTTATCCCATTTATCCAATTCTATAACATATTTTAAGAATTATAAATTAACATCACAACATCAGTATTATAACACAATGTATAAGTAAATTATTTAAATATGTTTTATATCTCTTATTATTCTGGCTTCATAGTAAAGTGGAATTGGATGCTAACATTTTCTTTGAATTCCACATTGGTCATAAATTAACTTTGCAGTTCAGTTCTATATCATATTTTTTTCTGATTTCTTAGAAATGTCACGTTAAATCATTTATTTTCACAAGAAATTTGCGTAGTTCTAAATCAAACTCAACTAAACCAGGTGTGCCTGATGAAGTGTTGATTCCACCCCTCTGTTACAATGTTTTCTTTCGTTCTTCAGGGACAATCAACATTTAAAATGTGTGATTTTTTTTTAATCCATAACAGTTTGAGTTTGCTATTAACAAAATTTTCTACACGTTCCTAAGATTTTAAACAATGTTTTGTAAATGATCTCCATAGTCATAGGTAGAGATGCTTTTCATTCATTTTTGAAGTTCCATAGTAATTATTTGTTTCTTTGAATGAAACACACATTTTATAAGTAGTAATTAGCTCTCTGTTGATAGATCGATATCTGCATCCTGCTTTTACACACAGTGGTACTTTGAATATCCTCAGTTTGTTTCATTTCTGGGTTTTACTAGTGCATATTCACGGAGACTTCTTGAGCAAAGATTCATACATGTGTAATGTTCCTACATATTACCAGGTTCTCTGCCTTCGAGGGTGGGGTAATGCCCAATCTCACCAGTCTTACTAAAGAATGCAAATTTTGTCACACCTTTGTCCAAGTTCCAAATTAATGGATTTTGGATAACCTAATAGGCAAATGTAACCTCAGAATATTTTAACTTACATTTAGGGTTTCCTGTAGTCACAGGCATGAGAGGATACTAGGAAACTTTGTCCTTGGTGAACTATGCAATATTGAATCCTATATGAACACACTTTCCAACCCTTTCCTTTCTTTCTTCTTTCATTTATGAATATGTTTCCACATGGTCTGCAAGATAAAAACGAGTGCCAGTTTGAAGTAACTGCATCTGTTTCCACTGACATTTTGTACAAATGAACTGTTTGACCATAAAGATAATTTTATATCATTTAGTTGGCCCAAGAGAGTTTTTAGAAATTTGCTGGTTAAATTGTACACACAAAGTACAATATAATGAAATTATTTGTATTCTGATATCTAATTGTGCATTTTATTCAGCGCTCTATTAAGAGGATACATTTTTTTCAGTGTTTGAATAGATTTTTGTCAGTGTATATGTTATAAAATTTTATATCTAGTTTTGTTAAAATAAGTGAAATTTCTGTCTTGGATGACTGAAAATAACTTATGGGCAATTTTGTCTCAATCGATTTCAACACTAGTGTATATTAATAATGAGTATAGCAGTTTATTCAACAGTATTTAGGGTATATACTCATCTATATATAGGCACTTGTTTAGCAATGGTAATAATAAAAATATCTATCTTCATTTTAAAGTACACATTTTCATATGTCCTATTAAATTTCATATGGAAAGGATCTAGGTCACATGTAATCATTGATTTCTCTTATAAAGAAATATATATAATTTATATACATATATAATTTATATATAAAATATATTTTTAAAAGCTAAGGAATATGAAGGGATATTATGAGAAAGTTACTTACTATAGACATCATTGTGCTATTTCCCTTTAATCAGAAGAAGCAGGAGGAGAAGAAGAAGGAGGTAGCCAGGTGGGGTTGCCCAAATCTTTAATTCCAGCAATAAGGAGGGAGGCTGAGGCAGGCAGATCTCTATTAGTTTGAGGCCAGCCTGGTCTATAAAAAATAACCACAACATTCATGGCTACATAGAAATACTCTGTATCCAAAAATGAAAAGGACAAAAAAGAAGGTAGAGAAGAATTAGCAGACATCAGAATCAAAGCTAGTTGAGAATTTATACCCCTGATCCGCTTCAACTTCTTTCCTTACTTTCCTATGTGTCTGAGATGTGATCTTTCAGCTTTCTATTCCTGCCTTTTGTTGTCATGCCTCTCCTACATGGTGGACTCTTAGCCCTCTGGACTTATAGAATCATAAGCTAAAATAAATTCTTTTTTCATTAAATTTCTTCTGGCCATAGTATTTATTGCCGCACAGAAAAATAACTAATATAATATTACGCCTAAAGTTTTACATATTTAGAAATTTACCAATTAAAATACTCTGATATATATATATATATATATATATATATATATATATATATATATATATATATATGTTATCTTATTTCAAATTACAATCTGTATTTTCTGTCTTTTCCACTCTGTGAAATTAAAATAAAAATCTTATGTTTACATACAGTGTTATTCTAAAATGAGCTATATAAAATATTTAAATATTATGACTGTAGGACATAGTCAGGTAAGATCACAGGAATATACATGCTGGTCCAAAGATGATGAGTAAGGCGAAAGAATAAACAGACACACATCACATCGTACTACAATTTGGACATCAAGCACAGTTTCCGAAGAGATATAGGTATTTTCTTTCTTTTATTTTTTATATTATTTCCTATTAATATTTATTTGTGTTTAAAAGTTGCCATTTTAAGAACCATTGACAGAAAATACATAACGAGACCTTCCTGAAAGTGGAAAAAAAAATCTACATTTTGGAAAAATTGACCTCATTAACATGTTACTAGATTTTTACTTGATACATCAAAAAACTCTTGGGAGATTATTATATCACATAAGAGATGTAGGTCATTTCTTAAGGAAATTATTAGAATAAAAATATTCACATCAGTAGGAATTCTGAGAAAATGACTTTCACAATCATAGAGGAGCCTAATTAATGTTTGTTATTGTGTTGCTTTTTTCTAAGTGTTTTTCTTAATCTTTCTCGGGTTTATAAGTCTGTGTGTGAGTGTATGTGTGTGTGTGTGTGTGCGCGCACGTGCACACACGCATGTGTATGTATTTGTGTGAGAGAGGCATGCAGAAAAAATGAGTGGGAGGTGGTAGGGCAGTAGAGAGATACCTTGAGGCAGATAAAATTACTTATGTTGTTTGTTGCTTTAATCATGTCTCTAATTATCGTCCTCCTCCCAGTGTGCTCTCCTCATGAAATCCCTTCTCTTTGAGTGTGGGCTGTATCTGGTTAATTGCTTCAATCAAATAGAATACAACAAAATGGTAGGGTATCTCTCCATGACAAATTTACCACATTTGTCTCCCTTGTTCTTTCTCTTTCTTCCTGCAACTCTTTCTTGTGGGATTGATTGCTACTAAAAAAGCTAGTCTCTGTTCCGGGACATTTCTATCACTAAGAATTTAAGTAGGCCTCCAGCCAATAGTTGAAGAAGAGAACCTAAGTTCTCTACTCCAACCTTATAAGCAGCCACATCCACCCAGCAATTTTAAATGTGATCACAGAAACGTCTTCTTTGTTGAAGCTTGATATGATTGCAACCCTGTAGGGTTGACAGTAAAGGATAATCTTTTAAATTTGATGCTAATATGAATACATTGTTTCAGTAGAAATGTGCAACATTTGAGTCATACACTAAGTAATATTTCTTAACTTATCTGATATTCAATTGGGCATCCTGCATTTTGACTCCTACATGTGGTAATCATTCCTATGAAAGACCCCAAGCCAGAAGACAGAAAATAGGAAAATTATTCTTGCTATGTTGGGGAGAATGTCCATGCACAAGTAGATACTTAACATAGAAACTTTTGATAATGTCAAAACAGAAGACAGCTAAGCTGGATTTAAAGTTGACAGAGAATATAATATTAGTAATAGAATCTGTATTATTTTAACTCATTAATGAATATACTTTAACAGATTAGACAGTACTCAAGTCTAAATTTCATGCTCTTTCAAAGACGTGAAGTTTACTTTTGTTGAAATTGATAACCGGAGCCTTTGAGAAGGTTCAGCAGCTAATGGTGCTTTTCACCAACCTGACAGCATGAGTTTGATTACCAGAAACCCATGTTCCCTCTTACAGAGGGAACTGAATCCTGAAAGTTGTCCTCTGTCCTTCATGTGTGTTCCATGGCAGGTGCACACAATAAGTAAGTAAATGATAGATAGATGAGAGATAGATGATAGATAGATAGATAGATAGATAGATAGATAGATAGATAGATAGATAGATCAGGTCCAGATGACAAAATAGACTACTATTTCATCCTGTACTTATCAAAAGTAGATAATTAGTATGAATTATTTGACCATACCCCTACCGTGTTTACATTGTATTGAATTTGCTAAATATGCCAATATATGTTTATACATATATATAATTTTTAATGCTGTAGCCATCCTGTATCTCTGGGATGTTTTCCAGGTAGTTGGGATGGGGCATATGACTTCATGCATGTTAGGCAAGTGCTATAGCAGACAACTGCATCTTTAGCCTGCCTTTGAGTTGTAATAGCTAACAAGTGGTCATGTAATCTTTCTGTATACCAGTCACTCTCCGAATTCATTATTCATATTGTAACAGGGTCCCAGACACCATCACACAACTAACTCCATGATGGAATAGCCATTCAAGTTGCAAAACTCAGCATATAGACAGCACCACCTGCCAAAACTAAAACAAAGGTCTAACCCATTAAAATTCATAGAGCTTGGGGAAAGTCTCAAAATGTACTAACTTTTATTTTTTAGGTTCTGTAGTTCTACTTTCTTACTAACTGAACCTTGTCAACCCAGAACACAGTTTTGTGTTTCAAAACTCATCCTGAGAAAGGATCAGGGCTCTACAAAAGTACAGAACACCAAGTGTAGATGCCAACCAGCTAAAAATTTCTTTTGGCTTAAACCTGTGTTCAAGCAGTCTTCTCTACTGACTACCCCACAACAATATGAATCCATTTACCTTTCATAATGACCAAAATACTGCCCATGTTTATGTAAATGAAGTAGTGTAATTTACCTAAAAGTTATGTTAACATGGGAGAGAAAATAAAAATATAACTAATACGAATGTGTATCTTGACTAATAGAAACTCACTCTGTATTATATCATTTAGTATATTAGGACCTTAAAATCTTTTCATTGTTCCTGTTGCTAATATCGCAGCATATTATTATATCTTTCAGTTCTTAAAAGCTTTGTGATTGTTTTTCTCATGAACTCCTTCTCTTATAGATCTGAATGACCACAGCGAGACTCCAATGAAAAACAGTCCTTTCCATTGAATTTGATGTCTCCTCTGGCATATATCCAATCATTCTGGTCTTTAGTCCTTCTTCTCTGACTTTGGATATCAGCTCTTAACCATTCATTTAATTTTCTTAACTTCAGCTTTGTTGACTGTGATATGGGAATGGTAACAGATTATTATAAACCACAGAGACTGAGTACAAGGTGTTCCTCGTGTGCATTTCATCCAAGAGTTCTGTGCCATATGCTAATTCCTTGTCCTATACCTGCATCTTCTATTGTGCCTGGCCACCAGTCTTTTCCTTCATATTCACCTGAAATTCTTAGCCATCACGGAATAATTCTCTTAGATGAGGCTGGTAGCTTATTTTACTCCCAAATTAGGGACTGCAATTCTTGTATCTTTGGTCTCTTTACAGTCCTGGACAGTTTTACTGCCTCTTTCATGTAAGAACTTAATTGTACTGACTTTGGTGCATTGTCTTTTCCTGGTGCTTCATCATTCTGCTTAACCCTTACCTCTATACTTCTTTGATGACACTATCAGGAATCAATAAAATATTGTCTGATAACATCCTTTGTGACCATTAGTAGATGAAGTTCTGTGGACTTGGAAACTACTGACATATTTTTTAGCCTTCCCATGCAGAAGCATTTCCTAGGTTCTCATTATAAAAAGAATACATTTTTTTTTCTTAGAATATACGAATGCAGTGTAAGTAGATAGATAGTCTGAAAATAAGCAAAAATGGTCAAACAGTTCACATTTCAGGGCTGCAGGTCCTGGATCGTTAGTGGGAAAATGGGTGCCCTCTTGACCATTTTTATACTAAGGCACTGTAAAGACCTAGCCAAACTAGACTCTAACTGTAACCATGGGGATTGCAACTGCATCATTAAGGAAGCACAGACTACATCCACGCCATACTCAGAAACTGGACAACAATAGCAAATTGACAGAGTGTGAGTCTGACTTCAGTCTTGCTCTTCCAGAGAGTGGTACTAATTTTAGAGTAAAATGGGCAACAACCTCCTATGTGATAGGAGCATGCAGTCTGAGCCTTGCCATTCACCAAGACTGATTGCTATGTGAATTTGGCAGGGAAAGCCATTTCATTTTCGGTAAGCCATGCTTCAAAAAGTCAAAGTACAGAAGTCCATACTTATCATCAGCTGCACCTGTAAGAGCACAAGGCATGCTCCATGGTGATTAGTACAAATAAAACAGGCCATGGAAGAAGAGTTAGGACAGCTGCTCAATTTCAGAAGCATCGTCACAGAGAATTTGTGTATATATCCATAAGCATGGAAGTAGGAGGCCATAGGTAGGTCCAGAGAAAACTCTTCCAAAGAGAATTATAAAAAATGATGATATTGGAACGTGCTTAGCATAACCTTGGCCTCGGTATAACCTAATGTTTTATTTGTATTTGTTGAGAGATTTTCTTAGACTTCTCAGGCTGAGGCTAGATTTTTTTATGCTGATAATTGAAAAGTTACTTCACACTTCGCCTAATCAAAAAGTCGGTCTCTCAATCCACAACCATTTCCACACTCACTTTTTTTTATTCTAAGATTTTGCTATACAATAGGAAACTTGATGATAGCTTTGTAAAGGGTTATTTAGTCATTATTTTTGAGATAGTATCTTTTATCTGTAGCTCAAACTAGTCAGGAACTCATTATGCATCTAAAGTTGGCCTTGAACTTAAAATTCTCCTGCAGTCTGCACTTACCTTTCAAGTGCTGGAGGATTGATTATAGGTATGCACCACTACACACAATAGGTAGTATATTTGGAACTCATTTTAGTGCCATTTTATTTTATAATTAATGGTGTCTTTAATGAGAGAATGTTGGTGATTTAGCTTGATATCGCCATAGAAAGTGTTCACTTGAACCTTTTTATCTCTTTTAAAATGATTTTGTTTGTTGTTTGTTTTTGATTTTAGAGACAGTGTTTCTCTGTGTAGTCCTTGCTGTTCTAGAACTTGCTCTGTAGACCAGGCTGGCCTCAAACTCAGATATACACCTGCCTACCTCTCCTGAGTTCTGGGATTAAAGGTGTGTGCTAATGCCACCCGATTTATAAAATTGAAATAGAATTACCTCACTTTCCTCCTTTCCTTTCCACCCTCCAGCTTCCCTAGCTGCCCACCGTTGAACCATTCCCAGCCTCCCCACTCTCAAATGGAGAGCCTCTTTCTTTGGACAATATTTGTTACATATAGGTGTACATACAAATATATGTAAATACAACTTGGTGAGTTCTTTTTTATTATTTGTGGAAATCATAGAAGAGAAGACAGAAATGTTGTAAGATCCCATGCACCAGGAAGTCTTCTGTCAGTTTCTCCTAGCAATGGCTGCTTAGTCATGTAGTTTTTAATCTATGAATAAGTAAGCTAAAGTACCGAGCTATGTTAAATCCATCAATGGCCCTTTATGCCATCCTAAAAGTCTCATGGAGTATGAGAATATAAGCAGCTTTCGGAAGGATTGGAGTGAGGTTTGAGAGCCTCAGATTAGGTACTCCCTTCTGTCAGAAGGATTCTCCGAGGCTGGCTTTGGAAATATTGGCATCTGATGAGTTAAAAAACCTCTTTCTTGGGGAAAATAGGGACAACATGTGTTTTTGTTGTTAGAATATGTGATACAAAGACATAGGCACATTGTCTTCATAAACACAGACCTGATTTTATATATATATATATACATAATATATATATATATATGTGTATATATATATATATATACATACATACATATATTTCTTATAATTACTTGCCTCTAGTATTTCAGTGTTTCTGCAGGCCATATTGATTTATTTTTGACATTTTACAAGGAATTTGACTATAGCCAGATCTTAGCCTGTCTTTACATGGAATATGAGCTCTGAGGATGCAGTTCTGGACTCTGATCACTGGAGAATTTCCTCAAATTACCAACTCTTCAGTCTCATACAGTCAACATGGACTGTCACAGCCTCTCATGCCAAACCTTCCATTGGCAGGCTTGAGATGAGACTGTAGCTGTTGAGTCAATGAGCTATCGGAACAGTTGCACAGAGGTCGTAAGTGTGAACTAAAGGAGCATATTGGTGTGATGACAGTAGATGACAGAGGAAATCAAACACTTAACTCACCCAATTTACATAAGACCTTCAGCTGTATTCTGTCCTTATCTCAAGTATATCATTTCCTTCAGATGATAGCTGGCTGCTTTGCATACCTAAATTTATGTCTTGTTGGCCCTGACCCAACATGATATTCTGTTCAGCTCACATGGCCAGTGAGTCACTAGTATGTCAGAAGCTACGTTTTTGAAGGAAAATTGTTCACAATAGGTTTCTACTGCAGAAATCTAGGTTTGGCTTCCTTTCTACCAGTTTGAAACTAAATTCCTCCCTTTGCATTTTCTAGAGACCTGATGGCATCTAGACATGCAAGGTAACTACAGAAACTTCTCTGTATCTTAGAGCCCCAGGATACATGGTCCAAGACAAATAGAAACTTAAAACAATACTGTCTTTCCTGCCCTCAGGCCTTTAAAACTAGAAACTTTGAACTTTACATGTTAGATTTTGGATTTTTAGCCTATTGTGTATGTTGTCTCTAAACTGTCCTATCTAACTTTGTGTCTCTTTCTTAATGAGAGATTTGTTTTATGTATGTATATATATATATATATATATATATATATATATATATATATATATATATATATTTGAATAATTTGAAGGAATTTTATCACAATAATATTAGTTTTTAGGCCCTAAAATTTGTACTTGGCCAATTCTAATAAATGTCGTATCTCACTAACCAGGCTGCCCAGTGGTTTAGGACAGGGTGATTCTGTGTAGAATATCATTATAGTCAAGATGACTTAAAACTATATAACAAGAGGAAACAGTTTAATACTGACATGAGTACAAGACAGTGACCACTTACTCTTGTTTTTTCACATACATTTTTGACATTTGTGATAATTTCTGTAATGCAGAAGTAGCTAGAATATCTGCTAGGAGCTTGAGAAATGACTGAGTGGTTAAAAGTATTCATTGCTCTTACAGAGGTTTGGAGTTTGATTCCTAATGCCACATCTGTTGGCTCTAACTGAAAGTTCCAGGGAATCCAGTGCCCTTTTCTGGCCTCAACTGGAGTACATACATACATACACACACACACACACACACACACATATGCACACACACAAATGTATACACACTTTTAACAATCCCATCATTTATTATTATCCTCTCAAATGCATTTTCCCACTTTTACTAGAATTTAATCAAGGTATGTGAAACATTGTCAATTGTGAGAACTGAATTCTTAAACAGTGGATCTAAACTCTGTTTCACAGTAATGGCAGTTCAGCTTCCACTGACTTGATGTTTGGAACACAGGGAAATGGCAGAAACAAGACTTGCCGAGAGTGTTTCCTGTTCCAAAGAAAGAAAACACGATGTGAATATCGACAGGTGTTACATATTTCTCATACTGAATATGTACTCAGAAATCATGTAATGATTGATTCCTCTGTGGAAATCAGTATGAAACATCGAAAAAATTAAAAATAGAATTGCCGTATGATCTAGGGATACTATTAAATACAATATATATATATATATATATATATATATATATATATAGCATTTATATATATATTGCATATATATGTAGATATATATGATATATCATTCTACTACAGAGATAATCACTAGTCTACATTGATTCAAGCACTAGCTACAATGACCAAGCATGGGATTGAGATAGATATCTATCATCAGATGAATGGATTTTAAAAAGGATAGTGATGTACTCATAGAATAGAGTAGTGATTAGCTACAAAGAATAAAAAAAAACCATGTCATTTTTAAGAAAATAGATGGAATAATAGATCGTTCTATTAAAGAAAATAAGCCATACTTCAAAAGAGTAAGCGTATGTGTCTCGGGGAAAGGGAATAGAGATTAGGAAAAGTACTGGTCAGAATAGCCAGAGAATGTAATGGGTAGAAATGTGGCCAAATTACATAATATACAGGAAAGTATCTATGGAACCCAATGTTTTGCACAATGAGTAAACATGAATGAAAAAGAAATAGTGCTAACACTGGTGAGTTTGTCTTTGTACCCATTGAACTTACTGCAGGATGGATGTAGCTAATATCTCCATTAGATAACATTGGTAAGATTGACATTGTGTGTAGCTCTGTATCAGAGTTAACCCTGACAGTATTCTGTAGATATGGATACTCTCTATTCTCCATTGCTTTTCGTTATGTTGCTATGAACTCTTTACTGAAGTGTTGGAGAATAGTGATAGCTCAGTATATACTATACTCACTATGACATGACAAGTCTTTCTTGCAAGCAGTAAGCCTTTTTGCCAAAAGCTCTTTATTCATAAAAATGCTTACTCTAACGTAAAATCAGAATGGTTTTAGTAGCTAATACCAACAAATTTTCTCTATTCCCTTTGTGATTCTCTCTCACATATAGTAATAATCTTCACCAAAACTCTCTGTATGTCGCGGCATCCTGATACCACTTTTGTCTCTGTTTTCCTTTGCTCTACGTGGAGGAAAGCTTTCTGAACATGCATCATAAGTCAGTGATACCACTTTTTTCATCTTCACATTGTCAGCTTTCTGATTAGACAATTTCAGGGTCTCCTGCTCATGTGCCCTCTGCCATCCTCACCTTCAGTAGGGCCATAACAACAATACCCAAAAGTTATTCACAGTATTCTTGGCACGAGATTCAGTGTGAAATCCTGGGATAATATTTCCTAATGAATTATTAGGAAATAATTCATTATTTCCCATAATAAAGGCCTCATTATCATTTACATACACTGTTCTCAAAAATCTACTTCCATACATCTCTACTGCATTGTTTCTGCTTGTATTGCTTGATAGTGAGTAATACAATCTCTCTCTCTATGTTGGATGCTCATGTATTGCCTCTCAGCACAACTGAACGTTGTTTGCCTTATTAGACAAATGATTCTTATTTGTAACAGTTAGGAACAAACTTCTTGTGGGAGCTTGAGTCAGTAAACATTTCTTTCTGGGCTGCTGGCATAGAGTTAAGATGGCAGGAGATATGTGCTTCTTCTCCTCTTGATCTGGAAGTATGTATGCCAGAAGCATACTCACCAACACAGAGCTTGGCCTTCAGCAAGCTGGACTTGCCAACCCTATCCTACGCTGTAGTGTCTTACCTGCCAGCTTCAGCCTGACGGCACTCTGGCAGGATGATTTCTGATCATCAGATCATATCTACCATCTCAGGGACATCTGTCAAGGGACAACCAAGGCCACCATTTTTACCATCTCAGTGATGTCAATGAAAGTGATTAAAAAAAGCTACACCATCTCTCAAAAGCATTCAATGTTATTCTTGAGGTGAAATATCCTGTGAAAACTTCATTATTTCATGGGGTATATTATCAGGGCCCCATAGTACCTAACAAGACTTTTTAAAATTATATTTTGGTAAATAATTTCTAGTTCCTCACTGACATTTTATATTAAAATTTATAGATTCAGACTACTAAAGCTCTAAAATATGTTCTCTGTGGATCCTTCTCAGTGTAGGAAAAGAATACCAAAGATTGAAAGAGATGGATTCTGAGATGGAGTTTTGGAATAATTATTGTCATGTTCATAACTCTTTGCCAATGAAATGTGGCATGTTAATAAACCAGAGGTACATTTTCAAAATTAATATACAGTGCCAAACAATTCTCCAAAGTTGGTACACAGATTATATGCTGAACAGAAGTTCAAATTCTCATTATTCTAGTTTGTTCCAAGTACTTATCTTTGCCCATCATCTTGGCTTTAGTCACCCTGATAAATGTGCAATTGCATCTATCTCAGGTTCAAATTTTTATTTACAGTTACACTAATGAGGTTTATTGCCTTTCATGTGTTCATTGGCAATGTGGATGTCCTTTTAAATATTTCTTGTTCAAATAATTTTCCTACTTTTTGCATATTGGCTATTCTTTTTCTTACTGATTTATAGTACTTCAAGTGTTCTATGAGTTGCACGTTTTATTGATGGCATTTGCTCCAATTACTTTTTCTCCCAAGCTTTAGAGATATAAGAAACAAATAGCAAATTGAATTTACACGGCAAAGCACACACACAATATTAAGACTCTAATTTGGAAAAAAAATAAGTATGACTGAGTCAAGCTACGCTGCTCTATGTTCATGGACTAAGAACCTTTGGCATATGATGACGTCAGTTCTTCTCAACATTACATGTGAAGTCAGTAAAACCTTGAAGAAATTACTATGAGATCTATTTTGCAAACTGAAAATGTAATTTTGAATTTCATATGGAAATGTGGAGTTCTTATCAAGGAATTTACTCTGATAAACAAGAAAACTTACTCTAAAGTATTTCTGAATTATTACCGTGTCATTTTGGTAGGAGTACAGCCAAAGAAAGATATGGGTACGATAGATAGTTCCGTGACTGAGCTGACCCTGTTTCCTTCACTAGCTTACATGACATCGGCATATAATTGATTTGAAATTCTTTGACCTCTGTTTACTTAAAAAGATTTCCCTCTAAGCTTTTTCCAAATTCTGTTCTTGTGTTGGCTACTTATATTACTGCCTCTTTGACTCTATGATTTTCCCTTAAGTAGAATTTATTTAAGGAAGTTTTGAAAAATCCTTTGCACGTGGCTGTGATTCACAGCATGGGTTTCCCTTTGAAGCCTGCTGTATAATATTTATCTTTAAAGGAGTTTTCATGCAGTTTATTTCTTAAGTTGCTCCAAGATAGAATCTAACACATCAATGTCCAAACCATTGTATGCTCTCTCTACTTCTTATAAGTAAATTAATTTTCTTCAAGTCACAACTGTGATAGCTTGTCAAAAATTAAATTTAGTATCTACTCTTAGTGTCAAAATTGTGGTATGGGGTAAAGAGGAAAACCATTTCATTTGATTAGCAGTGCCCTAATAAAGAAAAAAATAGCATTTTGACAGACTCTCATGTTTTCAATGAAAGGCATATTTAACCTCCAACTGTTAGTTTTATAGAGAATATTATTGTCCATTCACAGAACACAGCAAGAGCCACTGTTAACAACATGGTTACTTTGAAGGCATTGTACAGCTTTTGAGCTTGTTTTAAATGAGCAGGCCTGTTTTGTATAGAATTTTGAACAGGAAAACCAAAAACTGTTGTACCCATTATCCTCATCCATGTTAAATTTGATCATGTTTTTCTTCCATGCTGAGTAATGTAATTAGTCTTAAAACTGCTTTTTGTTCTATAATTGAGGAAAACATACTGCTAAAACGATATCAAATACATACATTCCTTTTAAGTTTGCTGAACTTTTTGCCCATCAAAATTTCCTTTTACTTTTTCATGTAGGTCTAAAAGAAATTAATAAAGGATAGATTTCAATGAATCTTGGATGAACTAAAATATGAGATGGGCTGTTTCTGAATTTTTTTTAAATGAAAAGAGTTTGGGATATTATTGAAACTTGCATTGTGATGACTTCTTAGCTTACGAGTAAAAGTTACTATAAGTCATGCAGTTAATTTATACTTGGAATGGACTCTCTTCTTAGGGTGCAAGAGCAAGGCAGATGTGGTTGACACTTTGTTTTCCAGGTCAGATTGCAGATAGTCTCTAAGCAAAATGGTTATAAGACTTCCTGGTCACTTCACTGGAGTGTGAGAAGTCCTCACTGAGATATGTGCCCTCTGAACTCACCCATGGGCTAACAAGGACTTAGCTCAGTCTTCACTGGGATCTAACCGGGATCTAACAGATCTCATGGCAATCCTGTTTCCTTTCTGAGTCAGTGTCCAGTAATCCTTTTGCACTCCTGTCTCCATCTTGGAATCAGGGAATGCCACTTGCACAAAAGGAAGTTCTAAAAAAATACAGTATAAAATCCCATTTCAAGCCAAAGTGGACTCAAAGACACATAATTAAAGCCAGAGTTCTATACTTCTATTTCCTAAAATAAGTGTAGATGCAATATCACAGTGACACTAGTCACTATAGATCATTTGAGCACCACTAGCAGGATTATATTTTGTTTAAGGAAAATATGAAAGGGATAAAATTTATTTAAAGCAGCACACATGTATTATGACATGTATTATGTATTATGACACATGTATGATATTATGAATATCAAAGTCTACTGTGATATGAGATCATAGTTGAGCATTGCTAAAAATTGCCTATAGTGTTGCTTTACTGAGAACATCCTAATTATGAGAAAAGACAAGTTTACATCTTATTGTCAGTAGAAAATGGGTATTTTTATTAATACATTTCAAGGATCACTGGTCAATATAAGCACGGAAGAATACTTACCAAGTATTCTAAATAGCACATTTTATCATTGTCATAACCTTTGTTCAATTACAGCTGCAAATAAGGGAGGCAGTTTTCACTATGCAAGGATATATTTAAGTTAAAAAATAGTTTAATATTAAGAAACCAATGCTAAACCAGATAAATGCTGACGACTGACTTTTTTTATATGCACACCCTTCCAAGTTTGGTACTTAGGGTCTGACTTGTGAGAGCTTCACATACACTGCTCTGAGATGACCATGCAGCTCCACAAAGACACTGCTGACATGAATCTTTCTATCTGCCTGTTCAGAGGTTGAAGTCGGTCCCTACTTAAACATGGTGGTTGAGGTCTTCGAATGCAATCTCTCCTGTATCATGAGCTCTATGTCATTAGTACATAGAAGTCATATCATTTTGTGCTAAAAGCTTTTGGGTCAAAAAATACAGGAAGCTATGCTGGGGAGATAGATGATTCAGAGGATAAAGTGTTTTCTGCACGAAGATAATTACTTGAGTTTGCGTCTTAGAAACCATGTAAGGCTGGCGGCAGAAGTGCATGTCTGTAATCCCAGAACTTCTACAATGATATAGGAGGCAGATGCAGGAGACTGACTGGAGGCTCACGGGTTAGGTGGCCTTACATAGTCAGGACTGGCCACAAAAGTCATAAATAAAGAGAATGGTGAGTTCTGTATTGCCCTTTCCAGGAAATGGAAGCCATGTCTGTGTTCTCTGTTTCAAAAAGTTGTAACAAGCATCTTATAACCTTACCTTTGTTTCAAATGGTTGTTATAACTAGTTTGTTATGAACACATTGTTACATTCTGCTTCTATAACTCTGCCTGTTTGCCAACCAAATCCTCTATTTGGAATCCCCCATATCCCTGAGCCCTTATCTTCCCCATATTTGAATGTGTGATGCTGACCTCTTGAACCCTGCCTTAGTGGGAGGCAGCCCATGCGTGCGCATGTGTGTGCACGCGCACACACTCACACACACAAAAGCATACTATAATTTATTTGACCATGATTTTTTGGGTTGGTGGTCTTTCTCCTCACATCTTTGGGATTAACACTAAAACAACACACAACATCCCATGATCATCTTCCAAGATGAACTTGTGAATTATTCCTTAATTTTTTAAATTGCAATTAGGGTGTGTGTGTGTGTGTGTGTGTGTGTGTGTGTGTGTGTGTGTGTATGTGTGAAGGTCATTGTGTGCATGTAGAGATTAAGAAAAAAAATACAGGAGAAAGTTGTTCCCTGCCAACATTTGGGTCCTAAGGATCAAATTCTGTTTGTCCTTGTTGCTGACTATCTTTTGAGCCATCTAGCCAGTTATGCATTATTTTCCATACGATATCCTGTAGCATTTGATTCTCATCAACTTAGCATGTTTTGCTTTGTTTTTTACATTTCTTACCTTAAGAAGTTTCTAATAAGTTACTATTTTTTCCAACGTATTATGACTTTGTCATGGAGAAATAAGTTCAAGTATTTATTTTAAGTAAAACCTTTGCCCCCCTTAACATGCTTTGTAGTGAGGATAAGTTTCGCAACTGGTTTAAACATCCATGTGAATGCTTAAAGTTTCATAACATTTATTGAATTGAACTGTTAGTAAATCTATTGTAGGTAATGTTGTTCTTCATGCAGTTTTATATTGATGTGGCTTGAACGAACGGAATGAACCATTCAGGGAGAGAGAATTCCAGACGTATTTGTTTTTTATTGAATAAAATTTAGTGAGCCTAGGAATTGCACCATTGAGGGATGTGAAGATTGAATAAAGGAATGAAATAAAATGTTTATTTACTCACGCTATTAGGATTTAGTCACAGCTACATGTGAGAAGGCAAGTATATTGCTTCTTTAACTACTAAAAAAATAGTGGGGCTGGAAAGACGGTGCAACAGTGAAGAGCATGCACTGCTCTTGTAGCAGAGCTGAGTTTGGCTCTCAGCAGCTGTGTTAGGCAGCTCACAGTTGCCTGTGATTTTAGCTCCAGGTTATGTGATGCTCTCCTCTGGATTCCCAGGGCACGTCACTCATGTACAAGTACCCACACACAGAAACCACATCCACACACATAATAAAAATAAAATAAAATGTGAAAACATAGTTACCATTTCCTTAATCCACCTTCTAACTAGGATGTCCTCAGTTGCCAATCAACTTATATTTGCTTAAGTCTGTATATTTGTTTGCTTGCTAAACACATAGGTTATAACTTCTGTTTATGCAACAGGGTTATAAATAAAAGACACAAAAAAAGCTCTGCTCCAA
Source organism: Cricetomys ansorgei (assembly GCA_026225945.1). Lineage (NCBI taxonomy): Eukaryota > Metazoa > Chordata > Mammalia > Rodentia > Nesomyidae > Cricetomys > Cricetomys ansorgei. The sequence continues at coordinate 2,558,839 of JAMJFZ010004091.1, read as the reverse complement.
TGACTGTTGCGTTCTTAAATACATCAAATGCCATGGATATTTACACCTGAACAGACTTTAGTATTGTACTTCCATGTGAAACCGATGCATCTGTGCTTTCTAATTGAACAATTTAAATGTTTTCAGTTATAAATGTGAATCCTTTTAATCATCATGTGTGTGTGATATTTGTTAGATTAAAACTTGCTTTGTAATTATTGTTAGCTTTAATTGACACGGGTGTTTGTAGATAAATAATATACATCCATAGTCAAGAATACTGAGTCATCCACTAATATCCACCCCATAGGGTGAGATGATCAAATCAGATGACAAATTGGATAAACAAACTGTTAGGTAGATTCTACCAGAACAGAGACATAGACACATACAAACATGCAACTGAATTTGAATTTGTGCTTTCTGTACTTCAAAAGCTGATTGTGGAGGTACGGAAATTTGGAAGTTAGGAACTGTCTCTGTCTGGTAACACTTTGCTGATCACAGTAGGAGTTCTGGCCTAGCACACAGCATTTCAGAGCATCTACAGGTCCATTCCTTCATGCAAATTGGCCAGAGATGCAATGGGAAAAGATGAAGTTAGTAAAACCATTTCAAGAAAATTGACTTTTTTTACATGTGATTTAGCACCCTCTGGAGGAAAAGAGAAATTACCAGCTCAGACGTATTGTGTGAATGAACAGAGAGTGAATCCTGCTGAAACCATAACATTACACTGTAAACTATGGTATGAACCAGGACTTTATAGGTAGAGTAATAAGATTTTTACACTTTAGATTTTTAATCAGCTGCAAAATTCAGTTCTATTCTGTGGAAGTCAAACAAAAAATAGAAATAGTAGAGATACCCAAAAAATTAAAAAGCATTTGGAATAAGCCATAATCCATTAAAACCCCCAAATTCCCAGTTCTGTCATAGCAGCTGTGAATAAAAGCTCAATTAGCAAATTTATTGAGTCATTATGCCATTTTGAAATCCTCTTACGGTCAATTGATATTCCATCCTTTCTTTGTAACCAGTGTGTTTGACCCACATATGATGCATCTTAGTCAACAAAGTGCTCTCCATTAGCAGAGTTTATTAGCAATTTGAAAATAGCAAATGTAAAATCCAGCCAGGATTTTGAGTACTAGTCCGAGATAAATTCTCAGCATAAAATTTCTAGATGGTGATATAGTCAAAGAAATTGGTATTGAGGCCCAGAACATAAAACAATAAAGAGTGTTTAAAATTTACATACAAAACCCTGGCTCCTCTGGTGCTGATATATGCCTTAATCACAGTACTCAGTAGGCTAAGGCTGGACGATTATGAATTTCTTATCTTTTGCATGGTCTACATCCAAAGACAGCATCTTAAGATCTTAGCACACTTTAAGTGAAATTTGTGTCACACAAAGCAATTAACTTAACATTTAAAAGTAGTGACAATTAATATAGTCAAGACATAAATAAAATCTTTAGGAGGACTTTAAACACTTCATCACTAAAGAACACACCATTGCCATTAAATAGCTGCTTGCCGCTCACCGCTCAGTTCACCCTTGCTATCTTTCCAGCTCCTGGTAGCCATTAAAGGTGTTCTGTGCTTAGGATTTACCTCATTTGATTACTTACTATGGAACTCTTCTTGTCTTAGCATGATTTTTTTCTTGAAACACCAAGTGATTTCTACAATAGCTGCGCTGTCTTACAGACCGGGCAACAATGTATACATTTCCTCACAACTTCACGACACCTCGTGTTTTGCGCCATTTTGCTTTGGCCATCCTATTGGATATGAAGTTCTATTTTACTGTATGGTTCACAAAATCTTCATGTCTCTTATGGCTGCTAAGGTTGACTATTATATTTTCTCATGGGTCCTTTGTATATATTATTAAAACATTTTTATTCACGTTCATTATCTATTTTGTTGTTTTTCATGATCATTTGAGGAATCGAACACAGGGGGCCTGGTTCATGGTAAACACATGGTTGTTCACTGAGCCATATATATCCTCAAGGCCCTGGGTTCTGTTTTTGTTGTTGCTGTATTGTTTTTGGAATTTTTGTGTTGTTTTGTTTTTTGTTTTTTGAGACAGGGTTTCTCTGTTGTAACTCTGGCTATCCTGGAACTCACTCTGTAGACCAGGCTTGCCTTGAACAAGCCACCACCTGTCTCTGCCTCCCAACTGCTGGGATTAAAGGCATGTACCACCACCACTCGGCTGCTGTAAGGAATCTTACAATTTGATAGATAATAGATTCTTGTGTGTATCTCTCTGTGTGTTTAATATGTATATATGTGCATAATATTAAAATATTTTATTCAATTCTATAAGTCTTATGTTCTTTCATAGTAATATTGTTTAAGTCATAAGAATACTGGCAAAGTTCAATTTGTCAAGTTTTTTCTTTTTGGTTGTTCTTTACATATCACATTAAGAAAACATTGAGACAAATTAATGATTTCTTCTATATTTTTTTCTGGTAAGAGTTTTAGGATTTAGGTATTTTAAAAAATATTTGTCTTAATTTCCTGAGAATGCCATACAATGTATTTTACTCATATATGTTTCCTTTCCTTTCATAATTCTTCCTAGGTCTCCCCACCTCCTCCCACCTGCCTGTCTTTAAAAAATATAACCCACCAAAGTCTAAATTGTACTGCCATATATTTACATATGTGAAGTCATCAGCAGGATCATGGTCCACCTTTCAGTGGGTCACACACTTATAGAAAACTGATTCTCCTTCAGAAGCCACCAACTGTCAACAACTCCTCAGTTATGGGTGAGGGCTCAGAAATCTCTCCCCATCTATGCTAGAACATTGGCTTGTTCTCATACAGCTGAAACAGCGTCATTATGAGTTCATGAGTCCAGTATTCCTATAATATCCAGAAGATACGGTTTCACTCCAGTCTTGCCTGATCTCTGGTTCTGACAATCTTTCTACCTCTTATTCCTTGATGGTCTCTAAGCATTTGGAGAGGTGATACAAATGTCTCTATTCTTGGAGAGTACTTCATTGACACTTATTCTCTATACTTGAATCTGTTGCATGATTCTGTTTTAACCACAATTCATGGCATAAAGAAATTTCTCTGATGAGTTCTCAGATAGTGGACATAGTGATACAATTTCAGATGGCAGCTTGGCACATTTAAAGGAATAATACTAACAGAGTCACCCTAGGCATGTGAGCTCCTCAACAGTGGTTCTGAGACAGATGGAGTGGGTTTTAACCTGAGCACACCAATAACGTTCATCTCGCTGTTACATGCATGGGCATAGCTTGCCAGAATGATCACTGTAGTAGTTCACAGATTCCACAGCAGGAAGCTAACAAAGCATCTTCAGGTACTATGAAAGCTAGCCAGCAGAAAAGTTACTTCTTGGTCAAAACCAGTATAATTTAGTCATGTCCTATAATCAAGGTGTGTGGTATCTTCAGCAATCAGCTCTTACCATGAATTTCTGATCAGCAAATAAAAGCGATTGCAATAGCCTATATTGTTCTGACTATTAAAACTTGAGAGTCGGTATCCCTCAACTGGTATTGAGCTTTTTATTTGGCAACTCATGGAAGGAGTATTTGCTGTATAGGGTAACTTCAATTCAATTTGCATGCATATGTAAGTATGCCTTTAGAATGCTTATAAAAGAAGAGGTTTCCATATGGCTTTTTCAAACATCCTTAGCACCATCTTTCCTCCAACCCCTCTTCTTTCCATCTCATCTATTTCTTTACCCACCTAAAATGCTGTCTCTCTTATTTCACTACTTCCTTTCATGTCACCCCTTCCTTAAAAGCTGCCCAAAAAAATACCACTGGAAATTTATTTGTTGGTTTCTCGCTGGGTCCTGCGGGCAATCCGCCAATCTGCCATGGTGGTGGCTGAGTCTCCCGTGCACCAGGCCTTGCTCTTTGGCCAGGAGTGCGAAGGCCCAGGTTTGAGCCGCAGGAAAGTGGTCTGGGATCCAAGGCAATGTGTCTTGGGGAAGTCTGATTAGCATGGGGGCAGGGCGGTCACCAGAGATGGGAGAGAAAGGCATCTACTCAATGAATGGATTCAGCTACAATATAGACAAACATGTCTCTTTAGCTTCCGTGAAGCAAGCAAGTTATAACTAATATTTTGGCTAGGGACCTTCCAGGACTAGAAGAGGAGGAGCTTGCCAAGTGTCTCATCCTGCTTTACCTTTCCAGGGAGCAAGGGTACTTTCCAACAGCTGCTTCAACTGCTCTCCAGCTCCAGGGTTCCCACATTTATTCTTCTGTAAAAATGAAATTATGAATTTTACAGGTAAATGAATGGAACTGGAAAACACTATATTGAGTGAGGTGGCCCTGATTCAGAGAGACAAACGTCACCTGGTCTCACTCATATGTGGAGCTAAGCGTCTGCCTTGAAGTACTTGTAGAATCCAGGAGACTAGAATGAGACCTTTAGGAAGGATTTGATTCTTCTTCTGATGTGATTTGGAAGAAATATTCTTAAGAAGTCAACCCTAAAAAGTCCTTGCAGTAAAGAATCCTTCCTTAAATCATGTTCAAGATAAAATACCTTCTCCATAGTCCTCACACCCATGAGTGAGTTATCTTAGAACAAGGATTTGACATAGATGCCATAATATCCTTATATGCAGGTTTAATACAGATAGATATCAGATCAACCAGAGCCTTTGGCATTCCGTGCTCATTTCCCACAGTCATTGAAGGTGAAACCTTCAATGGCTTACTCAAGCATGGTCACTATTTTTAAGGCACACAGATCTTGCAGAATTACTTTATTTCAGTTTTTCTCAAAGACTATATTAATATAGGCAATGCATGAGGACAGGAACATATTTACCAACTAGACTAATTTATTGATAATTATAGATGGACACCAGGCTCTTGCAAGACTCAGCCTTGATTTGAATGTTTTCTTCTCAGCCCAATTCCCTGAATTATTTTCTATAAAACTCTGACCCACCTTCTGCTGCCAAAATGAAATTTTCTACTTCATTGTCTTTTTAACGTCATAGATTACTATCCATGTATTATATCTCATTAATAGTTCACTATCTGTTTTCCTTATTACACTATAAATAAGCCTCACAAAAAACAAATTAATTTATTTTTCTCATTTCCATAACCCTAGATCCCATAAGTTCTCTTAAGATAAAGATGATATACAGAAAATGCTGGATTAAGATATATTATTGCTAACATTGTTTCTATTGTTTTTATTGGTTTTGAAGTTCTCCAAGGTGCTACATGGTCTTCACCCAGTCGTTGGTTCATTGCATGACTATTAAAGACTAGCAGACAGACAGGTGTTGGCATTCTATATGTGCATAGTATTGTTATTAAATCATGTTTAGACTTGTTTAGATAGTACCAAAACCATCTTACAGAATTGTTCCTTTACCGGATGTCTCCTGCATGCTCCTCATTTATAGTAATTTGGTTTTCCTTAATGATACCATCCATAGCCTAGTACAACTGATAAGGCACTTGTTCACTTTATAACTTTATTTCACAAATGCAACACCAATAGAGCATCCATTGGTAACCTTATATGAGTAGACAACACTGGTTTCAGAAAACATGGTCTGTCAAAACAAAAATTGCAATATCAAGAACAGGATAACTCTTTTTGAAGCAGCAGGGAGTACAGAAACAGAGGCAGGGAAGTCCGAGGGTTTCCAGGATCTCTAAAACACAGGCTAGTGCCAGTGCCCTTTGTGAACCACTGAAACTACACATTTAAACCCTTTTGCTAAAAATGCAATGCTTTGGAAGTAGGATATACAGAAATCCATTTCAAACCAATTTGGAAACTCTCTCCTGCTGGCTAGCTTTGATAGTAACAGAAAGGTTTCTTTTCCACTGTTTTCTCAGTCTACATTTCAAGATAATCATAATTATAGCCATTAAAACACTCTTACAGCCACGCCTCTTCCTTCATTTATAAAACAAAAGAATCCTTCTCAGGAATTTGCAGTAACATGACTAATCAATACAAGTGTGTATCACCACATCTTATAAAGCACTACTTATTTGGTATTATAGAGGTACTTTATTTGCATGATAATAAAATACTAGATATAGGTGTGTGTGTGTGTGTGTGTGTGTGTGTGTGTGTGTGTTTGTGTGTGTGTGTGCATGTGCAACCATGGGAGCCCTAATACTATTCGTGTAGTTTAAAGAGAAGGAACATAGGGGAGCCTTCATTGATCTTGTACTTTATTAATTAAAAATGGACTATGTGTACTTCCTGTATGCTAATATCACCCAACAGCACACATTCTGCTTGACCTGATTTAAATAATCATTGTTTGTGAATAGTAGAAATAAAATTGAAAATGGCACTTTTCCCCATTTTCCACATGTAAGCATGTGTGAAAGTTGTGAAAGTTTCAAGAGTACACTGGAAATAAACTTGCTGATTGATGAGGAATCAGCCTCCTCAATATTATTAGATATTCCCAAATTACATTTATAAAGTGATTATTTCTCATTAGTTTCCAATCAATTATATTAAATTCCCCTTCATTTTATAACCAGTTCAATGCTTTGCATCTATATCCTCCAACTTTGCTGATCAATATGATGGCTATGAAATAAATTATTTTCAAATACCCATAATTATCTAATTGCTCCTGCTATACTAATGCCATTTCAGCTCCATTTAATTTCCATTTTTACATAAATTTTCCATTTTTCTAATGTATTGACTTTTTCTTAATGATTGATATTACATTCAAATTGTTGTGTAGCAATCATTTAATGAAGTAATGAGTTCATAAAACAGCATTGCATATATAATTTGTTTTCACTTTGTAATACAATGATTTTTTTATATTTTGGATGTAGCTACACTAATTACTATATTTTCCCTTTATGGTACATGTTTCTAAAATATTTATTTAAAATTTCCTTCCTTGATCCAAAATCATAAAATATTAAACTGTGCCTTGTTCTAAGATTTCAGAGTTGTTCTTTTCACCTTAGAATTTTCACCAATTTGAATTTAATTTTGTATAGAATACAAATCTGTGACTTCAGGAATAGCTTTTTGTTGCTATAAAATAAATTACTAACAACTTGGCATCTTGATGAATATTCAATTACTGGTCATGAAGAGAATCAGTTTATAATGTCCCTAAAGTCTCAGAATTTTAAACTCCAGCTCATTGGAACAGGCTCTTACCTACTAGTTGAAAAGAAGATTCCTGTCCACTTACGTTCTTAGGGGACTCTAGTAAAATTATATTTGTAGTATGTTGTAGTACTAAGGACCTCATTTCCTGAAGAGTGTTATCTGAGCAATTCGTCCTCGTTTCTAATGAACATGAGAATTCTCTACATATGACCATCTACATCAGCAATGGAGTAACACTGTCTATGTCCCTGGCTATCATGTCCTTCCTGAGGTTGAATATCTCTAAATTTCACTGACATCAGACAGAGTAAATTCTACTTCTAAAGGCCCAACTTTATAAAGTCAACTAACCAGGATAACTTCTTGATATATGGTAAACTGATACAAGATTAATTATATTTGAAAATATCATTCATTGCGCAATGTGAGTTAATCCTGTTTGTGGTATAGGGAGTAGATGTCATGAGAGCACCTTGGAATTCTGTCTAATACTTAACTTTTTCACATTTTCTCCATATTTCTTTTGGATATCCCTTAGAGGGAGCTGAGAGAGAAAAATGTAGCTTCAGGTAATATGCTCTTTATATCATTGGAAGTATATTAAAGCATTATTGTCAGAATTCGGAGTTTAGATTATGACACAGGCTATCATATCATACAATGTGCGATTCACATAGTTTTTACTTTAACATGAAAATATCCTTCTCTGTATATGTTCCAATGTAATGAACTTAATAATTAGAAGAGAAATAAAATACATATGCTTTATTACTAACTTCTGTTGAAGAGTCTTGGATAACTTTTAATAACAGGCTTACTAAACAAATTCAAAGTAACTCAGTTATGAAAACACTGATAATTCTATCAATGTAAAAAGATATAAATATTGCTTGAGTACATTTAGGCTTCTCAGAAGATGGGCTTGTGCAGATGTTTGAATCCTCTTTCTTTTTCTTTTTCTTTCTTTTTTTTCATTTCTAATTCTAACAAATGCAGCCAAGTGAATTTTTCTAATGGATTTGCATATCTCTGGAGTTCCCTAAATTATTGTTTTGATTTCACATAAAGTGAACATTGCATGTAAGGCTGGCCTTGGGAGAATTGCTTTGACCACATATCTATAAACCTTGACTTAATAGAAATAATTGAAGTAAGTGAGCTTCCATTTCAAATTGAATTATTTGAATGAATATATATATATATATACATATATATATATTCTTTTTTTTCCTACTTCTTTCTTTGTTCACAAGGATTTTTCTTTCTATATACCTTGGCTCTAGAGATCAGCCAGCTAACAAAATCATTCAAATGTAAAGTCAGTGAAACTTGTGAAGGTGAAATGACTTACTTGCCTAAAATCACCCTGAGCCAAACTATAAAATGAGGGTTTTTAGATCAACTTTTGTAAAGTTCTGCAAAACCAGATATTTAATAAGTATAGAAACAGAGAACGAATTGGAGGCTTATAAGCCATGTGTTATTTATTTCAGAAGACCCAGTAAGCAGATCTGTGACTCACAAGATTCCATGCAGAGCTCAAGAAATGGCTTTGTTTGTGTGTACAGTCTGGAAAACAGTAAGACCCTGAGTCCATTCTCAGCACCCAGGAAAACATCAGAGGTGGTATGCCAGCAATCACAATCTGGGAAAGATGGATATTTTTGAAGTGAGTGGCTTGGGAGGTCATTGGCCAACCAGACTAGCTGCATCAATGAGTTCAAGGTGCAGTGAAAGACCCTTTCTCAAATAAATTAGGTGAAGGGTTATCAGGGAAGACATCTAATGTCTGCATATTGTCTACAGGTGCACATGCATACACATGCACACATCCCCATACTATGTATACACATATACAAACACACACACACACAATTCCACATGACATTCTCAAATTGCTCTAATTTCTCTTGAATACAAAATATAAATTTCTATGCTCGAGTCAAATTCTTATTTTATTACTACTTTCCTTTGTACATTTCCAAGTTCAGTATAAGCTTTAAGTGATTGGATATGGTAAGATACTACTGTGCCCTTCCCACCTTTGAGATTCCATAGAATCAATACTTTTATCAAACATTTCAAGTGATGGAGTGTTTTATATATTTTATTCATGCTATCTTTACAAACAATGTAACTGGACTTTAAAAATCATTTCCTGTTTTCTCTTACTCTGAAGCACTTGGGACCCTTCAAGATCTCTTGTTTGCCCTGGAAGATGACCTCATAAATTTAAGGTACCAAATCAGTCAACCTTTTCTCTGTCTTCATTTATTGTTCAGACTCCACACTCTGGGACTGTTGTCACCTCTATAGGTTCCTCTTTTCAATAAAGTTTCAAGCCAGCTTCTCATTAGTTTTGTTGCTGATTCACTGAGCACTAGAAGCAAGCCTTTGGCTGAACAATATTGAAAACCCACTAAAAATGCCACACATTAACATACAATTAGCTTTTTTTTTTTTGGAGCCTAGGCTAAATTATTACCCAGTTCATAGGGGACAGACATGAAGGGTTTGTTGGAAGATAAAATTCAACAGCAGCTGTAACCCCATCCTTCAGAGTTATTGATTTACCCCGCTGGGTCTGATTAACAAAAGAACTTACCATTCATCACAATTAATGTGAAAGCCTTGTAAGATATTAGATTAAGATCTAGAAGCCAGGAGGCTGCACAGATCTTCTTATGATGGAGTTCTGAGGGGCACAAATTTGAAATGGGGAATTTGAAATAGTAGAGGAAAGACTGTTTTTATGGAGAAATAGGCTCACGAGAAACCTGCCAGTTGCTAGATCTTCAGTAAAGAATGGTTCTGCCTCCTTCAGCAACTAACCACTACCTATAGCTCCTCAGTATGGGGTGGATCCTGGGGACCCTTCATCATATCTATGCCTGCGTTTATATGAACTTCTCAAAACTGAATATAAGAAATAAAACAAAAAAGGAATAGGGAAGAGGATATGGGAATCTTGATGCTGTTCATGTGTTAACAGAAACAAGGAACCACTGGAGAACAAGAGCTGAGGAAAGAAGAAGAAAGTTAATTTGCCTTAAGATGTGTTGATTAGGAGATGTGGTATTGGAGATGAAAATCACATTCATGTTTAGCCACTTAGGGATGGATTATAAATCTATGAGTGTGGATGTATATGTGTGTGTATGCATGTGCGTGTGTGCATGTGCGTGTGTGTGTGCATGTGTGAGTGTGTGTATGTGTGTGTGCATGTGTGTGTGTGTGTGCGTGCGTGTGTGTGCATATGTGTGTGTGTTCCACATGTAGTGGAAAACCTATTTGTCTTTCTGAGTCTAGTTTATTGCTTCCTCCCTCTTCCAACCCACATCATGATGTCATTTCTCAATTATGTGTATGGAGGAAGAGGAACAAATACAAAATGTGAAAATACTGTAATGAAACCTGTTACTTTGTAACCTAAGTTTTAAGAGATTAAGTAAAAACAGGAAGAAGAAGTAAGGTTAAACTCCTTCATAGTAAATTACATTTTACCAACTTTTTAGCAAATAAAAAATACATTAGAAGATTTAAAACACTAGAGTCTACCTCATGATCCCCATGATCAAGCCAAATGAGCTTCTTTCATATTCCTGATTATATGATACTTATTTGAGCAGAGGACTTAGGCCCTGGCTTTTACTTGCACCTCAAATATTTACCTATGCACTACATTGGCTAATTGTGTCAGTGTTTATATCTTTTGGTTGAAATGAAGCAAGCTGTAAAAACTGATTCTCTTTAGCAATGAAACATAACACCTTCTGCTGAAGGCACTAGCCAGCAACCCTGACTACCTGACTTCAATATCTGGAGCCCACATAGTGGAAGGAGAGAACTGATTTCTGCAAGTTGTCCTCTGTCTTCCATATACATGCCACGTGCCTCTCTGCCCACCCCCAAATTTTAAAAATTAAATAAAAAACCTACCTCCCATTTTCAATGTCAATCTCGTGTCCTCTACTGTAACTTACTTTCTACTAATGCTTGTCACATTTTGACATATGAATTACAGATTTTGGTTATATTTCTTGGCTGTTGTCTTACCTCCTATAAGGTGAAGTCTATTCTGCTAGCATCTTTGCATTCCAAGCACTAAATGCCTTTATTTATCCTCTGCTCATGGAAGACACTAGGGCTTCTTAAGCAAGAGTCATATGAATTTTTCAAGTATTGATATGAGAAAATTAACTATATTCTTTTGACTTGTGTTTTCTTTACACATTAACATAAAATTTACCTTTTAAAACAGTATTTGTATCCACAGAAATTGCATTACAATTTCAGTGCCAATTAAATTACAGTCAAGTGATAAAAAGTGTTAATTGGCTACTTTGCAATTTGTCATTAATTTAAGAGAAATACAAGTAGCAACACACACGTGAGTCTCAAAATACACATATATGAACTGTCATATACTTGTTTGATGATTAAAGCATATGCAAGATAGCTTCTGCTTCCCAGAGGAAGAACAGAATTTTGATGAGCCCTACTCATGTTGTCTGTGGATAAGACATGGCCAGAGATTCTGTATTTGAGTCTTTTGCACTAAAATTTGCATAAGATCTAATTTTTTTTTATTTTTCAGAAAGATTAGACACTGGTTCCCATAATGGCTGTGCTAACATATATTCCCATCAGTGGTACATGAGCGTTCTGCCTTTGCAAGCACCCATGCCAGCATGTGTTAATTTTGACATCCTGATAACTGTCACTCTAACCAAGGTGATTTGGCACTTCAGCTTTGATTTGCACATCTCAGATGATTAATGAGACTGAGCTTTATTTTCCTCCCTGAATCTCATGATTTCTAATGCTTTTTTTTTCCCTCTGAGAAATATCTTTACATGTTTTAAAATTTATTTTATTTTTGAGAATTTTATACATGAGTGTGGTATTTTACATTTTCTCCTCCCTGCTTCAATTCCTCCCATGTTCCCTCCACTAACCCTCAAATTTGTGTCTTAATTATTATTGTTACACACACACACACACACACACACACACACACACACACACAATGTACTGAGTCCATTTAGTGCCAATTATATGTAGGTATGTTTAGGGATAAATATTGGGGAAGGATAACTTCTCAAGGAGCTAATCCCTGGAGGAAGATGGTATGAATAGCCTTTGACAAATTTTTAATCATATCATTGTTGTTTGGGTCATTAAAATGTTCTAATATAAACAAACAATATTGATACAATCAGCAAATAAACAAAATAGCTTAATTTGATGATTGCATTGTGTGTATCTGTCACTAGTACTGTGCCCCTAACTATGCACATTTTTGACAATCAAGAGAAATGAAAACATTTAAAAGTTTTCAATTATAAATTTGGGCATATTTGTCATTAAGAATGAAAATATTTAGTAAGGAACTATATCCAGTATTTGAAAATATATACATATGTTTGAACAAATTTCTCAGTTTTTTTTACTGAATACACAGGAAAAGATTCTAATTTTCCCTTTCATTACAATATCAGGGAAATTAAGGATGTAGTTCAGAGGTTGAGTTCTTATGCAGGTTGTGAAATGCCCCAGTAACTATAAAAATAAATAAAAGCAGCAAAAAATGATTAATACATGGATTCATTTTTATCATTAGATTCAAAAAATATCCCAGTAGGCATGCAGATTACACATCAGGAATTTCGACTTTGAGAACAGAAATAATTTCATCCTAATTAGAATTATTTTTATATTTGTTACTACCCACAAGATGGATACTTTCAAAAATATTTTATTTCTTAGAACTTATACAATTATGTACTAAAGAATCCTTAGATATGAGTTATGGTGACGAATAAACCCATCTGGCAAAACAAAGCTTATGATGATGGCAGAAATGAATATGATTTATATCACCTATGACTACATGGGGAAGGAAAAAAGAGTACAGACAGAAAGTCACAGTCACATAAGTCAGTGTGGAGCTGTGCGGTAGTGTAATGGAGACATATGTCAGTATACAAAAACATAAAATGCAACATATTTTTGAGCCATAGCCTTAACCATTGAATATTCTGGAAGCGGTGATAAAGATGAACTTAACAGTGCAGTAAGCAAATTGGCTTCCTGTCCTTATTCACAAGCAATGCTTTGTGACTGGGTCTATGCATCCAACTGGGTGTTTACATGGATGTGTATGTCATATCTGACAGTATTAAATTCTCTGATGGACCTGGTATTACTGCTCTTTCCTGTTATGTCATTTCTTTTTGGGGAACCATGAATTGTGCAAACCATCTCTTCACTTGTTAAAAAGAATTAAAACTAGATAGAACATTCATTTTAAGTTTTAGCTAACTAAATAAAATCCTTTCCACACAATACTTAGAATTCATTTACTTTCTTATCAATTGATTAGCTTGAAGGTATATAGACAACAGAAGCATAACCTTGCTTTCTGAAGAAAATTTTCAGCTGTGTGTGGAACAGGAAGTTTCCCTATGACGAAGGTGATTTTTTTAAACTCATTTATTCAAATAAATAGATAAATAACAGGAATTTTCACATAACAACTTACACCTATGTTTTTTTGTGCTCTTTTCTATTCCCTTGTATAATATTACCAATACCATAAACAGGTTTTTATCTAAAACATCTAAATTTCACAGAATAATTTTGTGTAAATAATGAATGTGAAATTAAACCTTTATTATTCTGAGATTGGATATTCATACTCACTCAACATATTTTATATTATATTCTTATGAAATAATAAATCACTGTTATGCTTGCATTCGGGTGAGAAGCAGTTTAATAAAATAGATGATCAACATTTTTTCTCACATATGTTTGTCCATATATTTTGACAATAACTTTGTTTAGTCTTTAACAGATTGGTCATTGCTAATTCACATATATTTAATCATGTGAGTCAGAATGAGCACTGGAAAAATACTAGAAATCACATCTTTTGCAATAAAAACATATTTGTAATTGTCTCATAACTGCTTGAAAATATTTTAAAACTTTCCAAATTTTTAAACAGTTTATGTTTATTTTAAGCTCAATCGTACATTTGTCATAGGACAGAGATTAGTGCATATGACACCACTAAAAATGCTAAAAATTAAAACATTTATGAATCCTCTTAAAAATCACGCATAGCCAGGCTGTGGTAGCACACACTTTTAATCCCAGCACTTGGGAGGAAGAGGCAGGGAGATCTCTGGGGGATTGAGGCCAGCCTGTTCTACAGAGTGAGTTCCAGGATGATCAGAGTTACAACAGAGAAAACTTGTCTCAAAAAATAAAAAAAAAAAACCAAGCAAACAAAAATCACACATAGATAAATATTGGAGGACATGACGTAACTGTATTATGTGCAACTCAAAATCTGGAAGACCAGGTCAGGCTTGAGCACAGGCCAATTCAGGGTCCACTTTGCATATTTGATGGAACCACTGTAGTGTTCCACCTACTACCACAGCAGTCCACCTACCACCTTAGCAGTTCTCAGCAGTCCATAAACAGCCACAGCAGTCTTCCTGCAAAAACAACAGTTCACCCCCAACCACAGCAGCTCACTTACCAGCACAGCAGACTATCTACAAACACCGTAGTTCACCTTGTACCGTAGTAGTCTACCTCACACTTCAGCCCTTTTTCTCCCGTCACTGTAGAAGTTGATTCACCAGATGTGACCGTAGCCATAGATGGTGATTCAGGGCAAACACAGTATATTCTTTGTCTAATTAAATCACTGGTCCTAGGCCTGGAGCTCTGGAGCTTTTCACCCCAAATAATCTAGTCTTAATTCTACAACTGGAAGGCTTCAGCCTTCATACAATCTAGAATGTTTAAGCCTCCACTGCTGACTGAGCCACCCCAACTATTTCCCTTTGAGCTCACTCCAGAATGTTCACTCTTCTTTGTTAGCTCTCACTCCCCCATACTGCCTGCTGTAACTGACAATTCTGTAACTGAACTTCTGTAACTGACTGACTCGGTAAATGACTCTGTTCTGAGCTGAGAATCCCCTTTTTTCTTCTGAGAGCTGGGTATGTTCTCACTTTGACTCACTCTATTAACTCTTCCTCTGATTAGTCACTTTGTCTGTCCTTGACTCTGACTCATCTCAGAAGTCACTTCTTATCTGATATTGACTCCTGAGCTCTACCTCTTGTGTCTACTTCCCGACTCTGTTTCTGTCTTAGGGATTAAAGGCATGGACCACCAGTAACTTCTGAATACTGAGTTTAAAGGTGTGTCTACATTTCATCCAGACCACACAGGCCTCTGAACATAGAGTCCTTTATATAAATCCCTAGATTATAGACCCTTCCAGTTTTCTCATAGGCTTATTCCACATCTCCCTAATTTCCACGGCTGTACTACATCAGCAATCACTTCACTACTGATCAGTGGCAAACCTATGGAATTTTCTTCTAATACTTAAATATACAATGCAGCCTCAATAGTCAAACAAAAAACAGTAGTTTAACATATTAACTATATGTTATAAGTGATGTTACATAAACTATGGTTATATGATAAAAGCCTCCAATCTTAATCCTATCTAAAGATAATGGTGTAAAACTTAAGAGGAATTGCAGAAATTTTAACCATATTGATAACAAACATCACAGATGGGAGATCAATTGATCCAACAATGTAAACTAAATTCCATCAGAGGAAGAATTGTGTTCATTCTTGGAATCAAATACTACTATAACTCAAAATCTATAATTTCATACAATATCCATAGTTTAATGAAAAATTATGAGAAAGACAAACATCAAGAAAAGCATAAATGTACCATCTCTAGACAGAGCAATGAACACATGATCAAAGAATGGAAAGCAGCCCAATGAGAATCTAACAATATTGAAGGCATCTATAAAGAAGTATCTGGCATAAATTTCTTCTGCCTCTATATTCATATGAAAAATCTCTGAAGAAATGATGGGAACCAATGCAAATGTTAATATCATCAAGAATCCAACAAAGTATCCTATCACAAAAGGGAGAAGTATGTCTAAGTCAGAATGTACTTGGTGAACTTGGAAGCATCCTACTGAAAGGAAGGTTAACATAAAACATCCACCTTAGTAGATACAAATAAAAAAGCTAAATATCAATAAATGAAGAATAGATTCCAATTGGTGACTGGCAGTGTCAATCAACATACTGAAAATTAGAATCAAAACAGAGAAAATGTGTAAAACATAAGAAAAGTTACTTTTAAAACATTCACAAAATAGCTTCAAATGCTATATCATAGACATGAAAAGACTAGTCACTGACATGTAGAAATAATGAAATAAAAGCTAACCCTAAAAGTCAAGACAGTGAAAACTATTCTGTAATCCATAAAAGAAACACCAAGGGAACTGGAATTACTTTTAGGAGTCTTTTCTTGTACAAGCCTCGGGAGTCTGAACAAGTGAGGTAGCATCCTGAAATTCCTACTAGGATGGAGTGGGAAGTGTTGAGGCTAGAATTATTTTCCCAGAAAAAGTACTTTTCAAGAATGAACTAGATGTGAAATCCTTCTCTATCAACTTACTGAATGGGAGATTTACTACTATGTAATAGAAATCCTTATGCACTTAGCTTCTAATAGCCTAGGTTTGGATAAATGGTTATATTTAGTACAAATATTTGAACAGTGATTACCACCATCAGATAAAAAAGATTGCAAACAAGGGAAACAGGGATAGTGGAAATGTAGTTTGTGGAGGTGAATCATTGCTGTGTTCTCAGAAAGAACCTGAGGTGTCTCATGATACAAGATATTATTAATTTTTTTTAGTATTTGTTTCCCTGAGCTTTGTTATTTATTTATCTATCTATTTATTTTTTGTTATTTATTTATTTATTAAAAATACTATTTATTATTTTTTATTTGAAGCATCAAGTTGTGTTAGAAAATAAAGTGTATTTATAAGGGAAATTTGGTGGAAAGATACTATTAAATCTGGATCTAAAATTTCCCATGTGCTAGGTAGTGGGTTAGACTTAAGTCATACAAGGTGACTGATGTGGCTGAATGCCCCAAAGTATTAAGAAGTATAAAATGAGTCCTCAAAACCAGAACTTTTTGGGAAGTAGGGCAAGTTCCTGTGAGATGATCACAAAAGCCTCACCAGAGGTGGTAAGATTCCAAGGAAGGCTCCAGGCAGGGCTTAGCATGCATGAAGTCTGAGCTGAAGACTGCTTTGTGTATTGTACTGAAGAAAGCTCACATGGTGCCCTAATTGGAAGAGTCTGGAGGAAAGATGGTGGGAGGACAGACTGTGGTCATAGCCATCTGAATAGAATTTGATGAAAACATTCCTTAGGTGATAAGAGCTGATGATGGATTGTAATTGAGAAGTGAAGACAAACAAAGGTAAAGCACAGACTAAATGATTACTTAGATGGAATTGATTAATTCATCACTTGAAAAAGCAGGTAGAAATAAAAACCTGAGATTCTTGTGATGAATTAGTTATTGCTATGATTTTATTTTACAGTGGAAACTTTTTTGGTTTGTTTTTTTTTTTATATAGTATTATGAAACCTTAGATTTGAAGAATGCAAAAATCCAATATATGGCTTTTAAAATTACATCGAAATAATAAAATTGAGGTTCAAATTTGGAAATCCACAGCATATGGAAGTTTAAAACATCAATGAAATTTATTTGAATAAGATAGTTGGAAGAGCACAGGCACTAGAATTCTGAAGATTTTTAAAAAGTCTTTAGTTTCGACATTTTAAAATAAAATCTGGAAATAGGGTAGGTTTTAGCCTGAAAAATCATATTGTGTAAAGGTAGTTATATTTGTGGGTATTCAAGGAGGAACGAGATACACCATCCTTAACCCGATGTAATCCCCAGTTGATAATTGCTTGCAAATGAAAATTTAGTTTCAGGCAAGGAAGTTTATCAATGGGGCAACAATCTACATTTAAGAGTAGACTGCATGCACAATCAATAGTAGATAGCCAACAGAAAATGAAATCAGCAGCATTGTGTGAGGTTCTTTGTAGTATAATGATGTTTCTAATCTAATTATTTTGTATTTTAATTATATTTATATATAATACACACACACACACACACACACACACACACACACACATATATATATATATATATATATATATATATACACATATACATATATTTCTCTCCTTTATCCTACAGGTCCTTTGCATATATATTATGTCTTTCAGTTTACTGTTTTTAAAGGATTCCTGAGTGTGTGAATGAGTGGGTCTCTGTTTCTTGTACCATCTCTAGAGTTCTTTTCTTTCTGATTGTTTGTTTTTCCAATTACAATGTGTTAGATTTTGTCTTTTCTTATTTGTTTTATTGCATTATATTGTGTTTTATATTACTATCACATAGGAGCCCGTTTTTTTTCTAACAAAAGAAAAGAAGGTACGGATCTAGAAGGGATGTGGAGGAGCTGGGAGGAAATCATAATCATTATATATTATGTGAATAAAAGGGTTTTTTCAATATAAGGAAAAAATAGAAGTTATACTAGAAAATCCATTGGCTTGGAATAGTGTAATTTTTGTCAATATTTTTTGATAGATACATATATTAATGTGAAATTCAATGTATTCTTTTTGGATGCATGATTAGCAGACATAAACGGAAAATACTGACAAAGGAGGAAGTCATGATAACATGGTATTTGTTTATTCATTTGTTTTATAACTAGATACTCAAGCTAGAACTATCATTTCAAATGTACATACACAATAAATAATGCATTGTGTTCCTGTTATAAATCTGCCGAAATACTCTTATGGAGCAATTTGAAATTAATGTAAACTGTAAAATGCATACATCAAAGAAGTGAGGAACATTACACAAAAATGATTCCTTGAAAATCATGTGAGATATGAGCTCCAGAGTTCATTGCAGCTACAACCAGACACATCATTGTTTTGTAGATGTAATAAGCAATTGTATGTATAATAAGACTCAAAATGCACAAAGAGTACCTTTACAACCATCAAATTCAACAGACTGATGTTTTGAAATTGATTATAGTTGCTATTTCAATAAATTTCACTTTCATGAGCTGTTCCCCACTGCCATTTTTGAAGTCAATGCAATGGTAACTATTTTCAGAAACCCAGTAGATTTATCATCTCAGTCAACAGAATTGTAGAGGTGCTTCTCCATAATGAATCTGATTCTCTTATTTCTCATTTATGGGTTTGTGCACATACCCATTATAGAACCCTGACTAACAAATGTGGTGTCAATAGATTCACTGGGGACAGCAAGGTGGCTCAGTGGGAAGAGGTGCTTTCGAGGCAAACTTAGGGACTGAGTTTGACCCTTTGAATCCATGTGGAAATAGCAGACAAGAACAAACTTCACAAAGTTGCTTCTTAACTTCAACACATGGCTCATGAACATGCGTGCACACACACACACACACATTATATATATATATACATATATACACACATATGTGTGTATATATAAGTATATTATATATCATTATTATATATTATATACTTACACATATACATACTTATATATACAATAGTACAGGATTTATAATTTAATGTCTGTCTTCCCTCCCCCGAATATGTATGTACCAGGCTCAGACCAACGTATAGTAGTTGAACTCAATTTTCAAGAATGTTTATGTTTATATCAACTCTCCACCTTGAACATAGTTGGCAGGACTGCTTCCTGGATTACCCAGATTCTGGAATCTTGAAATTGAAAATTAAATTATAAAGCAACCCAACCACTTTATAAATATTGCTACCAGGAAAAGGTCATCATACATAGTAAGAGAAGTTTTGTCATTGTAATAAGGTGATTTTAGCATTACAAAAGTACAAAAGGGAAGACTAGTTGAAGAGGATCTTTGGATATTCAGATGTAGTCACACCAGAGGACAGAGTGAACATAACTATGGGCCAGAACCAACCCACAGTCCATATGGTAGAAGGAGTGGGTACCATTGGGTACCAAAATCGTATGGTTAAAACCAAAATCTTGATCTAAATAAGATGCTGCTGTTATTGCTTATGAACAGAGGGGTCTGTCTTGAAACTCTGCATCTGACAATTGTCTTTCAGTAGAGTCCTATAGTTTAATCTTTCTATAAGATGCAATCTTGATCTTTATTGAGGAGTACACAATTGGCCCAACAAACTAAATTCTTTTGATTTATCCAGTAAGACAGAATGGCTCACCATATACAAACAAGTAAGCTAATAAAGCATTGACTTCCTGGTTCCTAGAATTCCTGTGAGAATGTTTCTCTGACATTCTGGAAGTGGTTCTAATTTGGTTCTCTAAGATTCTATATACCACCCCATCTCGTTTTCACTTTGATTCAAGTTTTCACTTGAATCAAACTACTCTTCTTTACATATACTAGGCAGCTTAATGGCTTAAAACAATAGTTTACCATTGCTCAGGAGTTCATGAATTAACTGTTTTATTTGCTGATCAGAATTTATTCAGGCTCAAATATTGTTAGCTGGGTTCTCTTCTCTCATATACTTTAATAACTGTCAGTCTGGCTGAAGGACAGGTAGTCTTGTCATTCCTAAGTGAATGTCTTGTCACCTTTGCTCCACGTGGAAGTAATCTCTGGAAAATGTATCCAGGCTTATTCTGAGGGTAGCTTCTCTGACTGCTGAGAGTAGGAAAGGGAGACTGCAGTCAAGGTCTGGAATTTCTTTTTAAGAAGGAAGTCACAAGATCAACCTGCATCACTTGGTGGGAAAGCAAACTGTGAGAGGAATAGCATAAACAGAATGCTATGAAATACTGTGACCAGTCCTTCAGAGAACAGTTTGTCTTGTTTTCTGTTCCTGTTGTGATAAAACACCCAGAAAAATCAGGTTGAGAGAGAAAAGTTTCATCTTGGCTCATAGAGAGTACAATCCACCACTATAGGGGAGTTCATATTACAATAGCCTAAGGCAGTAACTTGTCTGGTTGTACTCGTAAATAGGAAGTGGAAGGAATTGATTTCTAGTGCTCTGATAACTTCACCCCTTCAATGTAGATCCACCCACTTCAGTTGATCTAATCAAGAGAATCTCTCACGAGTATACCCAGAAGTTTGTCTCCTATGTGACTCCTAGGTGACTCCAATCAACCCAACAACCAAGATTAATTTTCTCAATAATTATTAATTATTATATTGTCCTCTGATGAAGAATTGTAGATTTACCAATTTTTGCTTAATTAAACTACCAAATGATATAAAATGTCTTGGTTTTACTGTTTTTATAACACTAACAACAGAAATTTTGCTTTCTAATAATACTGACTAATATAAATAATACAATTGGATTAAGGATGTTTAGGGTTAACTGAACGTCACTGAGGTTTGTGGGCAACAAAACAAAGAGAAAATTGCTCTTCACATAAGTGTGATGAGTACAATTGTTACCAATGTTCAGAGAGCAATATGAAATGTTAGGCTGTTAGGTGCGTGAGACACAGATGCAATGTGTAGATAAGGGAACAATAGAATTGTTTTATTAGTCAAGTGGGGGAAATAAGAGTGAAGACATTTTCCTCAGCATATTCTCCAATCACCATAAGGAAAAGTTAAAGTACTCAATGTAATTGATGTGACTAATGCTTAGATGGATCTCCTGCAGTGCTATGCTCATATTGATGATATAATATGGTACAGATGACATATAACCATATATATATATATATATATATATAGTTATATATAGAGAGATATATAGTTATATATAGCTATATATAACTATATAACTATTTCAACTATAAAGTTGAAAACTTTATACATATATTGCATAATTTGTATTCTATCTGTAACAACATAGATTACAGTTCTTTGAAATAAAACATGAATGAAATGTAAGAAGAAAAATTATAATGGCCTTGCAGAGATGTAATTGTATACTCTAATCAAGGGGTCTCAAATGAAGTCTATCCAAACTAAGCATATTTTTCCTCCACTTTGCCAACATTTCTAAACATATCTCTGTTGCCTCATTCTATTTTCCAGAGACTGCCAAAGTTCGAATTGATTGGCAGATCCAAACTAATGGTTTCAGTTTAGTGTCTGCTTGTTCATGTTTGAAATAAACAGACGTATCAGCTGTGCTTCTGTGAGTTTATTTCCAAGCATCCCTATTCATTAGTTATGGGACACAATTTAAGTAGGTCTTTCTGACAAAGTGTTGCAGATAATCAAGAAAATAAGTAGCTTGTCACATACCTGTGACAATAATGAGAAAAGCTTCTTGAGAGTCTGGGTCTGATCCTACTCAGTTCTCTGCGTGAAGGAAATCCTTAGACCATGAGAAGAAGAAAAAATTATGTGTATTGATGCTTATTTAAAAGATTAATACATGAAATTTGTTTAAATTATTCCATATTAACATAATTTATGACATTTGTAAAAGTGATTATAACCAATGAAATGTCTCATTATTCCTTGATCTAATGATTTCAAAGATTAGTATAAAATATGCCCCACCAATATAGTTTAGTAACAGATCAGCTTATATACATTCAAAAAATTTTAGTATATCACAAATTACACTTAATATCTGAAGATGAACATATGATAATTATTCATTATCCTACAGAGTTACTTTCAGACACTATTTACCAGCATCTTTTGTGAGGTACTCATTTATAAGCATTGTATCTTTGATTTGATACAGGTAAGACAGTTAGTCATTAAGAATATCAATAGCTTGGACACAAGATTGCAACTGAGTCAAAGATAATCCTTCAGAGACAGTAAATTGGTCTTTTCTCACCTACACAAAGAAGGAAAATTATCTAGATACCCAGTAACCATGTTAGTGCATTTTAAAGTTTTCTTTGACAGACTGCATATTTTCCCTAGTTATATTATTTACATTCTAGCTATAGTCTATAATTTGCCTAGTGAGTTTTATCTTAAAATAATTTCCCTCTAAAGAATTTTTCTTAGCAACTCATTTAGTGATCTGAAATTTCATTTTTTTTAAAGACACAAATTCATAGCCTCATGATTCTAGCTATACAAATTCAAGTACACAGAGTTTCAAGGGATGATAACAAATAAACCAAAGAAGTGTGAGGACTATCAGAAAATATTTTTAAGTGGGACAGAAGTTAAATAATGAAGCAATTATCTAACTATTATACTACAGAATGGAAAGTGTTCAGAGTGATTATGCTCGCTATCTAAACTCCCTTTGTGTTTGCATATAAACTCCAGATTTTAGCTGTGATTGCAAAACTCCCAGTTTTGTGTTTTTCTGTATCACTTTTATAAGTGGCTGTCTATAGTTTACTATAGTTCTCTCAAACTCAACTGAACACAAACACAGCCTTTGAAAATGTAACAAGAATGTGCAGCCTTGAATCAAGTTACTGGAGATAAGGCACCCTTTTTAACATTAATGCTCAAACAAAATTTTTTTTCATTTAAGGTAATAATAGTATGCAAGGTTCTAATTACAAATATTGGTTAACTTTGATGAGTTAAAAGTTGACAACCATAAAGTAGCTTACTAAGAAGAAATGTTCAACATAAAAATACAAACTTTGAACAAAAGCACAGGCAGAGATTATAATTCTGCCAGATCCTCTTCTCAATGAACATTTATTAAAATACTCTTTCTTTAATGTTGTACAAAAATATGTATGAGTAGAACCAAAAGTTATGAAAACTGACACACATTTATATTACTATCTAATTCATATTAATTTTACTCTTTATACAGAAAGAAATGGCAAATTAGGGAACAAGAGAAAACCAAAAAAGTTTCTACAGTTATTTATTTACATGTATAAGCTGTGTTCACAGAGATGGCTTCCTTTACTTCTGTGCTCAGGAATTCAGTTGGATATAAAATAATCTCGGTCATTAAAGGTTTCATCTTCTCCTTGGTTAAGTTCTCTACCAAGTAATTTGAAGAAAGTTGCTTCCAGATGTAGCAGTAACATGTGCTGTAGCCCTTTCTCATTTACAATCAGAACCCCTTCCACAGCCCTACTCAAACCAATTTTATCAGATTCCTCCCACATGTGCAGAAATCTGGCTGCCACAGTGCTGTCTTTCTAATAGAGGGGTTCTTTTGTAGCAAAAGTATAATTAGTAAGCTGGTACAGGTTAATGGTGCACTCCAGGGTGAGGAGCTTGGTCTGCTGAACATAAACTTTGCAGAACTGGTTGGTTGATCTCTTGGGGCCAGTCTGTGAGAGATTCAGTAGCACTATAGAATAGCTAGGACACGATGACAGGCAGAAAGCAGGGGCCAGGGAGGGACATCCATGGGCTGCTGTTTGTGCTTCCCGATCAGCTGCAACCACCCTCCATTAAGAGTCAAGGAGGAGATAAAATACTCTTAATGCACTGTAAAAAGAAAGAAAAAAGAAAACTTATATTCTCACCCCAAACCTATAAGTGATGAAGTTCTAGGAATGAATGACAAACCCGACAGAATTTACTGAAGTTTTAGTGTTGTAAGAGAAAACATTGTTTTTTTTTTTTTTTTTTTTTTTTTGGTTATTGTTGTTCATCTGAAAAATAGTGAATCTTGTCTGTGTACCATATTTGGAGAGTGACTGCATGTGATGTTGTCAGCCTTAAACTCATCGTCAGAATGAATAACCTCAGCAATGGGCCTCCATTGCAATGGGAGTCACATGTGATCTCTGTCTTCCACTGTGTAGGTCTTCTGACTTTATCCTGAGCCATGCATGATGGAAATTACTGGAGATGGGGCAATGGAAATCCATGGAAGCAGAAAACCTTGGAGTAGTCATGCTAATAGACTTTAATGGCCAGGAGAGTGATAAAATAAGGAAATGCAATCAGGATAGAAGCAAAACAACGGCCTCAGACAGTTGGACTCCAAGAGAGCATGGCAGGAAAGGCTGCCTGGGTTGTGGGAAAAGAGGGCTGTGTCAGAAAGTGGTCAATAAAGGCCTGTCTGCAGAGATGGCTGTGTGGAGTTCTTGGAGTGACATTGTGTTGTCAGCAAGTGCAAAAGCCTAGAAGACAGTAAGAGGAGCCAAGCACCACGTCATAAAGAAATTGTCAGTGATACAAAGGAATACACTGAGAACAGGGTTGCGCTCTTGTAGGTCAGCTGTTTACACAGATACCAAACTGGGTGGCCCTGAAACAGAGAGGACCTAGGCAGATTTTGTGGAAAGAAATTGTAACTGTGCTTTGATTTTTACCAAGAACAGGCTCATGAGTGTGTGTAGGTAGGGAACTTGAGAATGGCTTGAAGAAGAAATTTGGGGATCCCCAATCATAATTGTAAAGACTACAGTGTTTTGTGTAATTATGCCATTTTATAATTTTATTTTCCACAAATATTAAAGTTTAGCATTATAGTTAGTTATTACCAAATACTCATGGGGCTTTAAACTTCTTGAGTGGTATTTATTTTGCTTTGCGTTATAATTCATATATTTGTCAATAATTATTTGGTAAACATCAACTTTGATCTAAAACTGCATGCATTGTTAGTTGCTCCATCAAAATCCAGGAGTATTTTAATATAATTTTCTTAGTTATACAATCCATTTTGCACTGAAATATAATAAATCCATTACCTATCCCTTCATATAACCAGTATGAATTGGTAACATGTTGCATATTTTCTTTTTCCTTAGCTCAAGCTTAATTATTTTATCCCATTACTCTAAAATATGCATGATTTATGAAATATGTTATGACTCATATATACACAATGCCATCTTATGTCATTGGTAAATATATGATTTCTATAACAGTTTGGTATGTGTTTAGTGGTATTTTGTTGAGGTTATTAGAGATGGGAGTTATTTTATATTTAGGAGTAAGTCACAATGTTCATAAGTTTTCCTCGAGGGTTTAGTTTAGAGTAAAAAGAGTATGGAATATGTTATAGAATAAAAGTAAAGAAAAGATAGATTTGAAGAGTCATGGTAACTGTTTTGCTTGCCAGGATTTAAAAATGAAATCTCTGTTATATT
Source organism: Cricetomys ansorgei (assembly GCA_026225945.1). Lineage (NCBI taxonomy): Eukaryota > Metazoa > Chordata > Mammalia > Rodentia > Nesomyidae > Cricetomys > Cricetomys ansorgei. The sequence continues at coordinate 2,532,741 of JAMJFZ010004091.1, read as the reverse complement.
GCAGTTTTGATTTACAACCTGTTGTAAAATATGCAATGGGATGATGGTTCACCCTCACTGTTAGTTTGATTGGATTTAGAATCACCAACAGGGTACTCCACTGTGCATATCTCTAAGAGTGTTTCCACAGAGAATTACCTGAGGAGGGAAGACTCATCCCGAGTGGGAGTGTATCATCCATCCCATGGGTGGAGGTGCTACACTATGAAGGGAAAATGGAGACAATAAGCTCTGTACCTGCTTCCTGGTTCACTGAGATAAGGGCAGTCAGTTATGCTCCTGCAGCCATACAACTACTTTACTCCCAGTTCTTGTCTGTCACAATCGACTGGGTATCTTCCAATAATAAGCCAGCTAAATTCCACAACATTGTTCTTTATCACATACTCAGCCAACCTGATGAGGAATATAATTAATATATACAATAAAAGTTTGTTAATTTTTATATATGCCCCCAATGGCAATTTAAATACTGTCCTTATTGGTGACATCACTGTGAAGGCTTTGGTTGCTGTTTTTCCTTAGTCATTTCGCACAATGAAGTCATCATTTGCAATTTTCATATTGTATAAATTCTATTGATGCCGTGTATGCTTTCATCTGTCCTCAGCTATGTGCCATCACGTGCTTCTGATATAGAATGCTGAAATAACTATTTATTTTGTTTGTATTGATATAGTAGAGTAACTGTCATTCCCAGGAGTTCTTCATTAGAGATAACAAAGGTGTTGTATAATATTGTATGGGAAAGGGAGAGTGTATTTGAAGGTGCAGCTGAGTTCGTTGCTCATCCGGTTTTCAGATGGAGAGGTTGTTCTGGATTATCCAGTGTTCATAAAAATTAATAAAGTTTCCTTGCAAGTGGAAGAGAGAGAGGGATGGGAGATAAGATAAAGATTGTCAGCAATTTCTGGCTTTGACAAAGGAAATAAGAGCTAAGGACACAGATAAAAATCATGGTTTAGGTCTCTAAGAAATGTGGCCCAGTGAACAACTTGACGTTTAGAGATTTGAGACCTATTTCAGACTTCTGACATAGAGAACTCCATAGTATAAAGCTATAATGTGTCAAGCCACCATGGTTGTGGTGATATTTTGCAGCAATAACAAGAAACCGATGCAAGTATGATGATATTACTTGATATAGTTTTAAAATCTTGGAATTACTCTGTATTAGCAAGGGATTAAAATTTGGTGTCCTGGTAGATCCTATTTCTAGGGTAAGTGGCCCAATTTGTGGTACTAACCAATCTTTATGATGACACTACTCTATTAAAGAGCAGGCAGAAGCATTCTTAACATCCCAATTATCCTTCAGAACGTGATATATCTTTAAGACATTTCCTAAATGTCTTAAATGTCTTCATTGTGTAAGCCTCCAAATGTAGTGTATACACCTTCTTGTGATCTTGTTCATGTTCTTAACACTTGTTGTCCTCTCCTCTGTGATACCTTCTATCTATTGAAATTCCAGTAATCATTTGAAGTCAGCAAGGGAAGTATCTCCTCTGTGAAGCTTCCTTGTCCATCATACCTACTGAAAATACAAAATTATCACAGAAATGATGGATATATATTTTTATGCTGCAAAAAAGTTCTTTTGAGCTTCTATTGTAAAATGAATTTCAATTGTAGCAATTTGTGTATGGTAATTTGACTTTCTTAGTATAGTCTGTTGGATGCTTATACATTTGTTTGTTCTGTTTTCATTTTCTAACATAATGTGTGTAATTCTGAGCATAGAAAAGAACTATAATAGATAACTGTAGCTGTTTATTGAATTAAAATATGCTAACTCCACATTCTCTATAGACTGGAAAGATGTACAATATTTATTTTCATTGAAGAGTAAAGTGAGTGCATGTCAGGCCAAAGCCAGAATTCAGTTTGGGAAATAAACAGAGAGGTCTAAGAAGGGGGTCTAAGAAGAATAGTAATTACATTGTTAGACAACAAACAGAGTGCAAGCCCACAGGATCTCTAGATGGTTCTTTGGTGTCTAACATTGTCTGGGCAGTGTGGACACAGCAATGTCTGTATTCTGGTTCTTCATGGTACTGAATATGAACTATGGAGAATTAGAAATTCTCAAATATGATTTCAAATGGAGAAAAAAATTACCTTTAGCATCTTTACAAAGGCAATATAAAGAAAAATTAATAATAAAATGAATTTAAATTAGGAACAATAAGAATGAGAATTTTTATAAATGGTAAATACAAAAGAAAATCAGTATAGAAATGATCATATCAGCATGTTAAATCTAATGTGAATATTAAAAGCAGAGCAAAATAATCATGGCACAAATCAGATATAAGAATGACAAATGGATCATGAATTCCCAGTCAAGAGAACAAAATTCAATAGATAAAGCAAGACTTCTGACTTTATGATAATATTAGGTAGCAAGCATATTGTTTGAAAAAAATAATTAACAATATTCTCAAGAAACAAATGGAAAGAGAAAAATGAAGGAAGGAAAGGAAGAAGAAAAGAAAGTAAATGAGACTACTTCTAGTAATATGTGAATCAGAGCAGGAACGACCTTCTCTGAATACAGTCCAAAATGCTAAAGATTTTTAAAATCACAACTTGAGAAATTATTTGATAATTTATTTTTATTCATTTAAAAATTATTTAATAAAGGATAATGCCAAGTACATACCAATATACTCACCAATTTATTATTCATTAATTGCATCATTAACTATACACTACTATTTTTTCTATTATGACCTATTCTTAAGGCTCAACAGATATCACTATTATCTAGTCAGATACTCAGGTTTCCAATGTTCAGAAAAATTTCTGATTTTTACATGTGGAACTAGCCCATATAAATTTGCACACACACACACATATATATACATATATACATATATGTATATATGTGTGTGTATATATATATATATATACATATATATATGGGGCTAACACATCTTATCTCTCATATATATAAAAATATATACACATATATACATATGTATATATATATATACACACACATATATACATACATGTATATATATACACACATATATACATATGTGTATGTATGCATATGTATATATACACACATATATATTTATGTATATATTTATATATATGTATACATGAGCGATATATATGAGAGATAAGATGTGTTGGCCCAAATCTCTTTGAGTACCAGTTCCGTGTTTCTAAATGGTATATACATTAGATTTGAAAGGAGATACAACAGAGGAAGACAAATAATTCTATTCATTGTTATCTTGGTTAACTTTCCTTTGCATATATTGAAAATAGATTTTGCAAATGTATTTTAATTATAGTTTCAAATTCCCAAACCTGTCCCACACACTTTCCAACTCCCAGCTACCCAAGTCCACACTCTTTCATTCTTTCTCACATTAGTAAAAGAAATGATGACTCATGCTGGTAAGGATGTGGAATAAGGGGAACACTCATCCATTGCTGGATTGAGAGTAAATTTGAACTGCCACTCTGGAAATTAATACAGCTATTTCTCAGAAAGTTGGAAATCAATCTACCTGAAGTTCCAGTCATACCATTCTTGGGCATATAATTACAGGTTCCTTTGTCCTACCACAAGGACACTTACTAAACTATGTTCAATGCTGCCCCAATAGCCAGAAGCAACCAACAGCCCCTCAATAGATGAATGGATAGAGAAATTGTAGGATATTTACACTATGGATTATTATTCAATTAAAAAATATGGCATCATGAAATTTGCAGGATAATGGATGGAACTAGCAAAAAGCATGCTGAGTGAAGTAACCGAGACTCTGAAAGACAAATAAACTACATATTCACTTATATATAGATGATAGCCAACTTACAATCCATAGACCCACAGAGACCCTTCCTCTATAGTATATTATAGTGTATATTAGTATAATATATTATGATGTATATACATATGTATATATACATACTCTATATGTGTACACATGCGTACTACATATATAGTAGAATATACTCTAGAAGAAGGAACTAGGTAGGATACATGGATTTTCCTCCAAGAGGAAAATAGATTTTATGGGTGATAGGGATTGGAGGCCATGAAAATTGGAGGATAAGTTGGAGAGGGAGGGAGAGATGGGTTGAAAAAGGAATGCTAGGAGAGACAGCTGAAATTGGGGGGCATTTGAGGAATGATATAGAAACCTAGTGAAGTGGAACCTTCCTAAAATATACAAAAAGCAATACTAATAAGATCTCCTAATAATAGGAGAGACAGATTCCCAACTAGTAATCTCCTGATACCAAAGAGACTTCCAGGACTCGGACTACATCGAATTTAATTGTGTCCTTGCCAATGGTGTCTCATGAAAATCCCCAAGCAACCTGGGCTGTTGCCAAGACAATGGGCTATTCTCTGCAAACTGACAGCATTCCCCATTGCTGAGGAAAACACCCACATAACTCATTGATCATGGAGAAGTTGAGCTCATGCCTACCTGGAGCCCTTACCTATGCATTCTAGTATATTTGGAAAGGAAGGCACTCTGCAGGTGTGCTGGCTAGTCTTATGTCAACTTGACACAAGCTAAAAGTTATCTGAAAGAGGAGGATATCAATTGAGAAAATGTCTCCATAAGATCCAGCAGTAAGGCATTTTCTAAATTAGTGATAGATAGGGAAAGGACCAGTCTATGGTGAATAGTGCTATTTCTGGGCTGCTGGTCCAGGGTTCAATAAAAAACAGGCCAAACGAAGCCATGAAAGCAAGACAGCAAGCAGCACCCTTCCATGTCTTCTGAATAAGTTTCTACCTCCAGAATCCTGCACTTTTTGTGTTCTGGTCCTGAGTCTCTTCAATGATGAAAAGTGCTATGGAAGTATAAGTCAAATAAACTCTTTCTTTGTCCCTTTTTGATCAAAGTGTTTTTTCAGAGCAATAGAAACTCTAACTAAGACAGCAGGCAAACAAAAGAGAAAAATAATCACAACCCACTCACAAAACCTTGTACCTACAATGTGTCCTGCTTGCAAGATATGCTTGAGCAATGGTGACACAGAAATTGTGGGAGTAGCCAACCAATGTCTGATTTGACTTACGGCCCACTTCACTAGATAGAACTCATCCCAGACACTGCTATAGCCCAGAGACCTATGGTAAAACCAAACACCTACTGGTCTAAACAAAAACAAAAACAAACATATAAATAATATTACTCCTCTTGAAATTCTGCTATACTCATAGGTTAGTGTCTTATTTAGTCCTCATCAGAGAAGCTTCCTCTTGCAGAGACAGGTACAAATGTATAGTCCCATAGCAAAAGATTATTCAGAGAGAGTCCTTGGAACATACAGCTCTAAATGGGATGTCTCCTGAAGGAGTATAAGAACCAAAGGGGATTGAGGACACCAGAAGAACAGACCTTATGAATCAACTGAGCAAGGCTCATATGAACTCACAGAGCCTGAAGCAACAAGAACATAACCCACATTGTCTATGCCAGGTCTTCTATATATATATTACAGGTTTTAGCTTAGTATTTTTATGGGACTCCTGGGTGGTATGTAAATGAGTGGGTCTCTGATTCTTGAGGTTCTTTCCTTGCTGTTGGCTTGTCCTGTCCAATCTAGATGTGATGGTTTTGTTTTATCTTATTATATCTTATTTTGTCATGTTTGGTTCTTATCTCTTAGAAACCCATTCTTTTCTAATGAGAGACAGAAAGGGAGTAGGTCCAGATAGGAGGGGACATGAGAAAAATCTTGGAAGGAGTTGAGTGAGAGGAAACTATAATCATTATATGTTGTATGAGAAAAGAACCCATTGTCAATAAAAAGAAAAATTTAAAAAAAATTATGGTGATGTTTCCTCAAAAAAAAAAAAGAAAATAGATTTTTTTCATGCAATATAGTTTGATTATAGTTTCCCCTTCCACAACTCCTCCCAAGTCCTTCCCAACTACCCACCCACTCAATTGCACACAATGTCTTTCTGTCATTAGAATTTAAACAGACATCGAAAAATAATAAAAAATAATATAAAATAAAATAAGCTAAAATAAAAACAAACACATGGAATAGGATGAAATAATTAAACTACCAAGAGGAAAAAAAGAGTTCCCCCTCCCCCCAAAAAAAACCAAGAAACACTTATAGACAGAGATACACTCATTCACACACTCAGAAATCACACAAAGATATAACACCAGAAGTCACAATATATATATAAAAGCACTGTAATGTAGAGGAAGATCCCTGTATGAAAGGGAGGGTCTATATTCCAGGGGCTACATTCAGAGGCCTATGTGGTCTGGATGGAATGTAGACACACTGTTAATCCAGTATTCAGAAAGCTGTGATAATAAACACCATTAATCCCAGTACTCAGAAATTAGTGGTCCAAGCCTTTAATCCCCAGTAAAAAACAATGGAAGCAGTTGAAGTAGACACAGGAAGCAGAACTCAGAAGGAGTCAGTGTCACACAGGAAGTAACATATGAGATGAGTCAGAGTGGATGGCAGACAAAGTGACTAATGAGAGGCAGAGTTAGCAGAGCAAGGACATGCCCAACTCTCACAAGAAAAGGCTGGCTCTCAGCTGTTAAGGAGAGTTACATAGTACTGAGAGTCATTCAGTCAACAATAGTTGGGAAGTAGTCAGTTAACAGAGTAAGAAGTGTCAGTTAACAGAAGTAGTCAATTCAAGAACAGAAAGAAGAATCTGTTGAAAAGCAGACTTATACCTGTGTAGGGACTGTGCACGCTGCCATATGCATGTAAGTTCATATATGTGTCATTGCTGGTGTGTTTGGAAGATCTTGTTTTCATGCTGTCCTCCATCCCCACTGTCTTTTACACTCTTTCTCCCTCCCTGTCTACTAAGTTTCCTAAGGACTGATTGGAAGTATTTGATGGAGACATTCTATTTTGGACAGAGTGCTCCAATGCCTCTATTCTTTGCACTTTGTTCTGTTGTGGGTCTCTGTTTTGTTCCTATCTACTGCAATAGTAAACTTCTCTGATGATGACTGAGAAAGGCACTGATTGAGTATAGCAGGATGTTGCTAGGAATCCTTTGAATGCAACACCCTTCTATCAGAACCCTAGCATAATAGAAAATGTATTACGTTTACACATGGAATATTACTCACTTGTTAGAAAATGAAATTCACAGGAAAATGTATGGAACTAGGGAAAAAAACATTTGAATGAGGTAATCCAGACCCAAAAGACAAAAATAATATGTTCACTTATATGTGGATGTTAGCTACTGGTTTTCAACATATGTGGATATTAACTGTTATGTTTTCAATAAGCAGGCTACAATCTACATAAACACAGAGGTAGGGTACATACATAGTAAGGAGATAGGGATAAGGGATGGATCTCCCCAAGAAGGGGAAATACAATATATAGCTATGGAAAGACAAGGGTGAGGGAGTGAATAGAATGGGAGGATTAAATGGGGAGGGGAGGGAAGGGAAGATTTCAGGAAGTAATTCAGGGAGGGACTGCTAAAACAAAAGGCCCTTTGAAGGGTCATATGGAAATCCAATGCAATAAAAGCTTCTTTAATATATATATATATATATATATATATATATATATATATATAAAGAAACCTTAATGAAATCATCAAATAATGGGGGAGTTGAAGTCCCACTGTACATCTGCAGTCACCAAACGAATCCTCCAGTTACAGCAATGACTTACATCTAATTGAGTTATTGCTCAAAGGGGTCCAATAGACAATGCCAAACAATCCACTCCATTTCTAGGCCTATTTGCTGCTCTCCACAAACTGATAGTGAGACCCAATTACTGAAGACAACACCTACACAACACATAGAACACAGAGAAATCAAGCTGGTGCTTACACAAGGCTCCCATCCCTTAATGTAGACTATTATTCATTTGACTAGAAGATGCTCTGCATGCTACCAGAGGAGAAAAGTAAACACTAACCCAGCTACAAACCCTCTGATCTACAATGGTGACCTACCTACAAGAAGCACTAATGCAATAGTGACACAAACTTGTGGGAGTAACTGTGATGGTTTGAATAAAGATGGCTCCCATAAGATCATGGGGAGTGGCACTGTTAGAGTAGATGTGGACTTTTTAGAAGAAGTGTGTTAGTGGAGCTGGGCTTTGAGGTTTCAAAAGCTCAGGCTAGTCCCAGTGTCACTCTGTCTTTCTTTCTGCTGCCTGTCTATCCAAATGTAGAACTCGAAGCTACCTTTCCAGAAACATGTTTGTCCAAACCTCTGAACTGTAAGCCAGCTTCAATTAAGTATTTTCCTCCATAAGAATTGCCATGGTCCCATGTTGTCTCTTCACCCCAATAGAAACTCTAACTAAAGACAGAAGTTGCTACCAGGAACTGGGGTACTGTGCTAGGCCTGATCATGCATTTGGAAGAATATAGAACACTTATGGATTTGGGACTAGGAAAATGATTAAACACTATGTAAGGCCCAAGATGGACTTGACCAAACTTTAGTCAGGCTTGGGAATGTACAGATTGGCTTGAATCTTCTCAGAAACCTGAGTGAAAAGGGCAAGGGACATTTCTGAGAAGTGTTACACCCAGATTACCCAAGCAGGCCTAATCATAAGTGTTATACCCAGAGAAGAGTAGCATATTCAGCAGTCCCCCACCCATAAGATAAAATATATGCAATCTTGTTACCTTTTCACACTGCTGACTTAGGCCATTGCTACTAACCAACTAGCTTAAAGGTTATACTGTTGCTAAGAATAGCATTTAAAAAAAGTATAAAAAGAAGCCTGTAAATTCCTTTGGGGTTGGCTCCAGTGCCTCTGCTCCCTGCGTGGAGACACTATGGATGTCAACCTCAATGTGGTGGCCAACACGTCGGTATAATAAACCTGGGTGCCTTTGCATCGATTCATGCTTCAGTGTCTCTTTCGGGGTCTCACCCAATAAAGAAGAACCTCTGGGCCTTCTCAACTATAACCGGGGCTTAATGGGCTATCCTACTAAAAACTTAAAAGACAGTAGTGCTGAGTGTGTTGGAACTGTGGGGGCCCCGGCTCCAGGAGGTTTCAGAGAAGAGCATTTTCATGATATTTGACTAAGAACGTAGCTGCTTTTTGTCCTTTTCCAAAAAAAATCTGCCGAGGCTACAGTAAAGAGAAATGGATTAAAAGGTTTGGCAGAGGAGATTTTCAGACAGCCAAGTATTAACTGTGTTACTTCGTTATTAGTGGCCAAGTTTATGCAGGTATAATAATGTAAAGAAATGAGCCGGACAAGAAAAAATACAAAATGTACAGTTGGAGGAGAAAAAACCAGTACCAGCAAGTTTAATCAAACTAAGTCCTGTGTTCAAGGACGTAAACAGATTAAAGAAAAGCCTGATGCTAAATGGAATGAAGAGAGTGGTGACTCTGAGCAAGACCCCACCCAGCTAAGCTTCCAACTTGTGAAAAGGAGTTAAAGAAAATTTTAGAGCCAGGTGTATTGGCACAGATCTTAAATTGCAGCATTCAGGAGGCAGAGCCAGAAAGATCTCTAAGTTGAAGGCCAATGAAGGAAACCAAGCATCGAAACCAGAAAGCAGGTGAAAATGTGTTTGAGCAAAGGGTCATGCTCCAGCCCCAGAAAGCAGCAGAACTTGGCAGCCTCAACCATGTGGTTCTGGCTTTAGAGACTAGGATAGTGTAAGAGCAAAATTTATGTTTTAAATTTTAATTACTATACCTAAAACAGATCTATAAAACAAGGACAGATAACCTCCTGAAATGCTGGCTGAAGGCTATTTATGTGGCCAATTAAAGCTTGCTTAAAATTTGGCTCAAAATTGAGGTGATGGTCTTATTCAGGGCCAGTGTGATTTACAATATAAGAAAAGGGTTATGGAATCTTATGAATAAAGAAAGCTGCAGGGGTCATGCATGTGGCAGGGGTGTCCCTGCATAGAGGCTCAGATAGGCCCTTGTATGAAGCTGTGAGGTGAACCCTGGATTACTACAGAGTGTGTGGGACTGTTCTAGAGCATGTTTTATGCCATTGTATGTTGGAATTATGTGATCTGCTTTTTGATTTTGATTTTACAGCGGATTACAGATATTGCCTTGGGTCTCAGAAGAGAGTTAACACTTTGAACTTTAAACACCATTGAGACATTCATAAAACTATGGGGACTTTTGAAGTTGGACTGAATGGAGTTTTGCATGAAAATATGACTATAAACCTACAGGGGGGTTGTAGGGAGTGGAATGTGGTGGTTTGAATGAAAATGGCCTCATGGGGAAAATAGGCTCCTGGGGAGTAGTGCTATTAGGTTTGACCTTGCCAGAGTAGGTATGGGTTTATTGGAAGAAGTGAGTCACTGGGGGTGGGCTTTGAGGTTTCAAATGCTCAGGCCAGGCCCACTGTCACTTTCTCTCTTCCTGCTGCCTGCCAATCCAGATGCAGAACTCTGCATAATCATGTCTGCCTTCCTGCCACCATGCTTCCCACCATGATGATAATGGACTAATCCTCTGAACTGTAAGCCATACCTAATTAAATGCTTGTCTTTGAAAGAGTTGCCATGGTCATTGTGTCTCTTCACATCAATATAGCCCCAACTAAGACAGTAACCAAGCAATATCTAATTATTTTTAAGGCCTACTCCATGAGATGGAACCCATATCTGACACTGCTCTGGTGGCCAAGAACCTGAGATGATAGGCCAGGGACCTAGGGAAAATCCAAACTTTAAAAGCATTTAGATTCTGTTATATGCTATATTAAGAGATACAATTTTCAAAATATGGTTGTTTGTCATAAAGCCTATTATTTATCTCCTGTTGCCAACTTAATGAGCAAATGTCCTATTCAACAGGAACTCTTCTAAGAGTTAAGCAACCCATTAGATGCTCTTAATATCTTCCAAGAATAGCCACCTACATGAAAGGCTAAGACACATGGTAAGTAATGTAATTCTATTATGTGATGAAGTAAAGCACATTAGTAAGAAAGCTGAAAATCTAACCTATACATTTAATCTCTGCATAAACCAGCTTTACTCTTTTATTCTGGTTTGTAGATCAGACTACACATAAGGCAGCAATATTAATGATAAAGTAGAAAATGAACATATGATAGCTGGGAGAATGTCTTCATCAATGCACTTTATGTTTTAAGTACTAGAAGTCTATATTTACCAATAAAACAAGAAGAAAAATACGCCATTATAACATAAAATCTGCATGGCTCCTGAGCACAGTTGCAAGCAGTGCCTTGATTAATCAATTCCTCCTCTTCATTTTGTCTCTAGCAGAGCATAATTTATTCTATTGGCTTATGATATATTCTGTCTCAATTGCTGTTTCTGTGAAAACCCCTGTAATGTGTATTGTTATTTATTTATTTGTTTGTTTGTTTATTTATAGTGGTCAATCTGATTTCAGATCTCTCTGGTAGAATTCAGACATTTTCACATTTGTGTTGAACATTTTATAACTGTGGATTCCTAGAGTAACTGTGACTCACAGAAACAATTATACATGTTATATCGAGTTATCTTTTCATTTTGTTAATAGGTTTTAGTTATTATTTGATGATTTCAGTTGTGTGTAATATGAGTTTGGATAATATCCAATCCCCACTTTCCACTTCCAACCACCTCAGGACTCCTCATTTAAACATGTCCTTTTCTCAACCTCATGATTTTCTTTTAAAACCCACAGAGTACAATTAGTGTTGCCCATATGAACATGTGATGTTATCTTTGTTCAAGTTCACACTGTGACTCTTGGTTCTATCCATACCTGTTCACCCTTCTATGTAGTTTACACATTGTTAATAACAAGAAAGTGTCAAAGGTCTAGAACACAGACATAAAAAAAGATAAAATTCTTGGAAGTTCTAAGATTTCAGACTCAGAGGCTCTCTCAGTGGTTTGACTTTGATGTTCACATCACAGACTCCTGGGGGATAAGGACAGCTGATCTCCAAGACTTGTCCCAGCTTCTTTCAGTCTGCCTTTGGGAAGAACATCACAGATCCCCCAAACTCCTCTCTCTCTCTGTCTCTCTGTCTCTCTGTCTCTCTCTCTGTGTGTGTCTCTCTCTCTCTTTCTCACTTGCCTTCTCTTTTTCTCCTCTCTTTTTCTCTCTCTCTGAATCTTTGGGAAGTAGCTCCCCAGATTCCTCAGATATCCTAAAGCATCTTTCTTAACTGTATCCATTTTAATGCCGTCTAACTTGTTTCTTATATAAACCCTCACTGATGTACCCTTCTAAAAACTCAGGCAAATTTTTGTTTTTTTTTTCTTTTTCGACAATATTTGTCAAAAAAAAAATCTTGGGCTACTGATTTACATAAAAGATAATGGCTACATTTTGCACAGTGGCAATGTAAGTTGGTTTTGTTTTGTTTTCTTCTGTTCCTTTATCCATAGCAGAAATCTAATAGTTTGAAATATGGATGTCTCCATAAATGCATATAACAGTACTGTTTGAATGAGCTTTTAGATTCTTCAATTATGGAAAATAGAAAATGTTTATCCATCAGAAAACACTTATGTCAATGTTCCCTGAAATTAAGGCACAATGAGTAGACTTAAATCATTAAGAATTTGATGCTTTTTCTTTACTAGATTAAAGATCTCTTTTTTATGGTAGAAATACAAAAAGGAAATGGCATGAAAATATGGATTACCACATGCTAAGAGGAGACCCAATCATTTAAGCAATATGAGCCCGCAGGCCAAACTAAAACGGTATTGAAAAGTCAATATAGTCAGCTAAGCTTATCTTACTCATCCTGCATCTTTCCTTCTAATAAAAAATATTATCTCTAATGAAAATTATATCTGTATAAAGTAAGAAAATCACAAAGGCAAAAAGTAAAGACAAGTCACACTTACTTGATAAAAGTGATGAGACAAAAGAAGACTGAGTTTGACAAAAGGAAACTCCACTATCGCAAGACACGCTGGGTGGTATAATAACTTTCTTTCCTACTACTTTTAGAAATTATCACATACAGATGAAGAAAATGCTGCAGAGTAACAAGGATAAGGTTAAAAAATAGATTTCAGAAGTCTCATCTAATACAAATTACCTGCTCTGATAGTTAGCAAGATTCATTTTCTAAATATTGCATGACTTTTATTGAGGATTTATGAACAAATGTCTGTATATCCAGCTGAGTCATCTCCCCAGACCGTAAGAAATAACATTTCAAAGTCAAAATTAATTCTTCTCATTGGGATACAGACAGGATTTGTTTTGTTAGCTGGTGTGGACACACGAATCTCAGTGTACATCTCCACCAAATGTAATGGGTACATTTTTCAATGTTTTCAATGTAAACTTTGAAACAAATATTATTATGATCAATAGTCCTTGGTGGTGGATGCATAAGGTAAATAGTTGTATACTTCTTGTCCCATATACAAGTCAGAGGGAAACTGGTTAGGTTTAATTCATATAGTCCTGATTATTGTAAAGACCCTACAATGAGAAAACACATTGACTTTCAGTCACCATCTACTTTGGTCTGTAATAAATCCATCTATTCTTGGAACATTGATTTCGTGTTTTAAAACCTCTCTCTCTCTCTCTCTCTAGTTATTATTCTATTAGTCTTAGATAACATCTTGCAAAATAAAAGTTGTCTTAGTTACTTTTCTATTGTTGTGATACTGCACCATAGCCAAGGCAACTTAATGAAGAAATAATTTATTTGGGATTACAGTTTCAGATGGTTGGAATCATGTCTATTGTAGGATGGGGCATGGCAGTAGGCAGTCAGGCATGGTGCTGGGACTGTAGCTAAGACCATATATCTGATCCACAAGCATGAGACAAAGAGAGGGAGAGCTAACTGGAAATGGCTTAGACTTTTGAAATTTCAAACCACCACAGTAACACACCTCCACCAGCACGGTCACAAGTTCAGGATTATTTTAGCTATTCTTTTTTTTCATATGGAATTGAGTATTGTCCTTTCAAGATCTATAAAGAATTGTATTGGGATTTTTATAGAGAATGCATTGAATCTATAGATTGGTTTTCTGAAGTGGCCATTTTATAATGTTAATCCTATCAATTAAGGAGCATCTTTCCCTCTTCTGATATCTTCAATTTTTTTTCTTCAAAGACATGGAGATTTTGTCATACAAATATTTCACTTGAATGGTTAGAGTCACTCCAAGATATTTTATGTTGTTCGTGGTTATTGTGTAGAGTATTGTTTCCCTTATTTCTTTCTCAGTCTATTTGTTGTTTGTGTATAGGAGGGATACTGATTTACTTGAGTTGATCTTGTAGCCAGCCATTTCACTGTAGTTGTTTATCAGCTGAAAGGAGATTTCCTGGTAGAATTTTGAGGTGGCTTATATATACTATTATATCATCTGCAAATAAAGATACTTTGAGTTTTTCCTTTCTAATTCATATCCCCTTGATCTCCTTTTGTTGTCTTATTGTTATAGCTAGTACATCAAGTACTATATTGAATAGATATGGAGAGAGTGGACAACCTTGTCATGTTCTTGATTGTAGTAGAATTGCATTGGCTGTGGGTTTGTGGTAGATTGCTTTTAGTATGTCTAGGTATACCCCTCTTATCCCTAATCCCTCTAAGACTTTTATCATGAAGGGATGTTAGATTTTATCAAAAGATTTTCACCATCTAAGGAGAAGATCTTGTGTGTATATGTGTTTTTTTTTTTCTTCCAGTTTGTTTATATGGTGGATTACATTGACTGCTTTTCATATGTAGAACCATCCCTGTATCTCTGGGATGAAGCCTACTTGATCGTGCATGATGATTTTTATGTTATGTTCTTGGTTTCTGTTTGCAAGTATTTTATTGAGTATTTTTTGTATATATGTTCATGAGAGAGATTGGTCTATGATTCTCTTTCTTTGTTGAGTCCTTGTGTGATATGGGTATCAGAGTGACTTTGGTCACAAAGGATGAGTTTGGAAGTAATCTTCCTGTTTCTGTTCTGTGGAATACTTTGAGGAGTATTAATAGTAACTCTTCTTTACCTCTTTGAATGTCTGACAGAATTCTCTACTCAAATCATCTGGGATTTTCTTTTTCTTTGTTTTTGGTTCGGAAACTTTTAATGACCTCTTCTATTTCTTTGAAGGTTTTAGGTCTATTTAAATTAATTATCTGATCTTGATTTTATTTTGGTCTCTGGTATTTATTGAGAAAATTATCCATTACTTTTAGATTTTTCAATTTCTTGGAGTACAGGTTTTTAAATATGACCTATAGATTGTTTGGATTTCCTTGACGTCTCTGGTTATATCATTTTCTGATTTTCTGGGTTATTTATTTATTTATTTATTTATTTATTTATTTATTTATTTTCTGATTTCTGTTTCTGATTTTGTTGATTTGAATATTCTCTCTCTATCTCTTAATTATTTTGGATAAGGATTTTCCTATCTTGTTGATTTTCTCAGAGAATCAACTCTTTGTTTCATTGTTTCTATTGTTCTCTTGCTTCCTATTTTATTGATTTAACACCTCAGTTTGACTATTTCTTGCCCTCAAATCCTTTTTGATGTGTGCTTACTTCTTTTTCTTCTACTGCTTTCAGTTATGTTGTTAATTTGCTAGTATGTGATCTCTCTACTCTTTTCTCAGTAGGCATTTTGTACAATGAATTTTCCTGTAAACATTGCTTTCATTGTATCTCATAAGTTTGGGTATGCTGTAGAATTATTTTCATTGAATTCCAGAAAGTATTTAACTTCTTTATTTCTTTCTTGGTCCAGCAGACATTCAGTAGAAAGTTGTTCAATTTCCAAGAATTTGTTGAAATCTGTCATGGTTGTTGAAATCCAGTTTTAATATGTGGTGCTTTGATAAGATACAGGGGGTATTTCAATTTTCTTGTATCTATTGAGACTTACTTTGTGACTGAGTATGTGGTCAATTTTGGAGATGGTTTTCTGAGGTGGTGAGAAAAATGTATATTCTTTTGTGTAGGGGTGAAATGTTTTGTAGATATGTTAGGCCAATTGGTTTTAAGAATCTGTTAACTCCAGAATTTCCCTGTTTAGTTTTTGTTTGGCTGACTTGTCAGTTGGTGAGAGTGGGGTATTGAAATCTGCCATATTCAGTGTGTGAGGATCAAAGCATGTTTTTAGCTTTACTAATGTTTCTTGTACAAGTGTGGAAGCTCTTTTGTTGGGAGCATAGATGTTAAGAAATGAAACGTCATTTTAGTGAATGTTTCCTTTTCTGAGTATGAAATGTCCTTCTCCATCTCTTTTGATTAATTCAGTTTTGAAATCTATTTTGGTAGATATTTGAATGGTTACAACAAGCAGCTTGCTTCTTAGATCCATTTGCATGGAAAATCTTTTCCCAACCCTTTACTCCGATGAAATATTTATCTTTGACGTTGAGGTATGTTTTATGTATGCAGCAAAAGGAAGGATTCTGTTTTTGCATCCATTCTAATAATCTTTGTCTTTTTTTAATTGGGATTTTAGTCCATTGACATTGAGAGATATCAATGACCAATGATTATTAGGCCTGTTAATTTTGCAGTTGTTGTTATTTGTTAACAATGTGTGCATACGTGTTTGTGTTTGTATGTATCTATTGATTTTGATGATGTGACATTTCCTGTGTTTTTATGAGTGTAGTTAAGGTGGAAGTTTCCCTTCTAGTACTATTTTTTTATTGAGATAGATTTTCTCTGGCTGTCCTAGAGCTCACTCTGTAGACCAGTCTGGCCATGAACTCACAGCGATCTGTCTGCCTCTGCCTCCCAACTGCTGGGATTAAAGGCGTATGCCACCACTGCCCAGCTTCTAGTACCTTCAATAGTGCTGGAATTGTAGATAGATATTGTCTTAATTTGGATTTGTCATGAAATATTTTGTTTTCTCTATCTATGTTAATTGAAAGTTTGGCTGAGTATAGTAGTCTGAGCTGGCATCTGTAGTCCTATAGAGTCTGTAGCATATCTTAGGATCTGACTTAGGCTCTCAGTTGATAAGTCGGGTGTAATTTTAATAGGCTTGTCATTTTATGTTACTTGTTCTTTTTCTCTTGTAGCTTTTAATATTCTTTCTTTGTTCTGTATTCTTTCTTTGAGGAAGTTTATTTTTAGTTATATATAAAATAATTGTTTTGTGCACTGTTGAGTGAGGGGTTGACTAGGTTTTTGGCATTTTGTGTTTTCTACAGGTGTTGAATTTCTGTGTGGGATGTTCAGTTGCTTATGATCTGCACATGGTATCAGCAGAGCATCTAAGGAGTTCTTAATCAATAAAATACTTGAGTGCAGATGCTCAGGATTCCACTGTCAATTGAGTATGGCACTGGCCAGAATAGTGGTTCCTTCTGTTGAGGTCTGGTGGGGTTTGCAGTTATGAAATATGCCTTTTTGTCTTCTATGCTGAGCCATCATAGCAATGAACAACTACAAATGGCATACCAACCTGGGCACGACAACAATCTAGCTACCTCCAACATGGAGACAAGGAGGAAAGAAAAACAACTTCAGATCTTGCAGAGTCCATTTTGTTTTGTTTTGTTTTGTTTTCTGCAAACCTGTCCAGATACAGGTGATGTGAGGCCATCCTGACAAGATACATATGCTATGGTGATGTGAACTCCACCCCATGAGGGAACCCTTCCTGCAGACAAGTATACTGGTTTTTCCTGCAAAACAGACTCTATCTTAAAATTTGGAAAGTGTTTCTTCAGTTTCAGCACACAGAAACTGTCTTTCCAAACTGGCCAAGGTTGTATCTCATGCTGGCAGCTGAATTTGGCACTGTAAGAGTCATCCAGGGTTTGCTTGTTTTGAAGGCATGAAGGGATCGTTGGAGAGCAGCTGAGGCTTGGTACTGTAAGAGGCCAGGAGAGGCCATTGTAAAAGTATAGCATCAGTAGTAGTTGAAGGCCCAGATGAAGGGGTCATGTAAATAAGTTGAGGCTTAACATTATGAGAGGCCAGGAGAGGCTATTGGTGAGGGTGCAGCCTCTATAGTAGTTGAAGATTCAGATTGAAGAGTCCATGCAGAGAATTTGAGGATTGGCATCATGAAAAGAGCCCAGGAGTGGCTATTGGTGCAGCCCTGTTGCAGCAAGGGACCCCAGCAGTTTTTGAGATCCTAGTACCATGGGACAACCACCAAGAACAGCAGCAGCAGTGTTGTAAGCTAACCAGTCCCTGGAGGACAAACTGGGTGCTTCAGAGGGCAGAGCCAGATCCAAGCCCTTTTTGGAGGTGCCCAGAAGTGAATTCCAGATAATGGTACATTTTTGTTTTTCTGCTGTCAAAAGACATTATGAAAATCTTGATAGATGTTTGGTATCATTTGGTCCTGTGCATTGACAACCTTCATGATTGTTCCTCCTGTAAATGGTTTTGCTGGTGTAGTGTTAAATTGTGTTGTAGAGATAAAGCACTTTTTCTTATACAGAAAAAAGGGTAAATGTTGAGGAAGTTTATTTTTAGTTATATATAAAATAATTGTTTTATGCACTGTTAGATGAGAGGCTGCTTAGGTTTTTGGCATTTTGTATTGTCTGCAGGTGTTGGATTTCTGTGGGAAATGTACTACATGTATGTTTAGTATTTTGATTATTATGTGGCATGTAGTGAGGGTGCTTTTTTTTCTGGTTAAATCTATTTGGTGTTCTGAAAGATTCCTGAATCTTTATAGGAATCTCCTTCTTTAGCTTTGGACTTTTTTTTTTTCAGTGATCTCATTGACAATCTCTTCTGGGCCTTGAGCTAAGAATCTGCTCCTTCTTCTATTCCTATTATTCTAAGGTTTGGACTTTTTGTAGTGTTCCAGAGTTCTTGGATGTTTTGTGTTAGGAATTTTTTGGATTTGATATTTTTATTGACTAATGTATGTATTTCATCTATGGTATCTTGCTATTCTTAGATTCTCCCATCCATCACTTGAATTCTGTTGCTGTAATTTGCCTCTGTAGTTTCCATTGCTTTTCTAGATTTTTCCTTCCCAAGCTTCTCTACGTTTGTGTTCTTTTTATGGATTCCGTTTCCATTATCAAGTCTTGGGCAGTTTTGATCATTTACTTCAATTGTTTGCTTTTTTTTTCTTGGCTTTCTTTAAGGGATTTATTCATTTCTTCTAATTTTGTGTTTGCGTTTCCCCACGTGTCTTTGATGAATTTACTCAATTATTGCCATTGGTTGTTTGTCTTTTCATCAATTTCTGTGAGGGATTTATTCATTTCCTTTTTCAGGGCCTCTATTATCTTCATAAAGTTGGTTTGAAGGTCCTTTTTTCTGCTTTGGCTGTGTCGTTGTGTTCAGGGCTTGTTCTAGGACAGTTGGGCTCAACACACTGCCCTGCTTGTTGTTTATTGTGTTTTTATGCTGGTGTTTTAGGATTTGGGATTGGGGTGATTATAGTTGTAGGTAACAAATTTCTAAGTTTTTCTTTATTGGATGAGTGTTTTGTTTCTTAGTTATTTTTTGTGTCTGGTCTTCTGTTCTTTGTGGCCCCTTATGAAGCAGGGAATCTCTGCCTTGGGACTGGAACACTGAGTGAACAGGTTTCCTATCTGTTCTTTTGGCTGTCTGACTTGTCTCTCTCTGGTGCAGAAGATGCCTACCTGAGTTGGTATCTGGGACTTGGGCTGGTGAAAGTGATAGGAAGGGGTGGTGGTTGGGTCAGGAGATGTTGTTGGGCTGGGTTTGGGGAGGCTGAGCTAGTGTAGTGGATGCCTTGGCACAACCTAGTGCAGGAGATCAAACTTCCATTTCTTATATGGCAGGAAAGTATGTATTTTGGGCCTAGTAAAATCTTACTAGTAGTTTGGAAGAGTGGCATGTGTATATGGTACATATGTGTGTGTGAGGGGGAAGGATATAGCTTGCCATAATTATATATTAGGAATTTTTTGTTGTTTATTTGATTTTTTTTTTTTGGTTGGGGGGTTGCCTGCCCATCATTAAAAGATGGTACAAGGACATTGTTAGGTGTTCCCTTTTATCACATACCACCTTCTTCTCTGGAAACAGGGTCTCTTCCTGAACCTGGTTCTAGTCTAAAGGCCCAGAAAGACCAAGTGATCTTTCTACCTCCAAATCCCCATAGGACTAGGACTATAGACACATATTTGGCCACACTCAACTTTTCACATTCACCAATGGGGATTCAAACTCAGGTCCTCATACTGTGAGACGGGCTCACTTACCCACTGAGCATCTCCCAGCCACATATGTAGAACTTCAACTTAACTGTTCTTTAATTTCTTCACGAGCTAAATAAAACTAATAACTGTATATACTTCATAATATTAGAGTGAAGATTAGATAAAGACTAAAGCGCTGTGAAGAACATCTAATCATAGAGTATATTGTTTCTACAAGAAATATATATATATATTTAAAGTAATTTCATAAAGATTGGTATTATATTACAAAATATTTTGTAATTGTTTCTAACTACCATTACTATAGGAAGTCAGAGTTCTAAAATAATGGAAAATAATACTTAATTTGGTAAACAAGTTTTTCTATCATGAGAGCAAATAATTTGAAAGCATTAAATAAGTATTGAACAACTTAAAATGACCGAGAACTGGAAAACATAAGGAAGACAGAGGTTTGAATTTCATAGTGTGAACTATTAACTTTGTTAATGTTCAGGTTCAAAACTCAAAGGACTTTGAGTTTTATATAAGTTCCTTATATCACCATGTGTTAGACTTTAAACATGCATAATAAACTCCTATTTTTTAGGAAATTTAAGTGTTGCTTTACTCTGAGAAATGGTTATGTCTGACCTCCATTGCTGGATGTCCATAGTTTACGGGTCTGGCTTCAGAAAGCACAGCAGATTCTGCCGTACCCTCTTCAGTCAGTTCCTTGTCTTCAGCACTCACAGGTACACAAAGACCACAAGACTTGTCTGTGAACATTTCCTACTTCTCTTATGAATGTGTGTGAAGCAATGCATACGTAATGTCTCTCACAGTTCAGCTAAAATGTATGGTCCTAGTAGTAAAAACATCATATATCAGATGAACTTTTATGCAAAGCTCTAGGTGAGGAAACTAGAGCCTATTATTTTAAATAACCATGGATCTTAAAAGTTAAAGCAGAGCTTGAGAATCACATCTTGCTAATTCACCAAATGTAAAATGTAAACTTTTCCAATATCATACTATGAAGTATCATTAAATTTTAACATTAGTGGTAGTACTATTTAAATAGCTTTATGATTATTTTCCTTATAAAATTAGACATCTTCATAGATGTAGGTAAAAGTTACAGCCTGTTTCATAGCTGGTTCTCTCTTCTGGGTAAAAGTTTTATTAAATGAAACATAATTTAAATTCATCTTTACATAAAGCAGTATTGGTATTAGATATAGGAATGCCATGTACTTTACCTACTGTGTGTATAAATTTTATTCATTTGCATTTAAAATGTAAAATTATTTGTTATTTTCAGTGAGTAAGCTAAAATTACAAGATAAATGAGTAAATAAGTAGATAGATAAAAGCTTTGATTTAAAACACCAGGGCTCCAAAAGTCACAAATACTCACACCACTATTTTGTATGAAATTGTGTCCTTTGGTACCAGCATCTTAGCCGACATCAGATACTTCGTTTCACAAAGTCTAAGTTTGTAAATATTTCCAGCTCACAGCAGCACCCCCTTTCCAGTTTCACTCTCCACACATGTACACAACAGATGCTAGTTCTAGCACCAGTTCTAGCCTGGAGCCCTAGTGCCCTGGAGTATTTCATCCTCTTCACAATCTACTCTTAATCCTTGAGCTGGAAGGCTTCAGCCTTTGCACAATCTAGAACATAGACTGGACTTAGAAGGCTTCAGCCTTAGCCTTCTCCGACCTACTGCTGACCAAGACACTCTGACTAGCTCCTTTCAAACTCTGATTCTTCTGGTCTCTCTGTTCTGAGCTTCTTCTTCTGAGCTCTGCTGAGTCTCTGTGTCTCTTCCTGAGCTCTCACTGCTCCATCCTGCCTCTGCGCTGCAACTTCCTGCTCTGTAGCTCACTCCAGCTTCAGCTTCTGTAAATGCTCCTCTGTAACTGACTCTTCAACTTAATCTGTTAACTGCTCCTCAACTGACTCTTCCAACTGATTCTTAACTCTCACACTGACTCCTCTGTCTACTCTGTAACTCACTCACCTAACTCCTATGTAACTTTCCCTAACTCCTATGTAACTTTCCTTAACTGAGCTGAGAGCTTGCCTTTTCTTATGAGAGTTGGGCATGGCCTTACTCTTCTAACTCTTCCTCTGATTAGTCACTTTGTCTGCCATGCACTCTGTCTCATTGCAGACGTCACTACCTATGTGACACTGACTCCTTCTCATATCTGCTTCCTGTGTCTGTTTACACTCTTTTTTTCTAGGGATTAAAGCATAGACTATCACTGCTTTCTGGATACTGGAATTAAAGGTGTTTCTACTACTGCTTTCTTAATACTGGTGTGTTACATAAACATGTGTCTACATTCCATACTGACCACAGATGCCCCTGAATGTAGCCCCTGGCATTTCACACAGCTTTCACACAGGGCTATTCCTCTATACTCCATAGTTAGAAATATGTAAAAAAAATCCAGACTTTTAAGGACTTCATTTTGGAAATGAAGACCTAGATGTAAATATAGTATAATGCTTTTTCTTTATATTTATTCTATATCCATATTCTTGTATAAATCTTTGTCTCTCTACAGAGCACAGTGCAAGTGGTTGACAGTCTCACAACTCATTTCCCCCAGGGAAAACTTGCTGTCAGGCATTCTTCTGATATTCTCTGTGAGAGTCATTATTTTAGTCTTTAAATTTCATAACATCTTCCTCTGAGTTTCCAAAGAACATTCTGGTACAAGAATAAGAAAGCATAGATGCCTCAGTGCTCTACTCTGTAACAGCCACTAGATTATTATTAGCAGACAATAGCCACCTTATATTGGATATTGATAATTAGGGGCTGAACTAATACTGTCTCATTCAAATAAACCATTTCTTCTTTAATGTGAGATGAGCTTGCTACTTTACGGGATAGAACTTGGACATGGATAAGCCAGCATAAACTTTAATCTGCTTCTCTCATGCTAATAACTTTGGCTTGAAGCAGGATGTGACAGGGAGAAGAATGCAGAAGAGATTTCCAGTCCTCTGGGTGAGTACTTATAACAAGTACCTGCCAGATTCAATGAGGTTTCCACTGAACTGAAGCCCAACTCCTTGATCTTCACCTTTCCTCAAATGGCTAAGAATAGAAAGTGAATAAAAATTGAGCCATCTCCCCAAGGTGTCAATCTCCAATGCCAATCACATCCATCAGAAAATGAAAGACTGGCCATAGTTTTAAGAGGAAGAAAACAGAAGAATAGCCCGTTTCACTATTTATTTGTTTACATGTCTTCAAAACAAACATTTTCTTCCATTTTCTATGTAGAGAGAGATTGATTTATCATTGTCCATGTGTGAAGTCAAAGACAAAATTGTCATGTCTTATCTAAAGGTAATCTATCCAAGGGATGAATAAGAAAAACAAGCATTTGGGAAATTCTAGAATCCATTTCTATCTACTTGTCAGAGCCAAATATAAAGAAGTGACAACCTCATATTCTATTGTGGATGAGAATTTTGTATACTCTAGATATCTACTCCAGCAGATCGTACAATACTGTGATTCTTAAATTGATCAAGAGTAATATGTTTAAAGTTTTGAAAAAAAATAATTGCTCTGTTATCACTGACAGAGTATTTGAAATGTATAAAATATAAATTCTAATTTGAAAAGAAAAGAATCCATAGCAGTACTGTGTGTGTGTGTGTGTGTTTGTTTGTATTAAAGAAAGTTTTTAAAAAGCACAATTCCACTGCATTTTCATTGTGCAATGAATGGCCATCTAAGCTGATTCGTACCTTGGCTATTGTGAACAGTGTTCCAACAATTATAGACGTCCAAATACTCCTGGGAGACTCTGTCTTAGTCTTACTTGGATATATATTCTGGATTAGTAGAACTGGATTATGTCAGAATTCCTTTTTTTTTTTTTTTTTTTTTTTTTACTTTTGGAGAATCTTTATTCTGAATATTGTTCATGATAGTTTATATCTCACAGTCATTGTTTAAGAGTTCCAATTTCCTCTCATTCTTACCAGACTGTTCTGTCATTTATTTTTCTGAAAATATCATTCTGACTATAGTGAAAAGGTATAGCTTTGATGTAAATTTTCCTGATGGTTAAACATCTTGAATTTATTTATGTGTATTTATTGACCATATTAAAAATAGTCTGTTCATTTATTTTCCCATTTATTTTGGTTGAGTAATTTTGTCTTGATTTTAGTGTTTGTAAATCCTAGGTATTAAGTTCCCACACTATTAAGATAAATAGCTGCCAAAATACTTTTTTTCATTCAGTAAGTTGTTTTCTTTTTTAAGGACTTTTCTTTTCTTTGTTGTGAATAGCTTCTGGTCTCCATAAATACACCTTGATGATTTTTCATGTTTTATTCCCTGAGCTACTAAAGTTCTTCTCAGAAACTCATTGCTTATGTGACTATATGAAGTGATTTTCCTCTAAATATTTTGTGTAAAGTGAGATACAGTAAATTAGTTTTGTTCCTGTTCCTGTAGATATCCACTTTTACAGGACCATTTGTAAAAAGAGTTTTCTTTATTCCAATGTATTGTTTTGGCATATTACCAAGAAATACATAGTTTTAATAACACATGTTTATTTCTGGATTTCTAGGTTTTACTATTATTATTTCACATGTGCATGTCTCTTTATAAATGAGGGTGTGTACAGAATGTTTTAGAATAAGGCATTGTGACACCTGGAACACTGCTCTTTTTTATTAAGATTTTAAGAAATTTTAACTAAGATAAAATTACATCATTTTCTCTGCCCTTTCTGCCTTCTAATCTCCTTCATAACATCTCTTGCCAATTGCTCCTATTCCCCCTCAGTCCATCTCAAATTGATGGGCTCTTTTTCTTTGTTTATTGTTGTGTGTGTGTGTAAGGAAAACCTAATGGGTCTGTTTAGTGTTGCTTGTATACATATGATTTCAGGACTGAACACTGAGTATTAGACAATCAATTAGGTGCTTCATGCCTAGGGAAGACTAATTTATCCTTTCTCAGCAGTCATTAGTTCCCAGTAATTCTTTGTCTAGAGGAGGATCCCCATGAGATTTCTCCTTCTACATTTGCATTGCTACTATTGTTATTGTTCAGGTCTTGTTTAGGCAGCCATATTTTTGAGGTATCCTGGGTAAATCTTTTTGTCATCTCTCAGGCACAAAATCTCAGCTGACTTCCTAGACCTCTGGCCCTTCTTACATGGCTAGAACATAGGGTATTTTAATTTACAGTGATTTTTCATGAACTACTCTTCTATAAACACTTTGCACCATTTCAAAGCTTTACAAGAGTGAATCAAGAGTCTAGTTTCTCGGTATTCAATAATAATTATTTTGTTTATTTGTTTTTTGAGGGTAGGGCTTGATTCTTTTATTTCTCCCTTCTCTCAACCTATAGAAAATACAAATTAACACAAGTATGAGGATCCCATTTTATTTTAAAAAATCAAGAGAATGCCATACTAATATGTGTGCCATTTTGAATTACATTTCCCTGATGAGTAATGGTAGGGAACCATCCACTATACTTTCTGGCCATTTGAAAGCGAGTTTTTGAGAAATGTCTACTCATGTTCTCTTTCTATCTTTTAACTGAATTGTTTGTTACTATGGCTTTGCTATTAACTTGAAGAGGTCAAGGCCTCTTATGTGCATGTTACAGCTTTGCTGAATCCTTAAATTTTCTGTGAAGCCTGGTCTTACATTTATTCTCTAAGTAGGTTAATCAGTACAAATTAATTAGCACAAATAGATCAATTAGCACAAATTAATGCGAACAGTTCTGAGGTTTTTTTATATCGACCAATTATTGACTGACTCTACCAAGTTCTACTTATTTGTTAAGACATTTATTTCCTGCATGAGAATATTTTCAGTCCCTATTAATTTATCCTTACTGTGTAAATTATATTATTATTTTAATAAGGATCAGTACCAGGTATGAATTTAATTTAGTATTCAGCTTAAGTTCATCTTATTTTTTTACTTACTGAATTTGTCAATATAATGGCTAGTATTAACTATTGACTTGACAGGATCTAAAAATTTACCTCAGATCTTTGGACATGCTTATGGGGAACTTGATTGTATTAGTTTAAATAGAAAAACTTATCTCAGCTTTGGACATAATTCTTCCCTGGGAAAGAGCCTAGACAGCATGAATTGAGAAAGGGAAATGAATAGAAACTTATATTTATACTTATGTTTACTGATTGTATGATGTGACAAGCTGTTTTAAGTTCCTGATGCCTTGACTAAATGCGTGAGTACCTTGAACTGTGAGATAAACGCTTTCTAACTTTTTGTACGCGTATTTTATCACAGTAAAAGAAAATAAACTGAATTATTCAGATACCATCGAAATTTTGCCAAACTTTGGAAGGCTCAATTAAACATAAAGTTGACGTAATTTTATAATTACATGTGTCTTATTTAGAGACAATCATGTATAGATCAATTACCAACTGTGCACTGAGATTCATATTATTGCTCTACATGGTAGTGGAATATGATTTGATTGCCTAATAATTGATTTTTCACTTTTGTTAAAATGTAAAAAAAATTAAATGTTACCATAATACAATAAATTATTGAATGGGATTAACAAGTCTTTTTAAAACCCAGAAGAATTTATATTTGCTACTCAATCAGAGAAAAAAAGACTCATTGCTTCAGCACATGACTTCTTGACTATCATCAACATCATATTTCTGGAGTTTGGTAATGCATCACAGAAAAAACATGCTTAATGATTATTCATACAAACTCTACTCTGCATGATTGTAAATAAAAGATATTATGCATTTGTGAACTAAATTATTTAACGGTACACTACAAATATCCCTCAAAATTATTAAAATAGATTATAAAAAGGAGTTATTTAAAAGGATCAAAGATAAACATTGTACAATTTTGAAACTATGTCAGTATAAGTTTGTTTTATTTTCCTCCTATACAATGAAGCCTTTAATTGAGCATAATGACAAATGTCCTATTGTACTCAGTTATCCTCAAAGATTCCTTGATAAACTCAGTTTGGATGGAAGAAATCTGGAACTTCATTTGTGTCTGATTTTTTTCACCCAAAGACAACCTAGTTTATGAAAATCCAACTGAGCTCTAACAACAGCTAAAATTCCTTAAGTGTTTTGTGTTGCCTCCAGGAATCATTACAGAAACATATATGGGATCCCATTACTTCATCATATTTGCCTATAATTGGTGAATCTCACAAGACTGTGATTTCCTTAAGCTCAAGATCAAGTTTAATTTGAGAACAAACATTGTATAAGTGAAGTTATATAGATTTTAAGGGGACCCATAATCAAATGCATTCAATTAAAACAGAATATTTCGATAGAATGTTTATGTGTTTTCTTCGTTCCTTTAATGTTAGATGTGTCAATACAAATTTCCTATATGAATTAGGCTATAGATAATAGATTCTAATGAATTAAGTGGAACTTTATAACATTTTTACATTTGTTGTCATTTTTTTCATTTGTAAATAATATCTTTTTGTATTTTTGTAAATATGTGACATTAATATATCTTTTTCTGTGAATTTTAAACACATTGTTTTTATTTATTCTTTGAGAAATTCATGAAATATGAATTAATCTTATTATTTTCCTTTCATAAACTCCTGAGATCGCCTTCTGTCTCTCTACCTATCTAATTCTATGTTATTCAATCTCTTCCCCCCAAAATAAACACATGCAGTCAAATTTGTATTGGCTGACTACTTCTGAACATGGAGCCTGCCATGGAGTATGGTTGATTGGTTGTGTGTGTGTGTGTGTGTGTATATACATATATGTATGTATCTGTGTATGCACATAGTTCCTAAATACATATAAGTACAACCTGCTCAAATTATATATTATTACCTATATGCATGTATCCATATTTTCAGCCTCAACCCTACACAAATAAAATGAGCAACTGAGAAATGCCAAAAGAGAAAAAATATAATCTTCCTCAGGGAAGAGCATACCAATTGGTTATCAACCAATATTTTAAAGTATGGACAGTTCATCCAAATCATACCATAATACTTCCTCTACATTTTCTGATATATTAACTCTTTGGGGATTAATGCAATGTGATTAGTGTTATTTATGGTGAAACAGAAACACATGGAAATGAAAAAAAAAAAAACAGTTTTTAAATTTTCTGTTTTATCTTGTGATTCCTGTTCAAAGTGAGTTAAAACAGAATACAAATTAAACTTTTTTTCCTCTACCTAATATCCTCAATATATTCAGAATTTTAAAACATTCACTTCAGGAGAATAGTTGTATTTAATGTTAGTCAAATAAGGATTGCAGTATGATATTAGTTTAGAATACTCTGTGGGTTTAGTGACATTCTACAAAAGAACAAATATTAAGCCATTTTAGGCTAAGGTGATTGAACAGGCGAAGAAGGATATATGCATATAATTAGCTTGGTCTCAGCTAGACAAAAAGATATGAGTGGAAGAATGGTCAAAAAGCAAAAATCTGTCACCTCCCAAGTAAGTCCTAGACTCTCATTTTAGTTGGGCACAGGGCTCCTCTGACATACTATATACTTTTCTAGGCACCAGCACTTTAAGGTCAGGAGCAGGCACAGGACTTCCAAATACAAGTAGGACTATTTATCAATAAAGTAATATTTTAATGAGCAGAGTTTTAAATTCAGAAGAGATAAGCAGCTGTGGAACATGCCTAAACCTTTCCACATCAGATACCATGGTGACAATGAAGGTAGACACTAGTGATTAATGCTAGCCTAGCTTTCCACACAGTACAAATCAAATGAACAGAAAGATGAGCTAATGGAAATTACTTCCCCATTGCTCTCAAAATAAAATGTATTGAATGGGTGGTTTTATTCCTTTTGCCATGGGGATTTCTAGTACAAACTTTTCTGCATTTTCCCCATATATCCCCAATTCCACATTAATATGTAACTTCTATTGATTGCCTTTTTTTTTTTACATTTGTACTTTGTGTTCAGTTTCTCTAATTAATTCAAATGTCTAGTGTTTCTACTTCCAATTCTACCCATGCTAATCCCTCAAAGTATTGAAACCAGGTTGAGTTTCAAATGTACTTGTCTGATCTGAAAATGCAAGCCACAGAACAGAAGAAGAACTTGCCTTACCACAAATATGAAAAAGGCCCTGTATCCATAGTAAATTGCAGGCTCTAAAAACTCATTACAAGAAAGATAAATATCATAATAAATGATATAAAGGATATAATGAGACATTTTTTCAAAATATGTGAATTCCATAAAAATATCATACTTAGATATGAATACTAACTAATAAAATGCTTATGGCCGTATATGAATGATTGATATGCAGCATTCATAGGCAATAGTTAATTTAAATACATTAAGACTACAGTATAGTATATGTATCTACCTACTAGGATGATTTAAATTAAAAATTGTGCACAAATAGCATAAAATTAAAGCAAATAAAGGACATAAATCATATGATCATAAATAATTGTGGAAAAAGTGTTTTAAAAAGTTTAACAGCTCTTCATTATAAAATTCCTTAAACTGAAAGGAATATGTCATAGCATACTGAAGGCAATATACAACAAATGTATACTTAACAATGTACTAAATATGAGATAACAAACTCAAAGCTTTTTTTCTTTTTTTTCCAAAATACAGAGTGAGACTATGGTATCAGCATTGTCTTCTATTTAGTATTGTATTTGAGGTCTATACTATAGCAATATGACAAGATAAAAAAATAAATGTAAACAGTAAGGGGAGAAGTCAAATTATCCCAATTTTTAGACACTGTGATCAAATACTTAAGACTTTAAAGACTTTACTAGAATATCGAGATCTGAACTGCACTTTTAGCAACATAGGAGAGTATAAAAAACAACACACAGAAAATTTAGCATCTTGTGTATTACAAATGACAGATATTCAGAGAAAATATTTAGAGAAAAATCCAATTCAAAATAGCTTCAGAAATCTGAAAGTAAAATGAAGTAATGTCAAAAGACATCTACGCAAACACTCCAAAATACTGAAACAAAATCTAGAAGACACTAGATGATTGGAAGTCTTTCTGGGCTCATGGACTGACAGAATTAATATTGTGACAAGTATAAAATTAGATAAAGCCATCTACAGATCCATTGCTATCTCACCTAGATTCTAAGGACATTCATCACAGAAGCAGAAAGAACCATCCTAAAATTCATATAGAATCAAAAGAGTTACCAGGCAGCCAAAAAACCCCACGCAGGAAAAACAATGTTACAGGTATTGACATACCTTGCTACAAATTTCACAACAGAAGTGTCATTTTGAGGAGCAGAAAGTTACTGGCACAAAACACTCACACACATCAGTGAAGTAGATACAGGACACATAAATGAAACTTTACTGTTGCAGTCACCCATTATTTTTTAAACAAAGGTGTCAAAACATACATTGGAGAAGAGTAACTTCTTTTCCGTAACTGCTGCTAGGAAAATTGGAAATTCACACTGAGTAGAATGAAACTCTAACTCTATCTCTTATGCTGCTCAGAACCAAACTCTAAATGGATTGATGAGTTTATTGTATGAAACTGCTAGAGGAAAACACTGAAAACACTTTCAATGTATCAGTAACCCCAAAATCAAAGGCCAAAAGAATCAAATTAATAAGTGGACAATGCATTAAATATATTCAAAAATGTCCAGCATCAATAACTGTTAGGACAATACAGATTGAAGCCACAATAAGATTCCATCTCACCCTAATCACAACATTTATCAATAAGAAAATCTGTAACAACAAGTGTTGATGAGGAGATGAGACAAGAGGAATCCCATGTAACGCTAATTCAGTGGAAGCCTCCGAGAAATCAGCAATAGAGCATTTCATAAGTAATTAAAAATACAACTACCATGTGATCAATTTTTATTACTACAGGGTTTCTGAGTGAGCACATCACAGAGACACTCAAACATCTCTATTTCATGTAACATTATTTACAATAATCAAGTTATGGAAATAACCTTGCTATCCATCAACAGAGGAAGAGAGGAGATGACACAC
This sequence comes from Cricetomys ansorgei, assembly GCA_026225945.1. Lineage (NCBI taxonomy): Eukaryota > Metazoa > Chordata > Mammalia > Rodentia > Nesomyidae > Cricetomys > Cricetomys ansorgei. The sequence goes on along the minus strand of JAMJFZ010004091.1, from coordinate 2,501,577 downwards.
ACAGTATTTATAAACAACATAGTTCTATGTAGCTATAAAGTAAAATGGATTATGTCTCTTACAGAAAAAATGGAAAACATATTAATGAATATTAGCTAGAATAGGAAAAACAAGTATCGTTGTTTTTCTTTTAAATTGTGTGTGTGTGTGTGTGTGTGTGTGTGTGTGTGTGTGTGTGTGTGTGTGATGAAAACAGAGTTGGGGCTTCTTTGAGGGGAAAAAAGGAATATTGGGGAAGAGTAGATATAACAGTAGACATATGGAAAAAATATGATAAAGAAGCCCCATTATTTGACTAGAGAGACGGCTCAGCTGTTAAATGCTGACTTCCCTGAAAAGGACCTGGTTTTGATTATCCCCCAAAAATGGCAGATAAACTCATGTGTAACTTCCATCCCAAGGGATCCATACATACCCTCTTCTGAACTGTGCATGAATGTGGTGCACAGACATACAGGTAGGAAAAGCACCCAAACACAAGAAATAGTAAATAAATACAAATCTAAACACATTCCATTATTCTGTGTAATTACCTAAAACATTTTAAATGTAGTGAAAATGATAAAGATAGAATAAAGATTCAAGATAAATATGCTTTAATGCTTCTGCTTCCCGGAGCATAGATCCACTCTATATTGTGGCTTGTACCTCTTCTACTTAAGTATCTAAGCTGACCTGGCTAGTCTTCCTGCATGCTTCTTAGTTCAGTCCTTACTGGAATCACACATCTACCTAAACTTATGTAGTTTCTAGTTTCTTTTCGTTTTGCTCTCACATGAGCTATTTGTTTGAGATTTATATACTCTTGATCGGATGGGTGCAGCTTCAATTTTCTTCACTTATTATTTTTGTAAATATAATAAACTTTCTTATGATTCTCATTAGCACTCAATTTTAAATCTATAGTCAGGTCCCTTTAAGGAAGAAATAAAGCAATGTGCAATTCAAGTTAGTATAGTATTTCCTGAATAGTTTCACAATTGGTGTATGTTTTGGAGATAGTCAACTTCTAATTCAAACTTATTATCAGGGCTATTGTTGCATCTTAACAAATATTTTTCTCTTTCCCTACCTCCCTTCTTTTATTCCTCCCTCGGTATAAAATGTTCATAACTTCCACATCAAAAGTTAACAGTACAATGACAATCATCCCTCAAGCTAAGTCCATCTTCTATCTGGGTATCTGCTACTGGGGCCGTATCTTTGCTACGGGTATGTTAAACTATCCTGAGCATCACATGCACTAAACCATACTGTTTTAGTTCCTCAGAATACTACTCCTTTGTTTGTACTACAAGCACATTCACCATAATTAATTATGTCTCTATTGGTCAAAAGTTCAAATAAAAAGTAAATGTTTTCATACAAAATATTTTCAGTAAGATAGGACAATATTTTCTTAAAAAATAAAAAGTAAAAACAAAAACTCAGTCTTCTGAGAATTTCTTTTTACCATTTGAGATAAACTATTGAAACAAGAAACCCACTTTAAGTCTTCATTCTCCTAGACCCATCAATAGAAAAGAACATTTAAGATAGCTGGTTTTGGGGAACTACACTGTAGGTACCCTGCATACAGAACACTTGGATGTGTTCCCCCAAACCACTTATCCTTAGCCCTACCCCCCTTTCCTCCAGTCCAGCCACCCTAGTCCCCAAGAACTGCAGACAGCTCCCAGAGTATCACAACCCAACCCAACTGAAGAACCAGCTCCCAGTACCATCACAACCCGCTTCATTGGAAGAACTAGCACAGGCCCAGCAAACAGGCATAAGAATAGCACAGGCAAAAACAGCTAGCCAGAAGAACAGTAGCCAAGTTCCAGCTCCCAATGCAGGCAGACAGTTGCTGGACCACAGGCCAAGTTGTCACAAGAGCTCCAGTCAGAACTCAGATGGAGACCCTCTGCTCAACAAGAAGCCACAAAGAACAGAAGACCAAAAAAGGAAAGAAAGAAAGAAAGAAAGAAAGAAAGAAAGAAAGAAAGAAAGAAAGAAAGAAAGAAAGAAAGAAAGAAAACACTTATCTGATAAAGACATTAAAGACAAACCCAGGAATTCAGCATCGAGACCAACAATTGCCTCAACTCAGATTCTTCAATGCCAGCATAAAAACACAACAACAATAAATAGGGCAACAGGTCGCCACCAAAGCCCAACTATCCTGTTGCAAGAAGCCCTGAACTCTCAGACAGAGCCAAAGTACAAGAAAAGATCTCAAAACCAACTTTATGAAGATAATAGAGGCCCTTAAAGAGGAAAGTAGTAAATTCCTCAAAGAACTCAATGAAAAGACAAACAAATAGCAGTAATTGAGCAAATTCGTTAAAGAAGCTCTGAAAAACACAAACAATTAGAGGAAATGATTAAATCTCTTAAAGAAAACCAAGTGTGTGTGTGGGGGTGGGGGGGACAAGCAAAGGATTAAAGGAAATGAACAAAACTTTTCAAACCTGAAAATGGAAATAGAAGCAAGCCATAAAGAAAACACAAACAGCGAAGTTTCAGAAATGAAAAATCTAGATTTTTCTAGATCAGAAACTACAGAGGCAAGCTACAGCAACAGATTACAAGAGATGGAGGAAAGAATCTCAGGAGTTGAAGATACTATAGAAGAACTGGATACATCCATAATAGAAAATATTAAATAAAAAAATCCTGACACAAAACATATAGGAAATCTGGGGACTACGAAAGGTCCAAAACTAAGAATAGAGAAGGGAGAAGAATTCTAGCGCAAAGGCCAAGAAAATATTGTCATCAAAATCATAGAATAAAACTCTCCAAGGCTAAGGAAGGAGATGTCTATAAAAGCACAAGAAGCATACAGAACACCAAATAGACTGGACCAGAAAAGAAAGTCCCCTTGCTACATAACAATCAAAACACTAAGCATACAGCACAAAGAAAGAATACTAAAAGTTCCAAGGGAAAAAGAGGAGGTAACAAATAAAGGCAAGCCTATTAGAATTATAGTGGACTTCTCAACAGAGCTCTAAAAGCCAGAAGGGCCTGAACAGATGTGCTGCAGACTCTAAGAGAATTACAGATGCCAGCCACACTATTATATCGAGCAAAAATTTCAATTACCATAGATGAAGAAAACAAAATATTCCATGGCAAATCCAAATTCAAACAATATCTATTTACAAATCCAGCCCTTCAAAATGTAGTGAATGGAAAATTCCAACCCAAGAAGGTTAACTATATCCATGATAACACAGAAAATAAATCATCTCATCCAAATTTCAAAAAAAAGGTAGACATGAACACATACACACAAGCACACACACACACACACACACACACACACACAAACATACACAAAACCAACAACTGGAAAGTAACAGACCAAACAATCATTGGTCATTGGTATCCCTCAAAATCAATGGACTCAATTCCCCAATAAAAAGACACAGCCTAACAGAATGGATGCAAATACAGAATCCATTCTTCTGCTGCATATAAGAAATATACCTTAACAATAAGGATAAACATTACATCAGCGTAGAGTCAGGAAAATATTTTCTAAGCAAATGGACCCAGGAAACAAGCCTGTGTAGACATTCTAATAAATAACAAAATAGAAGTGAAACCAAAATTAATCAAAAAAGACAATATAGTTCACACACATCAAAAGAAAAATCCACCAAGACAACATTTCAATTATTAACATGTATAACCCCAAAGCAAGGGATCCCATGTTTGTAAAAGAAGCATTGCTAAAGCTTAAAACACACATTGACCTGCACACATTGATAGTGGGAGACTTCAATACCGTACTCTCACCAACAGACATGTCATCCAGACAAGAAATAAGCAGAGACATACTGGAGCTAACAAATAATATAAACAAAATGGACCTAATGGATATATACAGAACATTTTACCCAAATACAAAATAATATACCTTCTTCTCACCATCTCATGGAACCTTCTCCAAAATTGATCATATACTCAACCACAAGTAAGTCTTAATAGACTTACAACAAAATGGAAATAACCTCCTGTATCCTAACAGACCACTACTCAGTAAAGCTGAATTTGAACAACAACAGCAACAACAGGAGGCTTACAAATTCATGGAAACTGAACAACTCTCTACTGAATGACTACTAGATCAAGACAAAAATAAAGAAATAAATTAAAGACTTTCTAAAATTCAATGAAAATGAATCCACAACATACCCAAACTTATGGGATACAATGAAAGTGGTGCTAAGAGGAAAATTCATAGCACAAAGTAATTATCAGAAAAGAGTGGAGACATCACATACTAAAAAATTAACAGCACATCTGAAAGCTTCAGTACAAAAAGAATTAAGCCCAATCAGAAGGAGCAGATGGCAAGATAGTCAAACTGAGGACTGAAAACAATAAAATAGAAAGAAAGAGAACAATACAAAGAATCAATGAAACAAAGAGTTGGTTCTTTGAGAAAGCCAACAAGACAAACAAACTCTTACCCAAAATAATTAAAAGACTGAAGAGAATATAGAAATCAACAAAACCATAAAGGAAACAGGGGATATAACCATAGAAACAGAGGAAATTAAAAGAATTATACTTTAAATTATAGGTTATATTTTAAACTCTGTACTCCAAAAAATTGGAAAATCTAAAAGAAATAAATAATTTTCTTGATTGATACCACACACTGAAGTTAAATAAAGATAAGTTAAAAAAAATTAAACAGAACTTTAATCCAAAAAGAAATAGAACTAGTCATTGAAAGTCTCCCAACCAAAAATTAAAAAAATAAAAATAAATAAAATAAAATAAATTTAAAAATAATGATAAGATGGTTTTAATGCAGAATTCTATCAGACATTCAAAGAAGAGTTAACACAAACACCCCTCAATTTATTCCACAAAATAGAAATAGAAGGAACATTGCCAAACTCATTCTATAAGGCCACAGTCACCAGGATACCCAAGCCACACAATGATTCAACAAAGAAAGTGATTACAGACCAATTTCCCTTATAAACAAAGATGCAAAAATAATAAAATAGTTGCAAATCAAGTCAAAGAACACATCCAAAAGATTGTCCACCATGACAAATTAGACTTCATCCTAGAGATGAAAAGCAGTCAATGTAATCCACCATATAAACAAATTGAAAGAAAAAGAAACATATAATCATCGCAGTAGATGCTGAGAAAGTTTTTAATAACGCCCAACACTGCTTCATGATCAAAGTCTTGGAGAAATTAGGGATACAAGGGATATACCTAAACATAGCAAGGGCAATCTATCAAAAGTCCACAGCCAAAATTAAATTAAATAGAAAGAAACTCAAAGCAATTCTACTAAAACCAGGAATAAGACAAAGCTTTCCATTCTTTCCATACCTGTTCAATATAGTGCAAGAACATATACTTAGAGCAATAGACAACTGAAAGAGATCAAGAGGATACAAATTGGAAAGGAAGAAGTCAAATATCATTATTTCCTAAGGATCTGATAGTGTATTGAAAAGTGACCCAAAAAATTCTACAGAGAATACCTACAGCTGAAAAAACTTCATTGAAATGGCTGCCTACAGGATCAACTCAAAAACAATCACTAGCCCTCCTATGTACAAAAGACAAATGGATTGAGAAAGAAATCAGGGAACAACACCCTTCAAAACAGCCACAAATAACATGAAATATCTTGGATTGACTCTAGCTAATGAAGTGAAGGATTTGTATGACAAGAACAGCAAGTCTTTGAAGAAAGAAATTGAAGATATCAGATGTTCCTTGATTGATAGCTTAACATAGTAAAAACGGCCATCTTACTAAAAGCAATCTACAGATTCAATATAATCCCTTTCAAAATTCTATTACAATTCTTTACATAACTTGAAAGGACAATACTCAACTTTATATGGAAAAACTAAACCAAAAGACAAAAAAAAGGTAGCTAAAAAATCCTGAAAAATAAAAAAACTTCTGGAGGCATCACTATTCCTGATCTCAGGCCATGCTACAGAGCTATAGTAATAAAAACTTTGTGTTATTGGCATAAAAACAGGCACATTAATCAATGAAACTGAATGGAAATTCCAGACATAAATTCATACAACTATGAGCAGCTGATCTTTGAGAAAGAAGCAAGAAATATACCATGGAACAAAGAAAGTACCTTTGACAATTGGTGCTGGTCTAATTGGATGTCAGCATGTAGAAGAATGAAAATAAATTCATATTTATCACCCTGAACAAAACTCAAGTCCAAGTGGATCAAGGACTTCAACATAAAACCAGATACACTGAATCTGATAGAAGAGAAAGTGGTGTAGAGCCTTGAACACATTGGCACAAGAGACAACTTCCTGTACAGAATACTGATAGCTCAGGCATTAAGGTCAACATTTAATAAACGAGATCTCTTGAAATTGAAAAGCTTCTGTCAGGTAAAGGACACTGAATTAGACAAAAGAGCAAAATGAAAAATGAAAGAGATTTTTACCAACTCCATTTTGGATAGAGGGATAAAATCCAAAATATATATATGGGTAGAGCGCATGAAACTAAATTTCAAGAAACAAATAATTCTTTTTTAAAAAAAAATAAATGGGATATACATCTAAACAAATAATTCTCAAAAGAGGAGTCTCAAATGGCTGGGAATCATTTAAAGAAATGTTCAACATGCTTAGTCATCTGGGAAATGCAAATCAAAACCACTCTGAGATTTCATCTTACACCTGTCAGAATGGCTAAAATGAATAACACAAAGAGCAGCTCATGCTGGTGAGGATCTGGAGTAAGGGGAACACTCCTTCACTGCTGGTGGAAATGCAAACTTGTACAATCATTATGGAAATCAATTTGATGACTCCTCAGGAAATAGAAAATTGATCTACCTCAAGACTCAGCTACACCATTCCTGGGCATATATACCCTAAGTACTCTTTATATTTGCTCAACTATGATAATAACATCTTAACTCATAATAGCCAGAAACTGGAAATAACCTTGATGCCACTCAACCAAAGAATGGATAAAGAAATTGCTTTACATTTACACAAGGAGTATTACTAATCTATTAAAAATGACCTAAGGAATTTTACAGGGAAACTGATACAACTAGAAAAATTATCCTGAGGGAGATACAGAGTTCCAGAAAGACAAACATGTTATGTACACACTTGTATATTGATATTAGCAGTTAAACAAAGAAGAAAGGTAATACACAGACCAAGAGAGACTATGTAACAAGGAGGGCCCCAATGGGGACACAGGTATCTCCACTGTAAAGGGGAAATAAAAGAGATGTTGCAGTTGTGCTGGAGAAGGATGGTAATGGGAGCAGAGGGATCAGAGAGAAACAATATATGGAGAGTTGACTGAAACTGGGGGACAATTACAGGGTGATCTGCAGACATAGTGCTGTGGAAACTCCCTAGAATCTATGAGGGAGATCTAAGGAGGACCTCTATTAACAGGTCATCTCCTATGGTCAGGCAAAGCTTCCAGTGGTAGGACTGGGCCAACCTTCCAGCCACAAAACCTTCAACCTGTGGTCTATCCTCCCTGAAGGATCTGCTGGGGTAGTGGAAGGGCAGAACCCTTTGCCAAAGAAGGGAGCCCATGCCTGAGACTGAAGATCAGACCAGGAACTAAAGACTGGATAGCCTGGAGATGATTTCTACTGATGTTATGTTCTGCTCATAGATTGGTGCCCAGCCCAGTCTTCATCAGAAAGGCCTCTGACAGGAGATGATGGGAGCATATGGAGACACCCAGGGCCATACATCATGCAAAGCTCAGGGAACCCCAAGAAAGACAGGGAGGATGGATTGTGGGGATCGGAGGAATCAAGGACACCAGGAGAACAAGCCCCATATAGTTAACTGACCAGCAATTTTAGGGGCAAACAGTGAGTGAATCAGCAAGCTGGGAACCTGCAGAGTCCATTAAATACATCATATGGTTATCTGGCTTGATGTTCTTGCAAAAGTCCTACAGGCAGTAGTAGGTGGAGTCTTTGACCTTTTTTCCTGTCCTTGGAACACTTTTGCTCCTGCTGAGTTGCCTAGTCTAACCTTGATGTAGGGAGTAGTTCCTAGTCTGTTCCACCTTGCTGTGCCATGCCATATTTGGGCAGTAACCCTGGATAGGACTGTTCTTTTCTGAGGAGAAAGGGTGTTGGTGGTTGGTGGTTGGGATGGGTTCTGCAGGAGATGGGAGATGGTGAGAGTTGGTAGGAGTGGTGGGAGGAAGGAGGGGGTCAGATGTATTGTAGGAAAGAAGCAAAATAAAATAAAAAACGAATATAAAAACAAAAATATAAAAACACAAGAGTAAAAAATATAGAATTGAATTGTCATGATGGTGGATTTTTCCTTTAGTGAATATGTAGTGTCCTTTTTCATCTCCTTTGATTAGTTTTGTTTTGAAGTCTATTTTGCGAGATATTAAAATGAATACACCAATCAAATAAAAAAAAAACCCTCTTTTTAAAATGGCTTTTGCTAACTTCTTCAAATTTCGAAACTGAAAGTCTCTATGTTAATATTTGAAACATTTATTTTATTAAATTATTAAAGTTTATTGGTAAAATAAATGTTATTTGATTAAATAAGAATCAGAAAACATAAGAATAGAGAAAACATAGATTATCCTGTTCTACATTCCATACCATATCTCTGCCCCATACTCCATTCTCTCCCTAGAAAAGTTCAAGTTGTCCTGTGAAGCGCGTCTGGACTGATATTCGTAAGAAGCCCTTATCTGTGCTTGCCATCACCACCATTTATGTGTTCGCCCAGGAGGACCTGCACATTGTCAGTGCTCCAGATTTATCGAGGAACCATTTTCAACAAAATTTCAGTTATTGTTAAGGTTTGAACTTTCAGTGATTCCTAGACAGGTTTTTATTTTACAAAGCTACTAAATGTTTTCTGTTTCAAGTTTACTTTGCCTTGATTGCATCGTATCGGTGATGCACACTTGATCTGAAATGTATGGAGATATGCTTGCTATTACATATGCACATATGCATTCCCCAAAAGTTCATTAAATGAATGCAGAGCTTTGGAATATTGAGTGCACAGTTCTACTTTGCTCAAAATTTATAGGTGGTTGGTTAGTCCTAAACAGTCTTGCCACTACTGTACTTGTGAGCATTTTTTACCCAGCCTGCTGGGCTTTTCTATGTGTTGGGTGAGGGTTTGAGATCTGGATAAGAACGTCAATGATTTTTCTCCCCTATCAATATGCATAAAGCACATTATTCCTTTTTTTAATGTTACAGCAGAAATCATTGAAATGGAATGTCCTAACAGACATTATTTGATACAGAGAAAATAAATTAGCTATCAATTTTACTACTTTTATTTACAGTAATAATATTACATGAATTTTTCAAGTTTTTTTTTAAAGGGCAACACTGTTTATTTGTTTATTGTGTTTCTTTATATTTGTATCTATAATTTAAAACATTTTTACCATTGTTTCAAAAGTAATATGAAGATAATTTTTCTGTAAAATATATCAAGTTTAAGCAAACATGTGAAGAGAACTTGTGTTTACAAATCTGCTAAAATATTTGTTGTTAATATATACAATAGTTATTACGACAATTATTGTCTTAACGTGCTTAAGTTGTTAAAGCAATTGAATCCAAATGGAGCTGTGTAAAGTTGGGATGTACTTGTTTATAAAACATTTGTTTATATGTGGAGCTGTAAGAATTAGACAGGATAGGATACAAAGGCTAGCATAAGCTTCTCTTTCAAGGCCAATGTGCTTGTGTTCCTAACGAAAAAAGAATAAAACAAATTGAGTGTTTCAATGTCAACGAGGCCTATCAACCAGCATTACAAGCATGTATGTCTAAGACACCTCAAGGTTATAAAACAAATCCCTAAAAGTTCAGGCTTATTGCTTCCCACTGGGTCACTGTAAAACCTCTGAATCCTATAGGGAACCTTTTATTTCAAAATCAATGCTGGAGCTGTTTGAAGCAAATGGTGCTATTCCTGGGCCAATGCTGAGGCAGTTACAATGGATTACAGGTGCTGGAATTCAACTGCTAGGGAGCTTTTCAAGAATTCAAGAACAACCATAAAAGCCATCTTTTATGTAATAGACACAACAACTCGGCAAACAACGCACCTATTTCTAATTAATGCATATAGTCATTAGGACTTTCACAGATCTCTAGGAAAGCATTTTTTTATTTTTGCCAAGTGGAGAATTCAGGTTGTCAAATAGACACCCAGGGAAAACACATGTTCTGAAGTTGTGATGCAGGCTTTTGAGAAAGGAGAAAATGACTTCAAATCTGCCACTGTCACGAATAAAGTTTTGCAGATATTTACAGTGGGTGGCTATATGGAGTTTGAAAAATAGAACTCACAAAACCTAAAATGTTTATTTAATTCCAGCTGCACAGTGGAGTTTGTGATTGAATGTGAACAAACACAGGCAGTAAGATGTGATAGTACACCAAAAGTTACCCTCCAGCAAAGACCTATGAGCTGTTTTCCTGGTTTCCATAGCTCCTTAAGTGTTAAGAAGGCCTTATCCCTTACAAATACTATTCTAATGAGAAAAAAAAATTGCAAATGGAAAATTCCCTTCAGACTTTTACAATCTGTTTTCTTACCTGGTGTGTCCTCTGTGCCTGAGTGAGAATGTATTGCTGCCTGTGTTTCTAAAAGTTCAGCACTCAAAGTTCAGTACCTTAAATAGGCTAACTGGTTTACCCCTAAAATATATACATGAAGTCCTAACCATCCAAGTGATATTAGGAAGAGTCAAGGTCATTAGAAGTGTTGAGATCATCCTAGTGTGGAGTTCTTATGAGGGCAACTGACAACTGGAAGAAAAGAACTGAGAATTTAGGAGGAAGAAATTGATCTGTAACTCACCAAGAGAACTTTCCAGAATGCTGCCTATTAGAAAAGGTTCAGGCAGAGTAAGACAGCCACGTTCTTTTTATTTCTTTGGATTTTAGTATTGTTTTAGCTTGGTTTCACAGACATGGTGATTTGGACACAAGGGATGTCATACTGCCAAAATGTGCGTGCGTGTGTGTGTGTGTGTGTGTGTGTGTGTGTGTGTGTGTGTATGTGTGTGTTTCTAGAAGAAAGTGTTGAATTGCTCAAAGCTTGAGTTACATGAGTTTGCAATGTGGACATCAGGAGCCAACGTAGGTCCTCTGCAAGAACAGTACAGGCTCTTAACATTGAACTACCTCCCCTGTTCTTGAATATCTTATTAAAATAATTCACGTGTACATTGCTTTATAAGAGTAAATTTGATGTTTCATAAGTATTTAAATGTTCCATCAGATAAAAATGTGTGGTATATTCTAAAATTTGGGTTTCAGGAAAAATATGCTTATTTTTATGCAGAGTGCAATGAAACAAAATACTAAGACATTTTTAATATTATCAGCTTTGAAAATAAGTTTGCACTGTATGATCTCAATCCCCATTTAGATTTTCTATTAATCAAGTCATCTTTTTATGTATGTATGATCATATTGTATCACTTATAACTATGGCTTTAATAACATAAAATTGATTGTCATACTAATTCTGTGCAAGTTATTTTTTAAAAAATTTTCACTTAATTTTAATTACAGAAATTACAGATTTACCAAAGCAGTAAGTTTTGGTATTTCTAAGTATGAAGATGGAAGATGCTTTTTATTCATTCATCCCACAGTGATTATTGTTTCCTGCTACAGTGAAAATTATTCCTGACTTTATCCATCATACATTTGAATAGTGGGAAATTGGTTCATTTAAATGTGCAGATAAATATGAATGGTGGTTTGCAATCAGCATTATTGCACAATTCTTTAAACTTTTAAAAAGTTTATTACGTAAATACTCATTTCTCACAAATCTATTTTAAATGTTCTATTAGCTGACGTGATTATTTCCTTCTTTGGTTTTATTGATATTGGGATTGTAAATGATCAATTCTCACAAAGATTTGTTACTTAGTCATAAAGACCAATCTTATTCCCAAGGCCTAGAATTTATAATTGAAAAGGCTTTGCTAAGTCTTTTCAAAAGAAGACTAATTATCCCTTTTATTTCTTCCTCAACTGATAAGCAATCTGTTTAACTTGATAAATGAAGCATTTGTTGTAATAAAAATCAATACAGAATTAATTATTGTATTTCCATGACAATGCTGATGCATTTTAACATATGCTTCCAATCTATTCACTGACTTAAATATATTTGAATTAAAACCATGAAGCCATGTTTTAGCTTGTTGTATTTGTGGAAAATATGGTCATGTAATGCAATTGGCCAAGTCAATCATTGTCTAAGAAATTGACCAAATAAGATTTATTATCTATCAGTAATAATGTATTAGTAAGCCCCTTTTTGCCAACTCATTGGTCTTCCAAATTCCAGCTCATCAGATCTCTAGAGGTAATTTATAGTCTGATTGTTTTGAATGTGTTAATCCTCCATTCTAAAAACAGATATCTTAGTCACATCATTCCTTTATCTTTCTTCTTCTTTTTCTGTTTCATTTTCCTTGTTTTAATGAATCAAGGATCCTTACTCCCATTATTAACTTCCCACGTGTGTGTGTGTGTGTGTGTGTGTGTGTGTGTGTGTGTGTGTGTTTGTATGCATGTGTGCACATGTGCAAAAACATTTGAGCAAGTAGTTGTGGGTGTATATTTATATGGAGACAGGAGGATAGCCTCAAACATTCTTTATTCTTGATGTCTGAGGCTCTCGAACTTTTTATTTATTTATGTTTGACAGAGTCTCTTATCAGTCCCAAACTCCTCTGTTAGTGTAGACTAGTCAAGAAGACTTCCTCTGCTTTCCTTGCACTCGGATCACACGGGCACTGGCCATCTCCATTTGTTTCCTCATGCGGTTTCTGAAGACTGTGCTCAGGGTCTCAGGTGTGCAAGGTGTGCAATCACTTTAGCAGCAGCAGGTGTCTTTCTAGTCCATTGTGTTTTCTTTTTTTAAAAGGATTTGAAGAACATTTTAGTGTAATACAAAATGCTACACTCCTCGTTAATATTTAAGAAAACCAGTCATAAGCCCATGAGGAAGGGAGTTTGCAGGACAGAATACATAGCTGGCTCATGAAAGGCAAGATTGGAATTTAGATGTGAACTTCCTTCATTAAATATGTATGTTTTATAGTTGAAGTATTGAATTATCAGATTACCTAAGCTCTTAATCAATGTCAGTCAAAGGGCAAAGGATGAAATGATGAATTTCAAAGGCACTTTTTCCCATGGTTGGATACTATTTATTTAAAACTCAAATGTGTCCAGTGACTAAGTGGCAGAATATGTAATATCCAATATGGGCTACATAAAAGGAAATAACAGTAGATAACTTTTTCATTAAATTATATTGAAAAGATGTATGCTAGATATAAAATACATAAAGTATTATAGAGTTTTACATATATGACATATGTATTATAATAGGTTTTACAAAATACTATACACATAGGAGACATGCTATACTTGTATAATTTGTCAAACTGAGGTCCAAATCCCACTTCAAAGAAATATTCTTCTTTCCAGCTCCATATCCTGAATTGTGTTTTCTATAAGCAAGCTTAGAGCATGTATTCATGGCCAAGTTCTTAGCAGTGAACTGCATTATTTAATAGTTTCATAACTTCAATTTATTTAGCCACTCACCATATGCTGGGATGATAGTCATAATTTTTATTACTTCTAAAATTTATTTGAGATTCCCATGACATTGCTGTTTTGTTTATTTAATCTTATAGTAGTTCTAGTCAAAAGTGTTCAGCTCTATTGAACAACTAGTCCTTAGCTAGCTCAGTGGGAATATTGCTAGTAGTAAGGAATTTATAGCTATAATGTAATGGCTTCAATGGGACCAAGATATAATATTTCTAGTATTGCTTGGTATGTGCATGCATGCATGATAAATTTTCTGATGGATGGGCTGTTTCTACCCTTTAGAATTTTTTTTCTGATTTTATCTACCTGACCCTTTAGAATTTTAATTTTTTTCTGACAATCAGATTTTTTCTATACTGTTTACATAAACTGTATAATCTTCATAAGTTCTATCATTTTGATAAACAATTGCAGAGCTCTTAGCCCTGTGTCAGGAACTATCAAGGATCAAGCATGGAGGTCTCACTCTGGGCTCTGCACCTATGAATCTCTTACCAACAGTCTACTGTGAATCTCCCCTGGTTCAAATGCTGCGAAGGTAGACATGGGTGCCAACACACAGTGAAACACACAGTACAAAGTTCAACTGGTCTCTTATTTTCTTATTTTTCACATACAAATTAGGAAGCTAGTCTTCTTAAGGGTTTAAATTCATAGCTTTGAAAAGCATAGACTGCTTGAAAAGTCATTATTGGCATAGGTCATGGCATAGTAGGGGGCACAGCTGTTTATAACACACACACACACACACACACAGACAGAGAGAGAGAGAGAGACAGACAGGCAGACATACAGAGAGATACTCAAGAGTTGTCAAAAGGAGAAGGATAATTCCCGTGTGATAATTAGGGAAGGATTATGTGACCACTTCCATCACTCTCTTTTATGTAATCATAGAATTCCAAAGGTGCAGAGAAGAATGACTACTTGTTCATTTATTTATTTATTTGAAACAATGTCTCATAGCTCAGGTTAGAATTATACTCCTTATGTAGCCCGGAGCCCTAGGATGGCCCTACTATTGTTTTTACCTTAGCCTCTCAAGCACTGGATTGCAGATATGAGTCATCATGCAGAACTAAGCACTTTCTTTATCTTTGTGTTTCGTTGGCTCAGTTTTGACTCCTCCCATGTTAATTATGTTCTGGGAAGTTCATTATTCTCTCAGTTACTTTGCTACCTCTGTGATGAGACACTGTGACCAAAATCAACTTGATGAGGAAATAGTTTATTATTCGTTGTCCATTTAGAAAAGGCAATGCATGAAATTAAAACAAGAAAGGAACCTGGATGCAGAAGCTGATTCAGAGACCATGGAGGAGTGTTGAGGATTGGCTTACTCCATGCTTTTTGCTCACCCTGCTTTCTTATAGCACCAACCAAGGGGTGGTCCCAACCACAGTGGATTGGGTACTCATCTATCAATCAATAATTAAGAAAGTTCCCTACATTCTTGCCTTCTTACAGTCTGATCTTCCAGAGACATTTTCTAAATTGAGCTTCTCCCCTCTCAGATGACTATGGTTTGAATCAAACTATGGTTTGAACTAATTAACATTAGTTGGCACAACTATATTTCTAATCTATTCAATAATTTTAATATCTAATACAGTCATATCTGAAGAAGCTTTCATGGCTTCATGGTGCTCATCTTCATGATTGCTTAAAATAATTCATAAATAACAACCTTGAAAATCTGTTTACGAGTAACAACTCTTCTGGTCTTCAGAACTCAGATATTGATAATGTGATAGTAAATACTATTTACTAGTATTTAATATGTATGTATGTATATATGTGTGTAATATTACATATTATTACAATTACAATATTACATATGTAATAGTAGAGTATGTAATAATAAACTCAAAGCCGCTGATTGTATTGAATAGCAATGGGTCCACTATTGCTTTCACAATTTATAGCTTACATCAAAATATAAACTTCCTTTCTATTGTGTTATTTGTGTTTGTGTGGGTGTGCACATACATGTGTATATGCAGGCACAACGGTCTGCTTGTGGCAGTAGAGGGACGATTTGTGGGAGTAAATTCTCTGCCTCCTCCTCCTGGGATTGAACTAAGGACTTGAGACTTGGTTGCCAGCGCCTTTCCTCCCTGAGCTATTTGCTTGCCCTTCTGCTATATTTTTGTCCAACCCTTATTGTTCCTTTTGTTTCATGACATGGTTTCACTTCAGTTACAGCCCAAACTTGGCTCCTTCAGAGAGAGAACAGAGATATCAGTCTTCTCAGCATAGTTTTTGTCTTTTTTTCTTGCAGTAGATTTCCTGGCTACCTATCCAGGTGGTGACTGATGAAACTCTGACAAGAAATACCTTTCTTGGGCTTTTTCACATACCCAGAATTGTTAGAAAACCCATGTAGCAAGATCCAACTTACAGAGAAGAACCATGGATGTAAAATCAGTCTGAAGACGTCCTATGCTGTTTTCATCTAAAGTGAATATTCAGTTTCACGGCTGATTAGACAGACTCTGACTTTCACAAATCATCCCCCGGCTTCCTTTACAAGAGCTTTTTCTCATCCTGTGATAGTTACTGAAAGCAAAGGACTTTTGTTTGTTTGTTTTTCTTGATAACGATGATTTTCCATTTCATGTTTTGGTGGGACAGGTTAATGCATGGGTTAAGGGAGGGGTTGCTTAAAGATAAATCACATACACATGAAACAACTTATGTATTGGGTGATGTTCTTCAATGCAATTTGAACATGTGTTTGGAACATGTCAGGAAGCATCCTGTTCAGGCAAAGTCATTGAAGATACAAACGAAATGTAATAATGGAAGCTCTTTCATGTATCATTTGACAATTTTAAGGTTCATTCATAATCTTATGCAATTCAAGCTACAGATAGTATCACAGCTTTGATGTAAAATTATATGCCTAATGAATGTGAGGATTGTTAGAAGACTGGCAATGGATTTCTTGCCATTCTGCATGCTTTGTGAGCTCAGGCACTGGCTTCTTTTGATGGAGGCTGTATTTTTAGGATGCTTGCAGAATAAACACGTTCCCTTTGGGAGACAAAGGTTAGTATTTTCGTTTGAACAGAGGGCTGGTCTGTTTACTTGCTACAATAAAGCAAGCCAAATGTCCCCGTCCCATGGAAAGGTCAAATAGAATTTTGCACAGCAGATTATAAAGAACTTGGGTTTTCTGAGCTCAGAATTCCTTGGAGGCCATGCAAATGTGCTGCCCTTGAGACTGCCACCAGGCTGTCTGTGTCTCAAAAGTAAACAATGCAGATTTGCTGGAGTCCATGAAGCTGTGGTGCCCTGACTTCTTACTTTGCAGAGGTAGAAATCTCAGTCCTTTCCAGATGCTAGCAAAGCTCAGGGAAACTTTATGCAAGAGAAATACGGACTATGATGAATGCTGGTTATGTGATCACTGTGAAATTAGTTCTTTTTTTAAAAAAAAAATTAAGATGGACAACAAATAATGATTAAAATCTTAAATATGCATAAGAAAGCACAAAGGTTTTTACTCTACAAAATACTAAACAAGGCAACAACTTCTTGTAAAGTGACAGCAAAATATTGTCTATTTTCTGAATTCTGAGTTGTATTACTACCATCAGTTTAATTACATGTACCAATAGGGTACACTGGTGAGTGAGTGAGAAGTCAGTGAGAAGATGACACTGATATGTGCTGTGTGCAGTGGCACAGTGAGCATTTTCTCCTCCTTAAAGCATCTAGAAGTTTTAAGTAATAGAGCAGTTGCTCAGATCTATGGGACAGAGTACAGTATTTCAGTACAGGTTCAAACACATACTTTCCAAATCAGGGTAGCCAATTGCCCTCTCTTTTTCATTGTGTTTGTGGACCTGGAGTTCTTGTTTCTGATTATATATGAAATATCAGCTGTCCCAATGTGAGCTCCAACCAACCTGCCATCAGTGCTGCTGTCTTATTCCATTTGGTGAGCCCTTCCCTCCTATGACTTACCTCTTACTTTTCTTCCCAGCCTCAAGATTACTTTCCTCATCGGGTCAATTTCTTAAGTTCTATGTATGAGAACAAATATGGTGTCTGTTATGCTCTGTCTGACTAATTCCACTTAATGAAATGAAGTTTCCCAGATTTATTCATTTTGGTCCTAGTGAAGAACGTCAGGTTTCTCTTAAATATCTTACCATTGTAAATGTGGGTAGCCTGATCCTCCTCCATTCACCTATTCAAGAGTGTGCAGGCTGATTTCATTTTACAGTGCTTTAATAAACATGGGAGTGCGGATACCACTGATTTTCTTTTTATTGGATATGCATCTAGAAATCGGGTAGCTGGTTAGATTCATAAAGGTTCAGTGAGGCCAGTTGTTTGATTGCCTGTAATGAGTTATCACATCAAGGTAGAGAATAAGTTATGGAGCCAAAACCTTTCATCTCATGTCCAGGAAGTGAAGGAGAGGATGAAACTAAGCCTCCGTGATTCTTAGGTGTCTTTCACCTCTTTGAGGTTCCCTTTGTATTATCATGGCTTGGTAGGTAATTGTTATCCCTTTCCAGTACCAAAGTTTGCCAGTGAGTTTGTCCTTTCAAGGAAGTCTTGGTGCTTTTAGTTTGCATTCCAAACATATTATCATTTGTTTATATACTCTAGTGGATAAGGTAAAAGTAGTGAAGATACTGTGATTATTAAAATTTTAATTATTACTCTGATTCATGTATTTCATACAGTCCTTTTTGAACACTTTTTTCAACTAGTTGAGATTTAAAGTTAAATTTGATTCAAAATTAACCTAGAGTAACTTTTTTATTTCAATTTTAATATAACAGTGCAATACTTATTAATAGCATTATTTAACTACTGTATATTTATCTATCAATTAGATGTAATAATTAATTTAGCATTTATTTATCACTGGAAATTTCATCTGTTCTATTTTCTATAATATAAAGAATGCTATCATGACTAATTTTTGCAAACATCTTTATTTACAACTTCTGGCAAATTTTACAATAGGCTTTTGGCACTCAGTTTCTGGATCTGATTTTGAATGTATCTAAGAATTTTGCTTTTTGTTGTTTTCAAAATTATTCATTAAAGCTATGCCCTTTGATTTTTTTTTGTTCATCTCTAAGGATAATGAATGAAGAAGTTAGTTTTCTGTAAACATTATACTATACCATAAATTAAAGAGTTGATTCAGTTCCAGATCACCTCTACTGTCTTAAAGATCAGAAAATACATCAAAGTTTAAAATGGAACATTTGGACAGGCTGCCAGTGCTCAGTACCCTGGGTACTCATGTCTTACTCACAAGTAAGGCAGTTGCTTAGTGAGTAAGCCATCATTAAGTGATGCCAAATACTGATAGGATCATTAGAAGTATTTCAAATTGTGATCTAATAGGATGCTTAAAAACCAACCCCATTTCTCTGTGGTTCATTACCAAGCATGATGCATTCCCTTACTACTGAGGAAGACTTTTGAAATTCTAATCTTTCCCAGAAAACAAAGCCAATAGCAAGTTACTAAAGAGTGGGTCTCACATATGGCCCCTTATATGTGAGACCCCTCTAACCTTCTATGAAAGTTTCAAGCATTTTAGCAAGTTATTATGGGTTATTCAAGTAATTGCAGCATAATCCTTGTGAAAAATTTCTCCAGTCACATTTTATAGTTTATCCCTTCACAGGGATTTGTTTCCTGTGCAGCATCTTTGAACCAGTAACTTTTAGCACTGTTTTACTCTGTAAGGGAACATGGTTTCCTGCAGTTCTAGGAAATTTTGTTTCTTACATATTCTCTAATCTTAGGTCATGGCTTAGTTAGAGACATCTCAATGGTTTCAACGCATTCTACAGTGTGTCAGGTTAACATTGTGCTTTTTGTTAATTACGTGGTAGGTTACAGAATCCCAGGGATTTCTCATTCATTTCTACTGTGTTGGCCACCCTTTGTCAGATCAGATAGTTTTCAGTAAGATTATGAAAGCAATCAAGTAACTTCATTCTATTCGTAAATTCAGCGACTAATGAAATGTCCACAGAATGGGCCTGTAATTGGTTCCACATGAGCACACATTTCATCAAGATGCCAGTTGTCACCTGACACCCAAGTCCATTCTGGCTGGTGGCTAGCAGTTGAATTACTGATCTTCAGGAATTTAGAACTAGTGGCCAATAATCATGAAAGCATGAATGAGACTGTGGTGAAGAGGAGAAGAGAGGAAAGAGGAGAAAAGAGGTGAGGCAGGGTAGTAGGGATAAAAATATATTATATATATTATATATATAATATATTACCTTGATGTCAATTATTTTGCAAGGTAACTAAAAAGCAGTTAAAAATTGAAAAGTCTCAATATGTCTTCCTTGCCAGTGTGCAGTGACTTCAGTAAGCACCCTTCAGCCCCTTGCAGGGAAAGATCAGAGGCAGGTCTGCAGACTCGGCTACATTAGTGCTGCAAGGATTTCTGCAAATTTATATGACTTCCCATTTTAGGTTTTAGCAGAATGACTTTGAAGAATTTTATTTTTACCTAAAATATTAATGGGTATTATGGAGAATTTTCATATACCTTGCTATGATTTGCACCTGAAATGTTGCCCACAGAGCCGTGGCCTTGATGTCTTGTTGACAGTGTGCTGCTATGGAGATGCAACAGAAACTAATGTAGGTTACAGTGTTGGTCCAACTATGTCCTAGGGACATAAACTCAAAGGGAATCACGGAGGTTTAGTTTCATCCTCTCCTTCACTCCCTTGACACAAAATGAAAGGTTTTGGCTCCATAACTTATCCTCCACCTTGATGGGATAACTCATTGCAGGCAACCAAATAACTGGCCTAACTACAGGGATGGAAATCTCCAAGTGTCTGATGCAAAATAAATGACAGATGGCTGAAGAGATGGCTCAGTGGTTGGGAGTGTAATGTTCTTGCAAAGGACTCTAGTTCCCAGCACCTTAATCTGAAGACTCATGACCCTCTGTAACTCCATTTCCAAGGGATCTAGTGTGCTCTTATGCCCTTCATCCACTGCACTCAATGTGCACAAATCCACACACAAACTTATGCATATACACAGAATTGAAAATTAAAAAAAAATAGTCTCTAAAAAACCAGTTAACCTTATTCACATCTTAATCAGTGTTATTTATCTGCTATAGTTAATAGGGTAATATAAAACACAATTATTGATTAAAGTTTGCGCTTAGTCTTTATTACTCAGATTTCATCCCATGTAAGATTTTCCTTCATGTTCCAAGATAAGACACCAGAGCATATAAAGTTGCTATTTATTCATTTATTTATTTTGGATCAGAACATTTCTATAGATGGTCCTTTTATCCAATCACTCGAAAGGCTTGGAATTTCCAAGTTGGGAAATTAGAGTGTTATTCTAGAGGAATTTGTTTGATGCTTTCTCCTGATTGGAATGGAGATGTGAGTTTGTAGAGAAAGATCAAGACATGGTAACTTTTTATCATTCATTACTAGGGCAGTGTGTCACATGACCCCCAAATTGTGAACAGTGGCCTTGACCACCTGACTTAAGTGTGTTGGGCTTCTGTACAGTAGAGTCATCTTCTTTTCCATTTGATTTTGCTTTGTGAAAGAAAATAACTAATCATATACACAATTGTCTTTTTAACTTTGGCACTGCATACATTAAGGTTTTATTCTTTATGTAACATAATGAGGGTTTTGAGTGATGCATAATGTCAATCATTTCTTATTATAGTAACACCCAGGGCTGGTTGTTTGCCTCATTTCCCTAGTGGCTTACATATTCTTCCTCACAACTACCTAGCAACCACCAACTTTTCCCTTGCTTCCAGGAAGTTGCATGATTAGTTTCATGCATATCCTAGGATCTTAGATGTCTTTCATCTCTTTGAAGTTCCCTTTGTATTATCATGGCTTGGTAGGTAATTGTTATCCCTTTCCAGTACCAAAGTTTGCCAGTGAGTTTGTCCTTTCAAGGAAGTTTTGGTGCGTTTAGTTTGCATTAATTATGCATAAAATATTATTTTTTTAATATTTCAGTTTCTGTGTTTGATACTTAAGTTTTTTTTATTGTTTGTTTGTTTTGTTTTTTTAACATTCATTGGGGAAGAGCCTAGGACCACTACTGTTGAATCAGATAACAACATTAGGTTTAGACATGAGGGTAACTACCAAAATATCTTCTTATGTGCCTGAACCATTTTTCATCTTGTTAACAATGAGTAAGACTCCCGTGGCTTGGATCATTCTAAGGTCTCGACATTTCATGGACACCCCAAAGCCCAAATACAGTTTGTACAGCCATTGAAGTCTTTAAACTGAATGAAACCATCATGTTATGATGGCTTAATGTGGTGACTTGACCCATGCCATTTTGTGTTCTAGATCTAGTGTTCTATCTGAAACCATGACTCTTACTAATCCATTTTCACTTCTCAGTAAACATTTCCAGATGAATTCAATCAGTTAGGAATGCATGGCTCTGAATATAGGAGGAAGATCTTGTTCGCAAAATCATCTGATTTCATGTATCATGAGGATACACATTTAGTTGTCAGTCTGCTGCTAACAGCATGGTAGATTAAGGAAAATACATGCCTTCTTATAAGGAATCATGCTCAGGTGAGATTGTCAGAAATTTTATCAATACAAAGCTTAGCCTAGGCTTCTAGATCTGATTCCTTCCTTATCAGACCTCTAAGTTTCATATAAGAAACTGAAAAAGATTAAAAATTGAAGATAATGATTATGTAACAAGCATAATTAACGTTTATGTTTCATATTTAACAATAAATTGGCCTGGAGATAGAAAATAATGAGAACAGTAGAGTTCCTCCATAGAAATATCTGATTTCAAGATCATGCTATGCATTGGTGGTTGATTAATCTACTATTCCTAAAAATTTATTTTGATTTTTATAGATCTGTAATCTACCAATTAAATAATTTGATTAATTTTCATGCCAATGCATACCACCAATTATTATTCATTTTACCATTATGCATAAAGTATTCAACAGCATGTTTATACACCATCTATATTTGAGGGCCAGAATTCCAGACATTTATTGTAACCATTTCCATATACATCAGCCAAAGTCCTCTTAATAGGCATATAACATACATAAAAATCTGATCAGGTAAAGGTTATTATAGTATAAATTTTCAGTGCATATGCTGGATCACTAATAGAACTTATAACCTCATGAACATACCAGATTTTTATTATTATATTTCTTTTATTCTATTATATGAAAGCACATGCTCCATAATGTCAGAAGTATTTGTACATTGAATTCTTTAACAGCTATAACTACCTTGAATGCAGTAACTCTTCATAAATCTTTGGAATATGAGTATAAATAAATACGAACACACACACACATACACATATAGGGAGTTAGGTGAATAAGATTAAAACATGCATGAAATGATCAAATATACATATATATATACACTATATGCATATAGAAATATACAAATATATACAAATGTATACAAATATACAAATGTATACAAATATATATATATATTATATTTGATTGCTTCATGCATGTTTTAATCTTATTCACCTAACTCTCCCAATTTGTCCAAGATCTAACTGCCTTGTATATCCACCAAAGTTTATGCCTTTTTTCCATCTGTCAATGCCAATTTTTGCTGCCCATATACTTTGCTGCCCTTGGTTGTATAGTCTTCAGTCGGAGCATGGTCAACTTATATAGGACTATACTTTTAGAAATAACTGCCTCTCTTATTCCCAGCAACTGACAATTGCCAAGGGTTCCTTGACAAGGAGTGAGACTTCATTCATTCCCAACTCCCTTCTTCATGCTTGGATTTGGTCTGGCTTGGCCTTGCATAGGTCTTGAGCAGAGTGCCATAACTATGGTGGGTCAATCATGTGCAACTGCCCTGCTGTGTCTATGGACACTGTTGACTTGTAGTCATCCACCATCTCTAAGCCTCTGGCATATAAATCCAATACACTCTATCCAAATGAAAAAAAGAGTCCTTCTCAAAGCAAGAGCAAATTGGACATCTCTTCAATCTCAGGATTCTTAAAAGATTAAATACATTTGGAAGTGCAATGACATGTTTTCCCAAGAGATTATGCTAAAAAGTGATACTGCTTGTGTAAACAATTTTAGCTGTAAGCATTATAAACGTTCTGTGGAAATTTGTCTGCCATCCATTTGAGAAATGTAAAGAGGTGTTTTAAAAGTTATTTTTAAGTTCTTTATATTAATCTCAAGTTGAAATATGCTGTCATAAAAGCCAGTGATATCACAACAAAGTTATACAGTTAAGTGTTTATATGCTTTTAGATTCACTAAACAAACTAACATTTCTGACACCAAAAGTATTATGTCCTTGACATCCTGCTTTAGAAAGCATATTCTCACTGCACATTGCTCATATTTGTCTATTCCATGACTGTCCTGGCCTTCTAGCCCAGGGCAAACGGAGTAGATATGAGCTAGTAAGGGTGGCACATTTTTGTAAAGTGTAATCAACCATAACAGCAGTAAATTAAACACACAAGAGTTGTCATTACATGATTAATTACATTGGCAAATCAGCCTCCTACATATGTCATAAAACTATTCAAAGGAGAACAGAATTCAGTGTAAACAGAGCTGACTTGTTCTGGGGGTAACCATGTCCATCATGGTATTTATTTTTTTTCGCTTGCAGGAATATGTTTTTCAGTATTTCTGTTTTTCTTGTTGATAATTCCTAATGTGTATTGTGTCTCAGTATAAATCATTTGATGGTTTGAGCAGCTATGAATACATAGGCTGAGGAAATCTCCTTTTTAATTTCTTGCCCCACAGACAAAACTCTAAGCTCAAGAATTTATTGGGAGATATAAGTATCTGTTCTTGACTTTCACATTTTTAATTTTGTTTAATATATAGTTTAATGCTGCTGCTGTTGTTAAGTATGTGGTGATACACACACACACACACACACACACACACACACACACAACACACACACAAAGACAAACTCAGACAGGTACACGTGAGCACACACACACACACACACACATACACACATACACACACTCACCACACTCACATTCACGTTCAAATAAGTTTAAGGTCATACAGAAGATGATTCTGGAACTGAGCTGAAAAGATGAAAGTCAAATATGATGAAATCTGATTACATAATTAGAAGACAGCCATTTCCCCTTCATCCTCCAGTATTCACATTTAAAGGCTACTGTTTTGATGTCAGCCTTTGACCTGGTTCAAGTCAATGTAACAAACTGTCTGGCATACCCTGACTGTGAGATCAAAGTGACAGGTGGCACTCAGGTCCCAGAGAGCTCCACTCAACTCTTGGATTGGGAAAAGTCAGACTGTGTCATGCATCTGGGCTACAAGTTTCCTCTGACAACAGCCTGCCTGCAGATTGCAGCTGAGAATAGAAACGACAAATCAGAAAATAGATCAAGCCATTGAACAGCAGCATGGAGACAATTTTACGTACACATATGGAATTGCTTTAAAAGAATTTAGACCACAATGAAGACTAAGGTAGAGGTGACGAGATAGAGAGTGAAGAAAATGAGGCAAATTGGTATATATTGGTACAGCTGCCTTGCTATCCTCCTATCCTAGGTCTTTAGATGTGGGAAGAAGTGAAAGAAGGGAAACTGAATTTGAGGAATGTGCTTCTGACCACCCTGTTCTCATAATATCATAAAACAAACTGAGGAAATCAAGAGTTGGGTCTGAGTGGTTGCCACTCACTTGGAAATCAGTGGAGAAAATAAACTAGAACCTAACTACAGGCTTCTCAGAAGTAATGACAGAAAGGAGAAAGTCAAGGAATAATAAGTTAAATGTGTTATAAAAATAAGAGGGGGAGAAAGGGAAACTAAAGGGAGGTGGGAAGGAGGAAGGAAGTAATAGTATATATATAGATGATAGATAGATGATAGATTATAGGTAGACAGGTGATAGAGAGATGACAGATTATAGATAGATAGATGATAGATAAATTATAAGGAGATAGATGATAGAGAGAGAGAGAGAGAGAGAGATAGTAGATAGAAAGAACACCAGAAGATATACCTCAAACCTCACTCATAGCAACCTTAACTCTAGTTTATTTTACTAGATAAAATATTTATTTTACTATGAATAAGATAATTTTACTGTTGGCTTCAGTAAAGCCAACAGCTAAGGATCTCTCCTTCAACACATAGCCATGCAGGGTACTTCAGATCCAAACTCTATTAGTTAGCTTTTTAGTGGGAATTTAGGCATATATCATTTTCTTAACATTTTTAACATTTTATAACAAATGCCTTTCTTGTGCTAATGGAAAGTTATATGGTTTTGCTGGATATAAAATTCTCAACAGAGTTAGTGTTCTTTATTGGCCTTGAATGTATTCTGATATCTCCTGGTGTTTGTATACCTCTAAGCATACCAAAGATGAATCTGATCATTTTCAGCTTCATTCATTTTCAGGGTGGCTCTCAAACTGTATTTTATTTCAGTATTCTCAGCCTCATTATTGAGCACATTGGTATAATTATACTTTTCTTATTACTATATCATAATGAAACTACATATTTTACTTGATATAGGCAGTGTATTTCTAAGTTATGTAATTTTTGTTCTCCATATTATCTATAGAATTAGATGCAAGCATCCATGTTTCTAGTAACTACAATATTGCTAACTCTGTTTCCTCTGCGTTACTTTTCTAACCTACCTCCAGTATTTCACTTCAAGTGAATAACTTCTGCTTTAATCTTCTAACTGGGGAAACTAAGGTAATATGTATTTGTTCTAAGGTTTGGCTATTCCCTCTCTGCGTGATCATCTAATATATAATTTCTCTAGATTATAGTTTCAGCTATTTACTGAAAGCCACTGCAGCCACTGTCCTGGTTTATGTGATATTGTTTGTTTGTTTGTTGAAGCAAGGTCTTGTTGGGGCGCTCGTGCTTGCTGGAAATCATGCACCTTGTCAAACTTAGCTTTTTTTTTTTTTTTTTTTTTTTTGATCTTCCCATCTAAAGTTGGCTTTAGGTAGTGAGTTATTGTCTCAACTTAGTAAAACACTGTTTCATGCTCTTGTAATTCCATCATTGGGTAGGCAGAGACAGGATTCATTGAACACCCTGTCTCAGAGGTGGTGATGCAACTCCTGATGATGATATCTGATATTATCCTCTGCCCTACTCTAAAAGTACACATTCTCAGACATGCATGCCTGTGCACACACATACACTTGAAAATCTAGGAACATGCGCACACAAATACACATGTTGCCTTGTAGCTAGATAGTGTGACAGACACCAATATTCCCAACATGTGGGAGGTAGAGGCAAGAGGATCATAAGTTCTGGGATGCACTGGGGTACACACAGTGAGACATGAAAAAAAGTAATTTCTCCCAATAAATCACGTAACACTTATTTGGCTTTAGCAAGACCAAATTAGATAAATGTTATCCAGGTATTTAAATAGATTCAGGATCCTGCTTATTTTCAACTGGGGAGCTCTAAAGAGCATGTGGAGTTATATCTCCTCCTAATTTACTGTTATTTCCACTGAATTCTTTCTGAGGCACTGCTGATATTTCTTTATGCTCATTTATCTCCCTGAGTGTTTCCCTATGATTGCACTTGGCAAGAATTTCACATTGAGCAATAATCAGCATTACAGTGCTCCTGTCGGATAGAAACAATTGAGCACACGTTACCATTTATTAATTAAACGTACAAATGGTCTCCTTCCAGGTTTTTATAATGATCTGGAATTTACCCCAGAAATTAATTAAATTCCCTTTCACAATAACTAGCTACATGATTTGTGGAAACTTGTGTAGATGAATTCTAAATTACTACATTGTTAAAAGAGTAGAACACAGGAACAAGTTTAGAAGAAACTGACAAAAGAAGCTGTATCACCAATTATTTTGAAGTAATTATTTTAGCTATCACCACATTGATTCTTTTCTATGAAAGTGTTTCCTGAAGATATATGCTGCTTATGTCCACAGCGAGAACAACTAGTAGTTTATTCAAAAGTGAAATTGCTTCGATTAGTCAGAAATCATGAGCAAAGGAGGTGGGGGGAATCTAAAACCAGTAAGTAGGAATTAAAAGAAGCAAATATTTCTGAATATGCTAACTAATTACATATTGAAATATAAAAATTATGTGCACCTACAGAAAACAGTGATCACAATTTTGCTGAATATTACCACATGTAGAAACATTGTTACAATTTTAAAATTTATGTAATTAAGTTACATTGCCGATTATGGATTTCTGCCATGGGAGAAATTCTGGTAAACATGGGCTTTCAGATAGGACTCAGTAAAATTTATTGGGATAGAAAGTGTCTGCATATGTGATTCTGGCAAGAGAATAATTGTATATAATGGCATGTGTTTTCATATATATATATATATATATAAAATATATTCATATATATGTATTATATATAATATATGGATATTATATATATGACGAGAAATAATATATGTGCATTTATATATAAAGCTTGTATAAAATGAAAGCTGAGGTAGTCTTTCCAGCAAAAATGCATAAAAAATTCAATTGTGTAATTGTGTGTGTGTATGTGTTTGTATTGCATAATTCACATGGTGAAAGAATTTTAAGTGGAATAAAATTATGGTAAGTGAATTTACAAATGAAAAATTTCCTAGCATTATTCATTTTGTGACTAGAAACTCACCTTATCTTTTCCCACCCAAGATTAATTAATAGTTACACACACGCATAAACATTTATTTTATTTATTTCCATTTGGTGGCCTATGATGCTTGTTTTTTTTTTTTTTTTCTACTTACTAAATAACATTTCTTGAAAAAAAAAGTGCCTACAGTCACCCTAACCTTTTAAAGGTATAATTTGATGAGTTTGATGAGTACATGAAATTGTGTGGAACCATTACAAAGTAGATGCAGAAACATCAGAAATATTGCTAAAGTCCCCATTCTATTTGTGGATTCCTTCCTTTGAGACACAATTAAGTCACTATGCCATTTCAAAGGTTTTGTTTTCCAAAAAGCCGTGAATATGAGGAGCCTTTTATCAACCTTCTTCCATTTACCATGATGGCTTTGAGAACTATCCAAGCATTGAATATCACAAGAATCTGTTTTGGTCAAATTGCTAATTAGTAACTCTCTGGGTGGCTCTTACCTAGAGCTTAACATTCCACCAACTGAAGTACATTTGTGAACACAACAGTTTGTAGTTTCCAAAGTGTTGGCAAGGGCGTATCTTAATATTTCATAATTTCCTGGCGAAATGTAAAAGCGACTCTAAGTGTAAAGTCTGGCCTTTTACATGCAGCAGTCCTCTTTTAGACATTATTTTGGTATTTATGCTCTTGTCTTTTCATAAGTGTTATTTGCTATTTGTTTGCTATTTAATAAATATTTCCTTGAAGTCTTTGCCCTTTTAAAATTGTATTCTAACTTTGTTTCTTTTTTTTTATTTTAACTTTTCTTCTCTTATACAATACATCCCTACCCCAGCCTCCTCTTCCTCCCCTCCTCCCAGCATTCCCATCTCCCTTTCCCCCCAAACCCCTGCTCTTCCCCTCAGAAAAGATGAGGCCTCCCAGGGTTACTAATCAAAGAGGGTTTGTGACTCTTTTCCTCCTGCTAGGTTGCCTTGTCCAGCCTTGATGTGGAGACTCCTGCCTGGCCTAGCTCCATCTTCTTATGCCCTAACTTAGTTTCTTATAGTATCCATGGGTTTTTCAAATGTCTATATGCATATAGTTTATTAGCTGAGTATTCCACATGTATTTTCTTTCAGTTCCTAGTTTGTTTTTTTAACTGTAAAAATATTTTTAAGTTTTATAAACAAGAAAAATTTAGTTTGTGTGTTATCAAATGTATTGTAATAAATCAGGATTGCTTAGAAAAAAGTTTAACTTACTTGAAAGAATATTTTTATAGTTTTAAGCTAGAATATATTTTCAGTTATATACTGATGTATACTTTTATCCATTTTGAGAGTTTTT
The DNA here is from genome assembly GCA_026225945.1 of Cricetomys ansorgei. Taxonomy (NCBI): domain Eukaryota; kingdom Metazoa; phylum Chordata; class Mammalia; order Rodentia; family Nesomyidae; genus Cricetomys; species Cricetomys ansorgei. The sequence goes on along the minus strand of JAMJFZ010004091.1, from coordinate 2,471,899 downwards.
GTACAAACTGAAATATGCAGGTTCTGGGTTGTGACATTACTTATGGATACTCAATTGCTTTATCTACATGTATGCACCTTTCATGATTAAATTATCCTTGCAGTGTTGTGTCCAGTTTTTGAAATCCCACCCCCTCCCCAAGTACTTCTAGGAGACCACCATTTCTGATGCAAAAGCAAGGAGCCTTTATTCTGCAGAGCAAACCACTGCCCTGGGGTCTGGCACCACCACAAAAGATGGCAGACTTGGAGCAGCTTTCTGCAAGGGTTTTTAAAGGGAGCAAGTCATCTCTCTGATTGGTCAGAACCCAGGCACTGGATTGGCTCATTAAATGTTATGTAGCAACGAGGATTTCTGGGAAAGTGAGTACTCTGCATTAAACAGAGAGGTTTATGAGAAAGCGAGTACTTGACATTAAACCTAGGCAAGGTTAGTTCCTTAACCACTAGGGGCGTTAGATTTCCATTAGCTTGTAGAAAATCAGTTTATCCTATATGCATGGACCTATTTCCAGAAGATGTGTAATGCATGAATCAATGTTTTGGTATTTTCATAAATATCATGCTATGGAAACCTCTGTCACTTCCAGTACATCTTGATATCAATAATTATATTCAGCCACACTGGATCACATCATCATAATTGTTTTTGGGAAAAAGATACCTTACATACACTGAGGTTTCAAAGCCATGAAGCCAGCATTTACACTTTTGTTTTCATTGTTTTATCTGTATTTCTTTGTTGTTTTCAGAAAACAAGGTCTTGTGCTCAATAATTTGTTAAATGATTTGTTTGGTTAGAATTTTGTGTACATCTTGTGCATTTTGTGCTATCTCCTATATGTGTTTAATTTTATTTTATAATCTTCATCATTAGCATGCATAATCATTGCTTTCCTTCTGTGCATTAAATTTTTAGCCAGTGCTCTTGTTCAAGGTTGCTATTATCTTTATTTAGAAACTGTTTTTAAACACTGTAGTAGGGAAAAATCCTATTAACCAGGATTTCTTTAATCATCATGTAGACCAGTACTGTGTCATCCTAAGGAAGGTGGTGCTTAATAAAAATGTCTAAATCAGTGTCTAAAAAAAGAGCATATGTCAGCAAAAACATCAGTGATATCAACAATAGACAACCTACTTGCTGGAGGAAGGCCCAGGTAAGGAGTGTTCTCTGCTCTTACAGAGAACCTGAGTTCAGTTTCTAGCACAGATATTGGTTGACTCACAGCCCACCTGTAACTCAGCACCCTGTTATCTAACACCTTTCTCTGGAGTCCTTGGGAACTTACACACAAGTGGCATGCTCATACAGAGACACTCAAAATACACATATATGGAATGAAATATTTTAAGAAGTATGAAAAGGTGGAAAAGTGTGAAAAATAACTAGATCTCTTCATCTTATCTCAGGGTGTGGTTACTGTACACTTATATGTGGATAAATATATTACTGTGCCCTTAATTTTTAGGATAGAAAATTAATAATACATATGCCATGATTCAAATGTTTTTTAATATTTTATGTGAAAACACAAATTATAGAGATAATTCCTCCATAAATTGTCTCATTTGATTGTCTATAATTCAGCTGTAAACTGACAGTGAGTTTGTCATGCAAGTTTGAGTTCTTTCTGAAAACTGAGATCAAAGTTGTGAACGTGGGAACCAACAAGTGATAACTTCTATTTGTACTGAATGTTCTAGTAAGGCGTCAGTGACAGGCAACAGTACAGTTAGTTTATGAATTTACCCAGTGGAAACATTGAAAATTTCTTTAAAACGAAGATTACCAATAAATAAATTTTACTCCTGTATTTGGCTAAAATAATGGATCTTTGCTCATTTTCTTAAATTGTTTTCAGAAATTCAATTTCTACCTTTCATGAATGCGTATTGGGTGAGTTTGTTGTTTACCTTTACCTGGTCATTCAATTGTTTTGTCTCAACTCCCCATTAAGCTGTGTTTGAAGTGTGTGGTTTTATTGTAAGTAATAAAGTACAGGATTTTACTGAATTTCACCAGCCTTTTTTGTTAAATTATGTTTAAATTACTGACATATATACAGTAATTTTATCCCTCATTTTGTAATGTGATGGAATTTGTAAGGACTTTAATGATCAATTTTCTGACCTCATTTTTGTTCTCAATTTTAATGTTTCATTATCTATAGTTTGGCACCTCGGATAGCCCATTTTGGAAGTTTATTCCTTTAAAAAGAAGTAATTCATCTTCCTATTATGAAAATTAAAAAAATCAATATGAACTTCTTCATGCATAAGAAACTCATTGTAATCATATATCTCTAGCAAAGTAGGGTAATTGAATTAATTCTTGCTGTCCTTATACAAATAAGGTTAGAATACCTTATACATACAGAATCAGGCAAGCCCTTTAAAAGTTTACAATTACCTCTCAAAGGCCATCTCCTTAATGATTTTGTAACTTTTCTGTGATAGTGTACACACAAATTACTTCAACATTATAAAATGCAAAATATCCTTAGCCTGGGACTTTTACTCAATTTGATATGGCTATATTTTTTCCTTTATATGTTCGCATTTCTCAGGACTCAGGACTGTTAAGGGATGCTAGTTTTATTTTGAAGAATATTTGAATATAGTATATGATGAATTACTGTTCTTGCATTGCCAAATTTAATAAATTTGCATTGCTTTACTATTAGTAGCATTATTAGTATTATTAACATAATGTCCATGATAAAGAAACTTCCAATTCCTGCATTTCCTCTTAGGTATGTGGACTATTGGAGCACTCTTTGTTACTCTGTATTTTCTAGGCTGGAGTTCATGGCAGAATAGTTATTTTCCTTATATTGCAGATTAACAACACATACACACACACACACACACACACACACACACACACACACACACACACTCAGAATCATAATTTTTAGGTTAGAAAAAATATTTAATATTTTATTATGAGTTTCACGGATAGACAATTAGAATTTTTTTCTGAAATATTCACTTTCTTTTGTATCTAAATTCTAGATTGTTTTCAGCCTCTTATGAAAAATGTAATCTCGTGTGTGTAGTTTTTTTATTTTTAAAAAATGGTATGAATGATGAAATCTAGTGAATGTGTAGAACTTAGCTTGAATGTAATTTGATCTGATGATGCTTCAATATGCCAGATTTGGTATTTGGGTAATTGTGAATATGGATAAGATATTAGATAATTTTTCTTAATATGGTTAAGATTGGTTGAGTGGCAATTGGGAGCCAGTGAGATTGTTCAGGATTAAAGTACTTGCAGCCTAAGTCTGCAGAGTTGAGATCAACCCAGAATCTGATGGCAGAAGGAAATCATTGTCTCCTGAAAGTTTTCCCTTGGTTTTATATGGGCATCATAGCATACAAACCACACATGTGCATGAACATGTTAATAAAGTGAAAACATAGAATGGAATTTTTTCAAAAGCTGAGGCATAGTAAGGAAATTTCCCCCTATAAATAATGATTTCATGTAATAAGCACATATGTCAAGAACAAGTACAGAGAGCCCCCAGAAAACTAAAAATAGGTCTACCCTATGACCCAGCTATAGCTGTCCTAGGTACAAAGCACAGAAATAATGACACACCGATGTTTACCACAGCATTCTTCACAATAGCAAACTTATGGATACAATCTAAGTGTTTAATAACAAAAACTAATTTTCCAGCCATAAGGTAGAATAAAGTTATGTTGCTTGTAGAAAAATGGGTGCAAGTGGAGATAATAGTATTAAGAGAATTGGTCCCAGAAAAACAAATATCATGGTTTCTTCCATTTGTATTCTTTAGATTTTTAAACTAGATACACAGAATCATTTATATACAGACATGAAAGTGGGAGAGATAAAAGGGAGAGATCCAGTTTACGGAAACAGGTAACAGACACAAGGGAAAAGGCGAAAGGGATCAGGCTGTTAAGTGTGGGGAAAATACTTCAATGTACAAAATTATGAATATTCAAGAAAACAAAAGTTGAAAATTAAAAGAAGATAAAGATAGGCTGAATGGTTACTTTAAAGGTGTATGTGTGTGCTTGTATCTGTAGTGTATGTTTCTGTGTGTGGGAACGTGCATGTGTGCATAATATAGTTGTTACACATGGAGATCAGAGATTGATGTCAAGTGTCTGTCTTTCCTCAATCACTCTCAGCCTTTATGTTTGGGGGACAGGGTCTCTTAGTGTGCCTGAAGTTCACCTATGATGATCAGTGGCTAGTGACCTCCAGTAGTTCACCTATCTCCATTCCACCACAGTGCAGGAATGGCAGAAGTGTTCTATGGTGTTAGCTTTTCGCTTGGGTCCTGGAGACTAGGAAGGCAGACCCCATGTTTGTAGACTAGGCAATTTACCAATGAACTATCTCCCTAGTGTCTGTATGATTTTTTAAAATAAGTTTTAACCATTTATTGTCCATACAAAAAGTCACTGCATTAACTAAAGACCTATGGGGAGAGAAAAAAGAAAGGAAAATACTTCAAGTAAACAAACTCTGAAAGTAAGGAGGAATCATTAGTTACAACTGATGGTGTATGTATAACAATTGCAGGGAGCCACAGAGTTTTCACTCACTTTCATAAGGTTGTTCAATAAGTTCTAGTATGCAAGACTCATTATTTGTTGGGGAACAGTAAATATGTACAGAATATTACATTTGTGCAGATCAAAAACCTTATGTCATACAACAGTGAACAAATGCTCTCCCCTAGATTGAAGTACATATTTAACAAAACTAGAAAGAAGTGGAGAAAAAAAATCTTGCCCTAAGATAGAAGTAGATAGAAATTCATGCCCAGAACATCGAACATCTATCAACACTGACTGCAAAATAGACATTTCTAGTTCCCAGCCTTTATGCGAGTCCCAATGATACAGATCTGTAGAAAACTACAAAGATGTGACAACAAAACCACAAATGACAATGTCTCTAGGAAGCTAGATGTGTTAAAGTCTCTCCCATATTCAGAATGAAAGTCTCCAAATGAGGCTGAGAAAGTCTGATGTGAATTGTAAGGAGCCTTTGCTCTTGTGATGCATATAGTCCTGCTTTATGTGCTCTGCAGCCTTTGGAAGACATTTCCAAACCAAGGAATTGGCTCATTTTAGTGAGACTTCTATAATAAGTCCTATTCCTCCTAGTCAATTTTCTAAGAAATGGGAGGGGGGGCGGGGGTATGTGAAGAAGCAGGCAGCAAGCTGTTGCTCCTTGTCAGAGATTTCTAGAGGCAGAATCTAATGGGTTTTGTTTGGAAATATATCTGTAATCTTAGAACATGCCCCACCTACACAGTTTCTGAAAGACATTACAAAAGGTGACCGGGAGTCAACCCTCAATTTCTCTCATTTAGAGTGTAACTAACATGGCATCTAGTGGGCTGTTGCATACTTCCTGCAATCATCCTGGACACAGGAGAATAGATGGTGGCCTTGTTCTTCTAACATTTCTTGGAATTCTGAGGAAGTCAGTCTAGCTCTAAGTTTGAATATATTAATTTCCTGGTAAACATGTTCTCTTTCCTATCTGGAGGACATTTTTGATTTCTCATTTTATGACAAAGAAAACTCACTGAAGTCAATTTCAGAATAAATTTTGTTGTGTTGGCATTACTATTAATTTTTCATGGAATTTTCTGAGAAAATAACACGATCTTCAAGAATAAACTTTTATAATGAAGTCAACTTCATATATTAAAAATATCATATTTTAAAAGATAGTAACATAGTGCTCTTTTGTTTTTTGTTAATTTGTGTTTTGATAATACCTCAAGCTTTAAGTTGTTATAAAGCTAACAAAAAATTATATGAATCCTCTGAGCAAATTAGAATGAAAAACAAAGTAAAAATGACTGTAATTATTGTAAAAATAAAAATATATGTTTGTTAAATTGTATCAAATGCATAAAGTATACTGGCCTATTGCAGGTGCTGATGTCTGCCTCTCTCCTGCCATTGGGATCCGGTTGTCACCAAAAAAAGTGTTATTTAATCATTTTATTACTTCTAGATGACCTTAACATCAGACAACAATATAATATTATACTCTTCCCAGCTATCCAAATTTCAGAAGGAGGAATAATTTCTTAAAAAATTTACAAGGAAAAAACTCACAGTCAAGTCTTTGTTGAGACAAACTGGGTATAACAGAAATTTTGGTGATTGTTACATCTCTTGACATAACACTCATACATCTTACACATCCATTTATGTGTAAGAGTTTGTATAGGTAATATCAACTCAGAACACAGCATGCCTGCCTGTGCTTGTAGAATCATTATGTACACCAGTCAAGAAGCAGAAGCAAACGACGTATCTAGCAGCAGGTGGTTGAATTAATGAAGTGGTACTTCAGACTGAACACAGAAAGGAAGAGAAAATCTTTAAGACATTGTTCTAAATGAACTGAGCCAATCATGAACAGCAATTGATTCTTAGCTCCATTTATAAAAGGGACCTAGAAGTGATCAATTCATAGAGCCCAAATGAGGATAATGCCAGCAGTGGTTGGGATAGAGGACAAGAATTTCTTTAATAGCAAAAACTTAATTTTTGCAAGATGAAAGGGATTCCAGGGTCTGATTTCTCAATGCTTGGAATTAACTTGACATAATCAGTTTTATAATACCTTGAAATGTTCCAAAAATCTATATAGAGCTGGAAATGAATTTGAGTTTTTTCTGGATTTGGGAAGATAGTGGGTGACAGATGAAGAGATATATGTTTGCTCTTTACTTTTACGTTATCTTTGAATTGTGTCCTGCAAACTGTGGTCAGTTTGGATGCATTAATGTTAAACTCAGAATCCCCAAAATTGTGTGGACGTCAGCTTAAGGAAAGTAATCACACTTCTCCTTGTAATTTAATAAAGAGAGAGCCCATATTTGAATTCTCTACTTTGGCCTCAGTGTGTCTTAATTTCTCACAGTTAATTCTTGTGCTGTCTTGGTTGAATGACCCAGAAAGCACCACATGTGGAAGGGAAAAGCGATGCTTTACAGAAATCTTCACCCGAGTGTTTTAAGGGATTGACTCACGGACTCCAGCTGACCCCAACTGACGCAGATAACAAAGGATAATACAAACCTCTTGTTTATTAAGCAGTAGCCACATGTTCTGCCACACATTTATGGTGGATATTCATTTTATAAGGCCATTTTTGTCCCATTTGCTGCGTTTAGATAATTATTATAACACACATGTAGTACTCTCAGGTCAGGGGCATCGAGGAGTACATAACTTAAGCTTACAGTTGCACATTAGCTTAGGCTGTAAAAGCTGATCACATGGGAAACCCAACGCAAGCAAATCTGGTTGATACATATCTCTCTTAAGAGCGGGTTAAAGAAACAGCTTCAGCACACGCTAGGCTAACAGTCTGAAGTCTCAAATAACCTCAAGCTGTATTTTTAACCTTGACTGTAAGGTCCGGTAAAAGTTCCAGCCTTTTAGAAGGTAAGAGATAGTTTGCAATAATAAACTGACACAAGGAATGCTTAACCTATTCAGACTTTAAATAGGAGAGTTTAATACTGTGGTTAATTAAACATAATTGTCTTCATGAAATGGAATTAAAGACCGATAGCAGGCCTGGAAAAATATTTTCTTTTTAATCAGAAAATGTAACTAGATTTTTGATAGCTGGATATTATTTTGCCAATTTACAAAACTAGAATTACTTGTAAATAAGTGAATTTATTGATATAGGCAGATTCTAGAGTATAGAGAAACGGGGAGGGTGTTTGAATTTATGGTCATAACAGTGGAGGGGATGAGTAGCAAAAATGGGGTAGATTAAAAAAAATACTGTGTGCTTTGCAAAAATTTAGTGATACATAAACCTGCACTGATAGCTTACTCTGTCTAGACACTAAATAATTAAAATTTTCTGTCTCATCCTCCTAAATTTACTCTATAGGCATTCTTCCCAGTGTTGTTCTTGTCCATAAGGAAACAGGCGTTTTGTTTTGCAGTACTGCACCTGAACAGCAATCTTTACAGTCTACTTTCTTTATCTTTGTGATGGCTCCACGTTCACAATCTGGTTTGCATGGGAAGGCTGTAGATCTATCTATATTGCTAATATCAGGGTCTCTCCACAAAGTCCATCATCTGTTTAAGCTGGGTAAGTGTGTTGCAGCACTGTATGTATTGGTAAGTGTGTTGCAGCACTGTATGTATTGGTAAGTGTGTTGCAGCACTGTATGTATTGGTAAGTGTGTTGCAGCACTGTATGTATTGGTAAGTGTGTTGCAGCACTGTATGTATTGGTAAGTGTGTTGCAGCACTGTATGTATTGGTAAGTGTGTTGCAGCACTGTATGTATTGGTAAGTGTGTTGCAGCACTGTATGTATTGGTAAGTGTGTTGCAGCACTGTATGTATTGGTAAGTGTGTTGCAGCACTGTATGTATTGGTAAGTGTGTTGCAGCACTGTATGTATTGGTAAGTGTGTTGCAGCACTGTATGTATTGGTAAGTGTGTTGCAGCACTGTATGTATTGGTAAGTGTGTTGCAGAGCCATCTAGCATTCGTCATCTCACAAACATCAGAACAGCAGAGATGAGTAGTTCAGTGCATTCATGGAGGCAATCTGAGCACTCACAGGGTCACACGGACTTCCTCTAATTGCACAATGCCCTGAAACGTGCGGTGATTCTTACAGCGCTGACTACCAGACTTGTTATTTTAAAGGATTAAAATTAAACCCTAAAAAATCAAGAAGAATATTTTAAAAATAGATATAATAATTAACTGAAGTTCTGTTATTCTCAGTTTATGTATACTGTGAAGCAAATAGGCCATAGTACATGTTTTATGGCTTTTTAAAGCTGGAAACCCCCTAAATGAAGAGTGATCAAATAAAAGGATGCCCTCTATCACTCCCAGGTAGTTCCACCCAGAGGACAATCTGGAGGAGAGTCTGCGCCAGATAAGGAGTGGGAATGTTCTATTATCCGCCTTTCAGTTTCCAAAAAATTAAAATTTGAAAAATAATTTTATTTGCATATAAATATAAGATTTGTCTCCTTTGGCATATCTGGCTTCCTGTATGGTTTAATAAGCCATGCGATCACATATGTAACGCCCTGTGGATCATAACTCTGTCTAGTACAGTACATGAGGTTATGTTTTTAAAACACTAGAGTATGAGGCCATGAAGCCTCATGAGGCCAGATATCACAACTTCTGTCCTCACCATGGCTCACTGTATGCCACAGAGATTGCTACTATGTTAGAGGCATAATTTTTCATTCATACCATGCAAGGGTATCTGATGACTGTTCAGATATTAGAGTTGAACATGTGCTGAGAGATTGGAAGACAATGAAATCTTAATCTATGGAAGCAGAAGTGTATTTCATTTTATAAATTCAATTTAAATTATACACATATAATTTATAATATATATTATATTCCAAAATATAAATAATATGTTTTTTATTTTATTAAGCTGTAAGAAAAGAAAACTGTAAAACAAATAAGAAGTTAAGATTAGATAATTTATAATAACTTAGTATACAAACATTTTTATAAAGTTTTATGAATAAAAGTACATCCTATCTACAACCATTTTTAATTCAAATATCATCAATATTTACTACATTTACTAAGGTAATTTATATAGTAATCATTAAATCAAGGTTTCTACATATGAATTACATTTTGTCTACACAATATTTACTGCTTAATTTATTCAATGTTTTCACTAGCAAATTATTTATGGAATTGATGAATATAAACTGGATGTATTAAACAATACCAATCATACGGGAATATATTCAAGAATTTAGAGGTTCTTAAATTTATTTCAACATATCCTTTACTAAATTTTCTGCTGTCTGTTTTTATCACTAGTTTTTCTGCATTATAAAAGGCAATAAGTAGAATTTCAGTACTTAAGAAAGAACTCTAAATTCATCCAATAGAGATAAATTTCTAAAAAACTCATGAAACTATGATCATCCTGTTATTATTCAGCTTTAAAATCTGTGTATGGTCCTCCCATTGTCTCACTTTTTTTCTTAGAACTCTGTGATCTTACAACCTTCATATGAAGTTCAGTCTTCACAGAAAATATATATGGCACAAAAGAGACTAGCACATTGAAAGCTGTGAATACTATTTTTTACACTTAACTTTTATCTCACAATGACACTGCTATCTTATGTTTATAAGCAAAGTGGCAGACACTGAAGAGGAAGTGGCTATGTAGAAAATTCATTCGGTGAATGGGAAAGAGTTTGATCTGTTTGTGCTGTGGTTACTGTTACTATGAAGCACAATGTAACAGAGAAATTAAGGACACTTTATGTCCACCATGTATGCAAGGTGACACTCATGACCTTTTGTTCTGTGACATGATGTACGTCAAGACTTGTTTATTAATGATATGAGCATCATTTGTGTAACTGAAGTCTAACAGAGGTGAAGGAAGAAACAAAGGACTGGAGGGTTGGGGGCAGAACTAACATAAAGATTTTGAAATGCTCTCGATGTGCAGTATTAAGATTTTGAAATATGGCAGAGGCATCTGTAAAACAAAGAGATGCAAAAGATAAATTTAGAGGTAAATGGAAAGAATTTGATGACTCTTACACAATTACCTTAAGATGTTCATGGTAGTGCTACTACCTTGTGCTCCGAGAGAATGAAACTGCCAAGAAAAGCACTCACAGAGTCAGTTTTATTCACAAAGATATAGATCAGGAGCTGTCGATTGGAGCTTTATAATCATCTCTTTGGGATGAGCTCATGTTTTTATATCAATGTAACATGTAGATCATAGTCAAAGATATTGTATAAAATGTTTGATTGGATGTAGAGGAAAAGATTCTTGTGCATGTATCATTGTTGTATCTGACTACACCTCTCTAAGCAAAATCAATCTATGGATTATGTTATGGAACATTGTGTGAGGTTCTGATTATGTGTGTGTCGTCACTGTTGGCATTATTAAAGCATGCAAGTATGAGTGTAAGGTTGTATCATCTAGCAACAGCATTGTCTACCACCAATCTTCTACTTACTGTCAAGGCTGCTATTATGCTTTCAGAACTGATGGCTATTAATTATCTTCCTAAATATTACATCAAAAGACTCTCAGCACAGAACCATTATGAAAGACCGCCGTCGTCATGACACCTGCTAAGTAAGATGTGCTGACTACAGATGTTTATAATATCCCAGGAGATAGATAGAAAATAAAGATGGTTACGTTAGCCAGTTCCATTTGACCCATATTTTATTACATCAGGCCATCAGCTGATGTAGACAACCTCTGACTTAGATAGCTAAGTAAATGTAGCTTAGAAAAATGGATCTAAATCTATGCTTTCATTCTGACTTTTTTCCTAGTAACATGAATAAATGTTGTACTATTTCAGGAGGTTTTTTAAGATTACCAAATAAAAATTTATTAGATTGTGTCTCTTTGTAGCCTGGGGCCTCAGCTTCAGAGCAAGAGGAAGAGAATATTGCCAAGAAGATGAATGGAGCCGTGAAATAGCTCCTTAATTTCAAGGAAAATGAATCATTATTCATAATAAATTTATCTGGAAAATATTAACGTAGCAGTTTGTATCAAAAACCTGGTCTGTCTTATTTGAACAGAAAACTGAGTTTTCCTCAGGGGCATATTTTATCACTTAAATTATAGAAAAATATGATGAACACAATATTGGAAATAATAGAAGCTGAATTTTATCTTAAACAAGGTTAGACGGAGCTGTTGTTCCAAAGGGGAGATGTCTCCTTTAAACACCTGTTGGAAAATGAATTTATCTCTCCGGAATCTATTGTATAGAAAATTCTAGGTATCTTCTAAGCTTTAATTGGTTTGTTAATATTTGTTAATCACATATTTCAAGAAAAAGAAAACAAAGAGTTCATCTACCTGATAACTGAAGCCCCATAACAGAGGCAGCCAGCTCAGTTATGAAAACCATTTGTAGGATGTATACAGGATATTCAGTAAAGCTCTATAGTCTTCACAATTTAGTTGTGACTTATTGCAAAGTTAGAGTAACCTTGACAAGACAAAGCATTTCATTATTTTATGTACATAGTGATAAAGATTCACAGTCACAAATTTTAAAATAATGTTTCATTGCTCATGCCATTTTACTATTTATCAAAAATGAAAGCAAATTTGCATAGCAAAGAGGTTGATATTATTATTATTACATAAAGAATTACACTCTGGCTGAATATGTGATACAGAAAGAGAAAAATCTTTTTTTTTCAGAATTAGTCAATATTTTAATTTTTTTATTTGCGAGTTTTTAGATCATTATTTCTTATAATAACATAGCACAAAACACCAGAAGTATGATTAAGGCCACCTAAAAAAATTGGAGGCAGCTCCTAATTCCAATTCAAAACTAACTGAACATACCTATACATGAATGTAGATAAATTTATATATATTAAGCCCCCAAAACAAATTTGAAAAAAGAAATCTGTCTAACATAGTTACATTTGACTAACCAATATGTTAATCTGGCAATTGTATGTCAAGAACACTGGTAGAAAAATACTTAATATTTTCCATACCAATATAATTACATTTCTTTAAGACCCAGAAAATCTGTGGGCACAGTAAAAACACTGCAGCTAGTAACCTGTCTAGTAGAATAGAATTGACTGAAATTTGAGCATGGGTGTCTAAGGTGGTATGTACTGGCATTTCCTGGCATGATGCTGCATATAGCCACGTGTGCATGCTGTCTGTTCAGAACCAAGACCGTCATAAAGCCAAATATCACAAAAGCACTGCTAGAACCATTTAGGATTCATTACACTTTTTAATTTTTGGTCAATTCCTAATCAGAAACCTTACAATGCAAAGGTTTATACAACCTCTGCATCCAGCAACAGGACCCACATGGCCTTCTGGCATGCTGTTTAAAAAGCTCTACATGATTAGTAAGTTGGTATTCAAAGTCCACTCAGGCCACAGGTACAGGCTGACTGTTACTCTTATAATTTGTTTTATGTGAAATGACATACTAAGATTTACTCTTTAGACTTGTAATCATAAATTGAGAGGAAGGGAATAATTTTTGTAAGCTGACAAATTATTAAGATGTAGCCAGTGTTCATACAACCCTTACTTATAATTCCATTTCATACAATCTTTACTAAGTCACATTTAAGACTTTACTGGAACAGACACATGGAACCGTAGCCTGTCTCTCCTTCACTATCAACTGTCTGTAATGCTGCAGTATTATTACTTTGGCTTGAAAGCTTTCTTCCCACAGACATAATAATCAGTTGGATTCTAAGCAGATACTTGGTAACAATGCTTCGTCTCTGAAAGGAAAACCATGTCTCTTATTGAGACATATGGAATCTGAAGAGGAAATATCAATCCTTGTAGGTAACAAGGTTTCCCTGACAAAAGGAATATAGGCAAATAGCAATAGAATGGCATATTCTTTGATTTGATTTACATCTTTAGATGTTTTTATTTATTTATAATACAGAAAAACAGATTATTAGTAAATTAATTAAAAGTTGGAATTTCTTCATGTTGTCACTATATTAAAGAGATATTAGATCCTTTCTGTGCTTTTGTGATGAATAGAGATAACTTCATATTACACATTACTTTGTGTGTGTTCGTGTGATTCATGGTGTTCATGTGGAAGTCAGAAGACAATTTGTGGAAATTAGAACTCTTCTAGTGTTTAGATACTGGGGATAGAATTTGGATTGACAGGCATGGTGACAGGCACATTTGCCTCCTGAGCTGCCTTCCCAGTGCCCAAATGTTATCTTCTAAGAACAAGACAGCTATACATGTGTAACAGTATCTGCACCTATTGGCAGTGGTCTGCACAAGTTGGTCCCAGGCCATCAGTCATTTATGGATGGGGAAGGTTCTCAGAATCCTACCTCTTACTGCTGAATTATTAACAAATAGAAGATTTCGGAAAAGTAAGAGGTATAGCATTCAACTGAATACCTATTGATGAGCAAGCTGGGTATTAAAGGACAATCCCAAAACCATGGTATCAGATGGCCCTAGTTAAAATCTGTGGATTTAAAAAACAAAATGGAGTCATGAATGTGGGAGAGAGCAATTTATAGGAAAGAAGAGGGGCTGGCATTGGTGGGAGACAGATTCAGAAGGTGAAGGGGAGCAATCCAAGTACATATATATAAGTATGAAATTGTCAAGTAACAAAACTTGTCGACAAATAACCAAATAAAAAGTGGCTTTTATTTGTGCTGAAACTATTGAAGTGGTATTAGAACCATTCTGTTCCTATATGATGAATAGAAATAATGATTTCACATCCAAACACAACAAAAAGTTTCTAGTGTTTATGGTGCTCCAAAAAGACCAAATAAAATATGAAACATAAGTGATAGATATTAAACTCACAGGATGTCTTTAAAAATCTCTGGGATAGAATATCTGCATCAGTGTTGAAAACACTCTTTGTTCAGTGTATATGCCTATAGTCTGAAAACTTGGAAACAATAGTAAAAAGAAACCAGTTAAATATTAAAGATTTCTCATAAAGTAAAATAACAAATAGATAAATTTTGTCATCTATTATTAAGAGCACAAATATTTGCAATGACTTTACTTTCACCGTAGGACAATATATTCTGTTGAATATGTTTAACCTTAGTCGATAAAATAAAATAAAATCCATTCGTAACCTTAGGATATTTTTCAGATGTAAGTAAAATTTACTCAGTTATCATATATTTTATTTAGAGTAGACTACCATATTAAAAATATAAAAAATAACTTCAAGCACAGGAAATTACTTTCTTCTCCTGAAGACATTCCCACCCCACCCCCCCAGGAACGCCATATCTGTGGATTAAAGTGTATTTTGACAAAAGAATGCCATTTATGGTCAGATTTAAATATTCACATTAAATTATTAACTCCACAATATTAAGTGAATGCTAAACATATTTAACAATTTGTTTATATTTATGAATAAATACATGTTAAATAGATAGAGGCTTTTTAAATATAGAAACTAGACATTTACCTAAGTACCAACACAATAAAAGCAACTGAATTTCCCGATGCATAAAATGACTAAATGATGCAGCAATTTGGCAAGACACTAGTGTTAAAGACAATGGATCGGTAGTGGGGAACGATGGAAGTTTTTCAATACATAAAATAAAACACATATGCATACAATTTACGAATGTCATCCTTGGCTACATAGTGCTAAGAAACAGCAATGACTGAATAAGGCCTGGAGAGGGAGACTGACTCTAAAAACCAACCAGTGTAAAAAAATGTGTTATGTGATATTAATGTGGAGATGATGCAGCAACTCTTATTGGAAACAATGTACGAATCATAAAGTAATATTTCTATAGCATTGAAGGGGGAAAAAAGCTGTCACTTTAGGGCACGGCACCTAGCAAAAGTAACTCCAAAATTAAAATCAAATGATCCTTTAGGCATATGCAATCTGAAATGTATCATGACTACCAGACTTACACTACAATGAATGGCAAATAACCTCAGGCACCAGAAAAAAAATGCACCTAGACAGACAAATGATTCTGAAAGAGAGAGAGAGAGAGAGAGAGAGAGAGAGAGAGAGAGAGAGAGAAGTGAAAATGCTTTCTAAACAGGAACATACATACAGATTTATTTCTCCCAATCTAAATATAATTTAAAGACAATTTAATTTTAAAATCAGCTGAAACATGAATAAGTTATTATCATATGAGCAATTTAATAATAAAAATAAAATGTGAAACAAAGAAAATAATATATATTAACATCCTGCATAAAATGAAAGGGATAAATTATAGAATCCAATTATAAAGCTTCAATGCTGCATGTGAATTGTAATGCAGTTTGAAAACACACTGAGGTTACTGATGGTACATAACATAATCAACACAGCCCTCTAAAAATGACATCAGAGATGGTGATTTTAGGAACTGACTATTTCTCAGTTGTGAGTGGGATTTCGAATCCACCTTCCTCCTCTGTGTAGGGATTTTGTGTACCCTGAGCTTATGCAAGACTTAAGCATGCTCTCCAAACTGCTGTGAGTTCAGACGTGCAGCCACCCTGTTATTTCTGGATGACAGTATTTCCTTGTAGTCAGTCATTGCCTCTGGCTCTTAGAATCTTTTTGCTCCATCATCCACAAAGTTCCCTGAACTTTGGGAGGAAAGGGCATGTTAAAGATGCTCCATTTATAGCTGAACATTCTACATTTTTTTCCCCAGTGTCTTAACTAGCTGTGGATTTCTGTGTTAATCTTCAAGAAAAACAAGTACCCAAAGTTGGGTGAGTAAGATATGGCACATGGTTTCTAGAAGAGTTAGGGAAGGGATGATGAATATACTCAAAATGCCAGGTTAAGAATTTGCAGGGAATTATTGAAAAATTAAAAATAGCAGAATTTATGAGGTACATACAAAATAAATTCATTAAACCTTAGTAAGTAATATGTAGGGAACAGGAAACAAAGCTTAGATGAATGAAGGATAAAATGAATTGTAACAAAAGGTAGAATTCTGACTGGATAGATTTCATAATGGTAAATGTCTAAAAAGCACGACTAGAAGAGAGAAACGGTCAGGATGCATTAAAAAACAAGATCTATATATGAACAGTCTTATGCAAGGCATATATCCAAGACACAGCACTGTAAAAGGAGGAGGGATAGAATAGACTCAGCAATAATTAAACACATTTATGTGGACTTATTAAAAGAAGATCAAATGGATTTCAGAGAAAAAAACTAAAGGCAATAATTAAGTACCTATAAAGGAGTCAATTAATACAGTATGTATAACAATGCAAATGCTTTTGTGCTTGACTACATTGAAAAAGTTAAAGAATAGCTTGTGACACTGCAATAAAAAAGAAACATAGAGAAAAACCCCGGAAGTCTGATGAGAAACCCTGGTATCATCCCTTGATAATAGATAGGAAATGTTAAGCATGAACACGCAGAATATTTTAACATGGCAAACATCCATGTTGGCCATGCAGAGAACACTGTAAATATTGGCATCTGAATATGCACTCATTTCAACTCACACAACAATTTACAAGGAGAGGTCATATTTGGAGTAATGAATAGGCATAGTTAAACAATGAAAATAATAAATATGCACTCTTGATACAATCCAGTATATGGAAATGCAGTTTTTCTCTTGGCTGAGAAATCAATTTCTGGAACTTCCTATGAAAAACTCTTCACATTTGAAAAGAAAGTAGTCCTTATAATTAACCTACATGTCAAAATTGGAATAAAAGGACAAATTGATCTGCATTTAAGCTGAAAGAAAATAAAATAAATATGTAACCTGCCAATAATTGTGAAATAGTATTAAATTTTACTTAAACCTAATATCATAAAATCTCTCTCAAATAAAGGAAAATCTTAAAATCTTATCTGTAGGTACTTCCTTATGTAAATAGAAATGCAGAAGCAAAATACAGGCAAATTAATTTCATCAGGGATGGAACCAATGGAAGTAGAAGATAAGAAATATTTGTATGCATACTGAACTAAGAAAGAAAATAGAAATCATAAAATATCAATAGCAACGACAATGGAATTCTGTAGAAATTGTGCAGATATTACAATTTTGTGGTGAAACATTGAACTTAGATAAATGAAGAAAGTTTTGTAAGAAAGGACTATTTCTTTGCTTTTGCCCATCCCCAAAGTAAATGTAAATTTGAAACCCTATGACCTGTAAATACAACATTGCCTGATAACGAATTTCAGCTAGTTATTATGATAACAAACATTCACAGGATCTTTAAAGATATGAAGATAAATACAGTGTATTTCTTATGTCCAATGGACTCATATATTCAATTAGAAATCATATATATTAGAAAAATGAAATGAATTTATATTTACACTGTCACTAATATGTAAATATAAATAAATGATTTAAGTGATAGATGAGGGGTAAATTAATACTATTTTCTATTATTACATTATCTATTGGACAAATATTTTTGTCTTCTTGTTTAAAAATATCTTAATGGAAATAGATTTACATCATTTTTTCTCCTTCATGCCTTCCTTCCAGACTCTCCCATTTTTCCCCACTTTCAAGTTGACAGTTAAGATTTACAGTGTAGTGAGTAATTATGCCAGTCTAGAAAGAGGCAGTCATAATATTCTTTCTAAGGTCTATGAGCTCACAAGCATAAGGAAGATTACTAAATTTCTAGTGCCAGCAATGTTTTCCCTCCTACTATCCAATTAGACAGCTGCTGGTTGCTTCAAACATGTGAGTGCCACTTACTGCCCCTTTATGAATATCTTGCCATGTTGGTCATCGTTGTGGTTCATAAGTGTTATGCTGTATAGAACTGTTTGTTTCTTCCTTTGGCATCTTGCATAGTATTTTCTGGAACCGTAAGTGCTAGACCACAGGAACCATGGATGCTAGACTTCAGTTCAGATCCAGTTTGAGTCATTTGAGTCCTGTGTCCTAAGTTTGAGGTGCCTTCAGCAATATGAACCCACCCGCAGCTCTAGAGAGAAAACAGAGAGGTACATCAATATTCTATATTGCTTTGGAAGTTGCTTGATGTACCCTTCACCAGCCATTACAAAAGATGTCTGGTACTGGGGGCTTTATTAGTGTATGATTATTGTAAACATCTTCAGCCTAGGTGGATTAACTTCCTTTAAGGTACTTATATGTAGTATAATTTTAGATTTTTTGAAATATTATCAAATAGCTTTGAGGTTATTTGTCTCTAATTCCCCCTTTACTTTCTGTATCGGCTCCCTTGTATTTCTCTAGTTAGAGCTACCTCCTCATTTTTCTGTTTCCTACTTCCTATCAACTATCTTCTGCTAGTTCCCTCTCAAATTCTCCTGGTTCCTTAACCATAGTTCCTTTATACTTTCCTGGTTTCTGTGGCTACTTCACATGGTATACCTTTAAAAAATCGCTTACTTGTGCATGTGAGTGTTTTCCCTGCATAAGTGCACTGTGTGGCTGCCTAGTGTCCAGAGGGATCAGAAGAGGGTGCTAGATACCCCGGAACTACAGTTTTTGATAGTCACAAGTTACTATGATGGTGCTGGAGAGAAAACCCAGGTCTCAGGCTAGAGTAGCAAGTGCTCTAAGCTGCTGAACCATCTCTTGAAAAAGCTCTCCTGTGTGTATTATATTTATCTATATTGACTGAGGTTTTTCCTACAGAAATTACAACTTAATTGTTTTCACTGGGAGAAAGCAGGATACAGATCCATTTATTTTCAAAAGTTTTAACTTGCATATATATTAGAGCACAGCATGATTTTGCAAGGTACATGCAGTCATTAAAATGATTACTATGGTTAGTAATTAGCAGAGTATACTGTCCCCTGGGTTCACTCACATTGTGGCAAAGCAAGGTCATGCTTTGTATAGCAGAATATTATCCTCTTGAGTATATATCTGGTGCTGTTTTCCTCATCCACTCATCTTCTGAAGAAGTTAGATTATTTCTATTTGAAGACTATCTTATTCAAATCATGTCAAATAATTTGTTTTAATAAAAAAAAAAACACGTAGCCTAAGGTAGTGATCATTACTAAATTAACATATTAACAAAAACAGGATATGAATAAAATAACATTTGAGTCAATTACAATCAATTTTGATGTACAAATTCTTATTAAATTAATTACAAAGCATCCCCAACATAACTAGCAAATATGAGATAATAGGTAATTTTTGGTGTTTCATATATCTAACATTAAGCTATGGGAAAAGGTGTCTCTATTTTAGTTTAATCTACAGAGAAAAGTAACTGTTGAACCAACATAATAAGGGGATTTCCCCCTCTGGTGACATGTGTAAGAGAGGATGTAGATCATGTAATTAAATTCATTTGAAATACATTTTTGATCAGTATCATGAGCAGCTAACACTAAATATCTCAGAGACAAAGGACATGCTTTAGATTAGAGGTATACACAATAAAAAAGAAAAGATAAGTATGAATTAAACTGGGAAAACAGCATTACCTAGGGTAAAATTAGCACTGAACAAAATTTAAGTAAATACAGCATTTCTTTAAGATGCAAATAAGAACTCAGATATGTACAAAACTGATATGGGAAAATCATATTTTTGAATTAGCAAAGATCATAATAATTCAAAATCACTAAAGAAGATGCAGAATTCATTTAATATTATATCAAAATATATAATATAGATAATAACAAAGTAATGAAACCACACTTAAAGGAATTAACATTTTAGTGGAAATAATAGTTTTAATTTAGCAGTTAAGAATTAGGAAACACCTTAATTAAATAATATTTCAATGGAACAATATTATTTTTTCTACTTTGGCTGATAAAAAATTATTTTTTCTAATCATTAACCAGAAACTTACAAAATAAACTCCAATTCTCTTGGCAATATACAGAGAAAATTCTTGTATTCATATTTACCGTATATAAAATATTTTATTTAAACAAAACATTACACTGTTAATAACAGAGTCAATTCAAGAAATATAATTGGTTTTTCAATCTGAAAAGGAAACAATATGTAATTAACTATAGAGACTCATACTGGGAAAAAATTAATAAAAGTATAAAAATACCACAATGGTAATTTAAAGAAGGCTTAAATAATCATATTGCTTTTAGACAAAAAAAAAAAACAAATTTTGAAAAAAGAAAGATTATTATAAAATAAAGGATAGAATAGAATAATGGCTGAAAGGATCTTCTCAGCAAGAAATGAAATTTCTACTTTAATGAATCTAGGAAGAAGAAGTGATAATAAGAAACACAAGGAGAGATAAGGATCAATCCGTTTTCATAACTGTATATTTTAAGATCTTTTAAATATCATCTATACTAAATGAGAATTTGTCTTGGTTACATTTATATTGCTGTGAGGAAGATACCAGGACCAAGGCAACTTACACAACGTGGTTCAGAGATCTAGAGGTTTGGAATCACAGCTTCAGGCAGGTTTGGTGCTGGAGCAGTAGCTCTGAGTGTTGAGATAACAACTAGAGGCGGTGGGGGTTGGGGTTGGGGGAGCTAGCTGTTAATGATGCCATGGGCTTTTGAAGCAGGAAAGTGACACCTTCATGCAGCATACTTCTGAATAAGATTGTCAATGTGTACATATCTGTGTAGGACCTACATGCTCATGATCAGACGACAGAAATCAAAGACCTGATATTTTCTGTCACATTGAAAGACCCAACACTATTAGAATGTCAGTTCCTCCCACGATGATCTGTCTTTCATACAGATTAAATAAACATCATTGTACGGTATTTTGAAGGTATCAAAATATACTTCCAGAGTTTATATTATGAAACCATCTCTAATAGCCAAGACAATATTGAAGAAAAACTACACACACACACACACACACACATATATTATGGAATATATTATATTAATCTATATACTATATATATGGAATATGCTAAGGATATAAAAATGTTAATATTTATTTGCAAAAATTTACAAATTATTGAACAAGGCCAATAATAATGAAACGGACAAGGACAGACTTATAATCAAATTGTGCTCAAAGTTATTATACACAGATTTTAAAAAAAACGGAGCCTGATGCTGAAAATACGCTTTGTAAAAATTATTCTAGAGGCATCACATATTTAAAAATAAATTACAAAATAATAATTTATAGGAAAAATATAGAGAAAAGTCTGATAAAGTACTGGCAAACCAAATTCAAACTCATAAAAATAATTGTTGATCATTATCAGGCTGTTTTCATTTCAGGGATTCAAGGATGGTTCAACATGTTTAAATCAATAAATGATTTTAATCACATTAGTAGGCTTGAAGATAAAAGTCACATGGTTAGCGCATTAAACCTGAAAAAAGCCTTTTTACAAAAGACAATATTCTTTTATGGTAAAATGCACGGGGAGGCTAATGATAGGCTAGAGATAGAGAAAGCAGACTTCAACAAAATTAAGGCTATACACTTGAGCCAAGCAGTGTATAGGATGGTCTTACTTAAATCTCAAAACAATGTAATGATTTTTTAAACTTCTTTTGTTTTTTATATCACAATATAAGTGCACAATTTCTATCTTCCTTCTTCTTTCCAAGCCTACCATATACCCCTCTTTGCTCACTTTGAAATTAATGGCCTTTGTTTTCATTAAATGTTGTCATGTACATGTATTTTTGTTTCCCACTCACTTCTGCCACTTTTAAGACACAGATACAAGCCTCATTGCCACTTTTGTATACATCACCAGGCTTAAAAAGCAACTGTAGATACTGGAGCAAACACTTGTGACAGTAAATATATGTGGCTACAAAACCTCTCAGTTAATTCTAATCAGCCCCAGGATGTTATGTTCCCATTAAGAAAGCTTGTTGTAACCCTTAAGACTTTCCTAAGGCACTAAAGAATCAATTACTAAGTTTTAGAAATTTCTGTTTTCATATGATCTGTTCTCAAAAAATGAAAGGAAGAATTTAACATGTATTTAAACCACAGCTTTTTCTATTGCCTTTTTAGGGTTATTGTGGAACTCTGGTCCAGTGGTCTCTGGACTCTGTGTCTGAACTGCATGGTATCTTTAACAATAAGGACTTACTTTCTACCCATGGAGACAACCAAGGGCAATAGCAATAGGCTACAATATTTTGAAAGACTCTTGGACAACCCTGATAAACAAGTCAAAGGAGAACTTCTTATGACTGTTCTTGGACTTTTTGTTAGATAGTATATGCCTCTGGGGAAAAGCATTTTAATCTCTGATGAGAAAATTTTATTCAGTCTATATATGCATGCATATACACTGAACCTACAGTTATTAAAGGCATTTTAGGTAGATAGTCATTAGTATGCTTTCTTACAATTTTTTTTCAGATATCCTTACTGTTATTTATTCTCCTCCCTCCTTCTTCTGTATTTATCTTCCTCCACACCAATTAAAGATCAACCTGTTTTTCCCATTTCACCTTTCAGATCACTTGTAACCTGCTACACCCTACTCTATTGTTTCCCCCACCCACCCTCCAAATGGTCCCTTTTTATTTTCCTTATTTATGCAGTTACATGAGGTTGTTTATTAACATTTGAAGATTTGGAGCTAAGAACATCAATAGAGATCAAAAGTGCAACATTTGCCTTTCTTGGCCTTGATCACATCACTCAATATGACCTTTTCTAGTTCCACACATTTATTCACAGATTCATGATTCCATTTTTCTTTGCAACCAGTGTTCCATAGTCCATAGGAACCACATTGTCATTATGCGTTCATCAGCTGAAAGACATTTAGGTTATTTCTATTTCCTAGAAATTGTGAATAGAGCAGCAAGGAGCTTGGCTGAGAAAGTATCTGTGGAATAGGTATAGAGTCCTTCTGGCATAGGCCAAGGAATGATTTAGCTGAGACATATTGTAGATTTATTTTTAGCTTTTCAATGATTTTCCATACAGATTTCCACAGTGATTTTTACCAGTTTGCAATCACACCTACATTTAATGAGGGTTTCCTCACATCCTCTGCTTGATCTGTGGGGTAAGATGAAATTTCAAAGTGTCTTGGAGTTATATTTATTTAATCTCTACAATGATGAATATTTTAAGATAACTTTCAGTCACTTTTCTTTCTTCTTTTGAAAATTTTTTTCTTTTGGAAACACATTCCTTGAATGGCTCATTTGTTTATTGAGATCTTTTGATATTCATCCCCTCTCAGATGAATAGCTGCCAAATATTCTCTTCCATTCTGTGGGCTTCTTCATTTGATTGATTGTATCTTTAGATGGGCAGAAGCTTTTCAGTTTTATGAAGTCCCATCTGTCAACTGTTGGCCTTCATTATTGGGCAAGAAGAGTTTTGTTTAGAAAATCATTTCCTATACCATTTAGCCTATTGCTTATGTTTTTTTATATCAGTTTCATGTTTCAAACTAAGGTTTCTGACATATTGGGAGCCAGTTTTTGCATAAGGTTATAGATATGGGTCTACATCACTCCTTTCCGGGTTGACATCCAGGTTTCTCATTAAGGTGATTTATTTTCTCTGATATATGTTGTTGGCATCTTCATCAAATGTTAAAAGACTGAAATTGTACGTCTGTACTAATATGTGGGTCTTCAATTTTGTTTCATTGGTCTACATGTCTGTTTTTGTGCCAGTGCCATACTTTTTAATTTTTTTTTCCTTTAGCTTTTTGAGACACGTTTTCTCTGTTGTAACTCTGGCTGTCCTAGAACTATCTCTGTAGACCAGCCTGGCACAGAATACTTGTTTTTGGCTATCCTGGGTCCTCTGTTGCACCATGTGGATTTTAGGATAGTTTATGTATGAAGAATTATGGGGATTTTGACTGAGATTGTGTTGAGCTTGTAAATAGTTTTTCAAAGTTTGATTGTTCCCACTGTGTTTTCAGTAATCTTTCTACGAACATAGAAGCATGGGATGTTCAATTTTCTAGTGTCTGTATCTCACTTTTCAGAGGTTTAAAACTTGTCACAATAAATGTCTTTCACATTCTTAGTTAGGTTATTCCTAGATATTTTGTTTTATTTGAGGCTATTCTGAATAGGAATGTTCCATGATTTGGTGGCAAGATGTAGAAAAGCAATTGATTCTGTATGCTGCCACATTGCTGAAATTATTATTTCTTGAAGTTTTCGGGTAGAAGTTTTATAATATCTTATATATAATATCATGTCATCTTAAATATTTTCTTTCTCATTCGTCTCCCTCACTTTCCTTCTTTTCCTTCATTGTTCAGAGGTAATGTTTCAAGCATAGTTTTGAAAAGGAGTGGACAACCTTCTCTCATTCTTGATTTCAGTTGGATTGATATGAGTTTTTCTTCATTTAGGATGATGTTGGTTGTGGGTAGCTTTCATCATGCTAAGGCATGTTCCATATAATCTTACACTTTCTAGGACTTTCATCATGAATGTGTGTTAGATTTTGTTACCTTTTCTGCAACTATTGAGACCGTCATGCAACTTTTATTAATCTTAGTTACGTTGAACCACCCTTGCTTCTCAGAGATAAAGCCGACCTGATCATAGTAGATAATCTTTTTGATGAATGACTGTACTTGGTTTGCACATATTTTACTGAGCATTTAAAAATCTATATTCACCTGGGATTTTGGCCTATGCTTTTCTTCGTTGCTGTGTGTTTTTACCGTGTTTGGGTATATGAGTAATAATGGCTTCATAAAAGGAATTCAGAAGTAATTCTTTGTTTATTTGTTTGTGTTTCTTAATGGTTTAAGAGGGATTGGCTGCCTAGTTTTGGAAATTTGGTAGAATTCTGTAGTGAATCCATCTGTGCCTGAACATTGTTTAGGTGGACAGCATTTTATTTTTAATTCAATTTCCTCAATTGTTATCAGTCATTTAAGGTTGTTTATTTCTTCTTTGTTTAATTTTGGTAGTTTTACTGAACTATAAATGCATTCATTTCTTTTAGTTTTTTTTTTCAGTTTATAGGGGTACAGGTTTTTAAAGTATTTCCTTATAATACTCTGAATTTCTTTGTTGTTTCTTGTGTTTTCTTGTTTCTTCATGATTTCTGATTTAGTTAATTTTGGCACCCTTTTTCTTTTGGTTAGCTGTTGTGGACATGCCATTCTTGTTTCTTCTCAACAGACAAACTCTTAGATGAGTTAATTCCTTTGTATTAACACATGAAAGCACTCTCTCCCTCCCTCTCTTTCTCTCTCTCTCTCTCTCTCTCTCTCTCTCTCTCTCTCTCTCTCTCTCTCTCTCCCACACACACACACACACACACACACACATGCATATAGACAGAAGGGAGGACTGAGGAGAGGGAGGGAGAGAGAGAGATAGAGAGTGAGAGAGAGTGATTGCTATTTGTTTGGTGACTTTGAATAACTTTTCTACAAGAAAACTATATAACCTAGAGAATATATTCAGTTTAAATATGCTTGTTAGGGTTACCATGCTCTGCAGTCCTCTTGAATACTATACATTGTTATGATGGGATTCTTAAGATTTACTACTTGTCAATCATGACAAAAACAGTCATAAAATAATTTTGGCTTGTGAAGATAATAGAAGGCTAGAAACCCAATTTACAGGCAGCTAAAACACCAAAGTCAGCATTTCACACTTTAAATAAGGACAGTGTTTTCTCTAAACATCAGAAATAGGTGAATAAGCTCCTTTATTCCTATAGTAGGCTGTCTGGGATGAATATCCAGACTGTGTTTTGCAATGAGTTGAAACTTAGACCAGCATGGTACAATTGTTGAGTTGAGAAGCTGGGAATCTGTAAGACAAAAGATCATCAACACAAGTATAGAAAGTCTTCATATCTTCAGCTGAGTA
This sequence comes from Cricetomys ansorgei, assembly GCA_026225945.1. Taxonomy (NCBI): domain Eukaryota; kingdom Metazoa; phylum Chordata; class Mammalia; order Rodentia; family Nesomyidae; genus Cricetomys; species Cricetomys ansorgei. The sequence continues at coordinate 2,445,559 of JAMJFZ010004091.1, read as the reverse complement.
TGAATAGGAGCCCCAATGTTAGTAAACTGCCTAATATAAACACACAGAGAGACAATTTTTGGAGTCATACAGTGACACATGTAGTTGGGGAAATCTAATGACCTACAAGTCAATGGTAAGAAAACACAAAGGGAGTTGCCCCAGGAACTGAGAAAATCTTTACTCAGAGTAAATGTAGTTCCAGGCCAGCCTAGCAAGATCTAAAACAAGACAGGAAATCACACTTCTCAGGTAATGTGACAATACCCAATGACAGTGTTCAATATTGATTATAATGAAGCTATACAATCATGGCAAGCAGATATGCACCACTACATTCATTTAAATATGACCAAGCTATGCAGAGAGGGAGGAGGAGTGGCATGCAGAGGAAATAAATTGATTTTCCACAAGTAGAGTTTTCATAGAAAAGAAGTCAGCCAAACAGTATCTCCAGAGTATATAAAAGAAAACAAAGCAAAATTAATATATATACAATTGCACATCCAAATAAGTATGAATCTCAAAATCAAAGTTGAAGTCATATGTTTGTAAACAAAAATAACATGTTACCTTCACTATTAGAAAATAAGAAATGGTTAAGGAAATGTCACAACATGAAATTGAAATCTGGGTACAGACAATGGAACAAAAGCTATAAACACAGCAATGGGGAGGATAAACACAAATACATTTGTCTGATGCTACATCCCTTGACAGCTGACTTTTAACCAAAAATGCTATTGTACTGTGAACTTCATAATGTATAGATGACAAGATGATAAAATGGTTACTAGAGAAAAGCATAAGGAAAAACTTTTTGTTCCATCAAAAAAACTTACCCTCTGCTTTCTCCATTTGTATATTTCTGTGTTAATTACCACTTACTTGATGAAGAAGCTTCTCCTATGAGGGTTGTGTTTCACACAAACCTATGGATGTGTTCACTTAACAGAATAACAGTAGAAGATCTTCCCACATGGTCTATGACTTATCTAATCTCAGGCTCTTGATCTCATTGATAGTGTCAGATACCTCATAGAGCAGGACTTAAATCAACTTTAGAATGTATGGTTACTCTTATAATATTTGTGCCACTATTGCATAGGTGGGTATATCTTGGAGGCAAGACACTTTGTGGTTGACAAGGCTGATGGTTGGGTGAAATTGAGCAGAATGAATGCTATCCAGTAGAAATGAAGCTTCTGTGTGAGCAGCATCTGGATTTCTCTGTGTCCTACGATATAAATATGTGGTGTCTTCTGCAATAGTGCTTTATCATCAAGTTGTGAAGTGAAACCAATAGCATTGGCAATAGCTCGTAACGTTCATTATAAGAACAGTTTAAAAATAATAAATCTGACTGAAAACTTCATAGATAGCAGTCAAATGTTTAATAATTATAAATACTCTATAACTCAAAAGACATGAAGCTAACAATGGGAAAGTTTAGAAAGCAGATAAACAGGATTTTTCAGTTAAGTCATTCATGGTCAATAAACAGATTAAAAATGGTTTTCTCATTAGTAATGACTAATGCAAATAAATGTGATTCTAAGATTTCAACTTTCATTAATTAGAAATTAGGACTGAAAATTAAATACAATAAATTACAATAGCATATTCCGCTAATGGGAGTACAAAGAGTTTCAGTAGTTTTAGCCAGTATGGCTTTTGAGGCTGACAGGATGACAGTATTCTGTCAAATTTTGAAAATTGCACTTTAAGTGTATCATACAAAAATACTCATAAATATACATTAATGCAAAATTATAAGAATGCTATTGCTCTATTATTTATAATAGTAAAAGGCAGAAAAAATACTAAGTCTTTCAGGAAGAAAATGGGTAACAAATTATAGGATATGCAAGATTTAAATGATTTGAAGGTCCCTAAAACTATGAAATAGCCCTACAAGAACAGAAGTGTACAGGGCATATTGGATTCTATGCCTATAGTTGTAGTGAAAGTAATTGTATGCATGCAAATAACATTATCTGGATAGAATTTTCTCTATATCTCTTCTATATCTCTGTTTCATTTTTCTTCTTGTGTCTGTGTATATCTCAATGTTTAAAGATGGTCCCTAGATTTTTAGGGATTGGGTTTTTACTATATATGCTGTGCACCATACGCTTCTTCAGCTGGCCTGAGTGGCATATATATCATATATAAAATATGAGAATATATAGTAAAATTATGTGTGTGTGTGTGTGTGTGTGTGTGTGTTTAATGAGGGTAGGATCTTGCAAATGACTGAAGAAATATCTTGTTTCAGAAACCTATTGTTTGAGGAATTGTAACAATTGTTTTCGTTGTTGCATGAATATCACAGACTAGCCTTACATCATTCCTCATCTTCCCTGGGTTCGCCTTCACCTCCTAAGAAAATCAATGTGAGCCCATTATGCATGCTCTCTGTTGTAACTGATTTCCTGTGATGCAGATATTGGTATTCTATTGGCTGATATTTCTAGTGTTCTACAATTTTTCTAATGGTTGAAGGAACTAAACACTGAAAATAAGGACTGCTTCTCCACTATGTTCATTTTCCAGAGAAGTATTAGCTTTGTTCCATTTTAATGATATTTTATCTTTTAACATTTTTTCATAATTTGTTTGTTGTTGTGGAGATGCCTATTCTATTCCCTATGAATCAATAGAAGATCATAGAAAGTAGGTGAATCGTGGCCAAAACATCTTTTTGGAGTTGCTTGGTTCACTGGCAGCTGCTTGTTCCCTGTGGTCTGATATGCTGGAATCCCTAGGAAAGATGATGCGAGAATCATAGGATAAGATGCTCAATTCGTGGTCAGCAGAGAACATCCCAAGCCTCTCTGTTCAACTCTTCCAAAAAGCTGTTCACTTTGAGTACATTTATTAATCTGTTTGTGAAAGATTACCCTTTGTATATGTTCATAATGTAAAGTACACTTAATCAGCTAGTGTTAATTATATCCTGAAAACACCAAAAGCTTCTGGTGTGAATATATCACTGAGTGTCATGTGGACTAAAACAGTCATGGCTTGACTTATCAAGAAGAGTTTTTAACAAAAACTAATGACATGCAAGGCATTAAAATATTATTCATTTATAAGTTTAACTCACTATTATTTGTTTCTACACTGTAGCTCACATCTTCAACGTTTTCGAATTGTAGCATTTACAGATTACATTCTTGATGATCATTTTCTCCTGGTTTTGTTGCCGTAAGTTTAGCTTTGCTCTTGTTTGGTAATCATCTTGTTCTTAAATAACTTTTAAAATCATACTGCTTATTCCCTAAAAATATGAATGTCTACTTTCAATATACCTTGAGGGAAGATTTTTGAGTTTAATGTTCAAAGTATTTTAGGCTTTGTAGAAAGAAAAACGAAGTCCTTTAATGTAATTTTAATGCATTGTTTAATGACTGCAATAAATCCTTAAGCAATTTCTATATAGAAAAAAAGGAAATAACATCATTTAATGTTCAATGTAATTTTTCAATTTATAAATGAAGTTAAAATATTCATTTTTCCTATTCTAGCAATAAACTTCCTTATCATCCAAAGTAGTTGTGGAGGAACTTTTTCTTAAGAATAACATCAGAAATTTCAAGTTTAACAGTAGCATTATTTCTTACCTTATCAAGCTTTAAAACAAAATTATTTCTTAGATAATTTCTTAGATAATGGTCTTTCTTTTTTCTGTTGCTTTATACAATATTAAATGTGCATGTTTCCTAGCCTACTAAATTCAAACATCTAAAGTCATTTTCGTGTTGTGGCACAAACTGTTAAAGTACTAAATTGTACAAGATGATAAATAAGGGCATTGAAACAAAAGGTTTTAAAAGGTATTTTATTTTTAAGAGTCATGATAGATTTTCAAATGGAAAACTACATTGCATGACAATTTATCTCACATAAGAGAAAAATTAAAATTCTTTCTTTTATGCAAAGTAGCCTGTAAATTAAAATTAAAGTACAAGAATAAATACACCATATATGAAGAAAGGGAGAGAAGGGAAGAATATGAAAGAAAATGGGAAAAGAATATCGTCTTTCAGAATATTGGAAAGGTCATGGAGGTAAATTTGCATGATGCATGTTCTTCTAGGCTGGGAAAGGCAGGGTTGATGTCAATGACCTATCTTCAGGGCAGTGAGGATAACTGGGCAGGGTGGGATGATAAACAATGCCTGCAAAATAATAGACTTTGAGCTCTGTGCACTGACCAGGAAAGATATCAGGGAAATACAGGTCTGGGCAAGAAAAGCTTTAAATACAATACATAATAGCAAAGGAAGAACTAGAGTTCATTATTTGGATAAAATTCAATATTTCGTGAGGAAATGGAGAATGTAGTCTCTCTAGATTCAAAAATGACGGGAATCCTGCTTCTTGTATCCTTTATGATAGTGTTTAAGTATGTTGTTCTTTCTGTTGGTACAAGGTAACACTTGAGCAAAAAGACAGATGAGTCACCTGTTTTGGTTATCAATATAGGACTAGCATTTCTAGGAGTTCATGAATATTCCTTTTTAATTGGAATATTTTTTCATAATTATACATTTTTTAATAAACAAAGATATGAGCCATATGTTTCAGACACAGTACAAGATATAATTTGTTTAATTAGTTACATGGCAAACTACTTAAATTTTCATATAATAAATATATTTTATTGACTATTAAGATATAAATAGTATGTTTCCACATACATTTTACAGACTAAGAATTTATTAAAATGTCTCTGTGTTAAAGCCTTCTATCAAATACAGAAGGGAAAACATGTTCTCTGTTACCTAAACTGAATCTTTTACTTTACATTCAAAATTGATTGGAAACTGAAGAAATGACCCAGCAGTTAAAAGCACTGGCTGTTCTTCTAGAGGACACAAGTTGTGTTCTCAACAACCACATGGGGCTCACAATCATCTATAACTTTAGTTATTAGGAGATTTGATGCTTTATTCTTGCTACTGTCAGTATCAGATATTCACAGGATGCGTAGACAAATATGTAGGAAGAACACCCATACACACAATATATAATAATGAGGTATATTTGGGGCTGGAGAGACATGGTTCGGTGCTTAAAAGCACTAGATGACCTGGGATTGATTCCCAGAATCCACATTGTAGTTAACAACTATATGTAAATCCAGTTTCAGGGGACTATGGGCTCTAAGAGCAATGCATGCACCTAATACCAAGATGTGCATGAGCACAAAACACCCACAAACAGAAAATAAAAACATATATTTAAAAATAGATGTATTGGAACATTTGATCCTTGATACAGCAGTATGGCTCCTCTGAGTAAGGATCACCTTCTCTGTGTGATAGGCATTTGATCTCTGATCTAGCATAATGGCTGCTGTAGGGTAGAAAGAATATCAGTAAGGGTAAACCTTTCCTGTTTTGTGCTAATGCTAAATGAAAGGGAATTCTGTGGTTCCTCCCCAGTGACTAACATGAAGATATAAGGAACACCCTGTGTCTCTTAGTCTGACTTATACCTAATGGCAGCAAGATTACTGGCCTGGCATTTAGGAAGTGAATTATAGGATCTCTTCATTATTGAAAAATTACACTTTGTAGATCTCAAATGTGTGAAGGCAACATAGACAACCCTTTAAATAATCCAACCAGAAGGCAATGGTGGCATATGCCTTTAATCCCAACTTTCAGGATATAAAAGGAAACAGGGAAGCTGAGGCAGAGAGAAGCAGAGGTAGAAGGTGAGTGAGAACCAAGAAAATCTGAAGCAGGAGATAGAAGCAGCAGCCCTGTGGAGAAGAGACTGTGGAGAAGGCAGCTAGTCAGAGTTCAGTCCAGTCCTGGAGGCTGAAGTACTCTAGGTTAAGGAGTGCATCTTATTCCTCTATGAACCCCCACAAATAAAAATACTTTTACATCTAGCACACACATTGCTAGAATGATTCAAGTTTGACCAGGCTTCTGGAGAAACCAGGCAATAACAGACTTGGGATCCTGCAAATCCTCAGGCCCATGGTAAGGAAGAATGAAAGAAGACTATCCAGAGCCTCTAAGACAATGAAAGTCAGTACATGAAGAGAAAATTTTTCTCACCTCAGGAGGTAAACAAAAACTTTTGAGCAACTAGATTTTAAAAGAATAGAAAACTATTTCCAATGTTCTTAGAAAGAGTTTGAAGGTAAAAAAGGATACAGAGATTTTTCTGGCATTAAAAATGGGAAACTTCATTTCAAGTCCCTAAGAAGCAGATAGAAATGCAAATGCTGGAGACCAAAAAACAAAGGAACTAGTAGAACAAAAAGATTTATTCCTGGTTCAGGAATGGGAAGAATATATACACGATATACAGGAAATCAGTCAACATAGCCCTCCTCGAGAGAAGTAGTTAATTGTGAACCTTAGGGACCACATTAAAATGAAATTGAGAATTGGTGACCACCCCACTAGCTTTTCAAGTTGCTGTGAAACAAATGCTTGCAAATAGTGAAAATCCACAAGATTATGGATTAATCTAGAAACCTATACAAATGCTAGATCAGGCAATTTAAAGATGCAGTAGTGGCATATGGAACGTACTTACTCTATGTGAAACAGATAATAAACAATTGGGTACATAAAACCAAATTATTCTCCAGGCCTGGAGAAATTTGGCAACAGATAAACCAGAAGATGGTCCTCAATTGCAATGACTTACCTGGTTAATGGAATAAGCTCTGATTATGGAAAAATGTAATAGGGCTGGAGGTGTCAATATTTTTAAATATCAGTTGGTAAGTGAGGGTCAGTATGCTGATTTATGAATGCAAGTTCAATTCAAAGACACTATTAAAGGACAATGTTGTGTAGTGGTTTTAAGCATCTGGGATAAGGTTGAGGAGCCAGGAAAGAGGTCTACATCATTTACAAAGATTATGAACAGCTCAAGGGAAGCTTTCACTGATTTTTTTTTTTTTTTACAAAGATTAACTTCAGTTGTAAATAGAGCAAATATCAGATCCAGACACAAGACAAGTGTTAATTGATTCTTTGGCTTCTGAAAATGCAAATGCAGAGTGTAAAAGAGTTATTAAACCTTTAAAAGTAGGATCAGTGCCTATAGATAAATTATAAATTGATTAGAACGATTGCTGACTTTGGTCCTAATGCTTATAATGCCAGTATATTTGAATAAGCAATGGCTAAAAGTCTTTATAAAATCATCACTCTGCAGAATACAGTTTAGAATTGTGGTGAACATTTTAACATGAATTTAGTTTGCTTGTCCTCTTAATTAACTTGATTATCCTTTTATCTTCTACTTGCTGTCTTTTACTTATTGCTACTGTAGGTCTCTATCACACAATATTTAATTGGAAAAAGTTCTAAGTTTTATAAGAATCAAAACTACAATGATATTTAATGTTATTTTACTGAGTTGATAACTAACCTGCCTAACAAGAGAACTGGGAGAAAGTCTACTCAGAAGGTCATGCACTATTTCCTTTAAAGGGCAAAATATTCAAAACAACTTCATAGATTTTAAATAAAATTAAAACACATGGTTCTCGTCTCTAATGAAATAACTTTTTGTTTGGAAAGAAATTCCTCCATGGATCCTGAGTATTCTTATGTTTCCTTTCTTGATATGACACAGTTATAACTCTCTTAGTTTCCTTTTGTTGAACAGTCCTCAGGATACCATTTTCTATAAGAATCATTCAGTACTGAAGGCATATTTGCTCCCACAGGAAGAATATCTTGCTTCTGTTTACCAAAAAATCCTCCAAGCTCACTGTTCCCTTGTCGAAAGGCCTTCCTGCATCAACCTCTACTATAACATGTACCTTGGAAACGTGAAAAAGAGCAGAAAAAACAAATCTGTGGATAGAGAGCTTCTGCTGTCACTAATAAAGTACAGTCTTTCCATCCAACACTTTCAACATCTGCACCTTTAGAGACTGTTATTGTCAGTGACGGCAGTCAAACTTGGCTCTTCTGTAATTTGTATCCACGGATTTTACCCAGATTTCACTGTCCACAAGTTGTTATTGTTTGAATTTGAGATGTCCATCATTCTCAGGTAAATACTTGGTCCTGAGAGCATAGTATTGTTTAGGGAGGTTATGGTACTTTAAAAAGGAGGAGTCTTAGTAGGAAAATATTGGTTACTTTGGGTGGGCCTTGAGATATTACAATCTGACTCATTTTCTGTTCAATCTGAGGTTCTTGTAATTGCAGTGTGACAAGACTCTTCCTGTTCCTCCCTTCATACTACCCTAGCCATGTAGAAATGTATACTCTCAAATGTTAAACAAGAATTATTTCTCCGTTAAATTGTGTTTTATCAACTATGCTGTCAGAGAAATAAGAAAAGTAACTAATACACAAAGCTTACCATATCTTGGTCCAGGAGTAGTGTTCTATGTTTGCTTTATTCAAGGTCACCAGTCAAAAAACAGTCTACACCCAGACTAGTAGTTCTCTTGGAAGGACAAAAGAGGAAGGTGATAAGCTGGTAGAGTCCAAGTCCAGCCAAAACTTGGTGATGCCTACATTCATGGCAGGTCTTTCACCAAATTTACAAACAAATCAGTGCTCAACAGACATTCACATAGGCCAAACAGATCTACTCAGTTCCTTTTAAGATTCTTCCCAGGAGTATCAAAAAATAAACAGCAGAACAATACAGGCTGGCTCAGAAAAAAAAAATGAAGAATTTTTGGAAATGTTTTTAGAGTAAGGCCTTTTAATTGCATTTGAAAAGATTTGGTCCTACTTTAATCCAGTCTTTACTATACATAGTACCATATTTGATGGTTTTGAAAATGAAGTGATGGTTTTACAAATACTACTGAGCATGTGAGCTAAAGATAGACTTTAAATTTGTTTCAGTGACAAATCAATTTAGAGGCTAGAGCTGGTTCACATGTAATAATTCATTTTATACAGTTGGAGAATGGCTACAAAGCATAGCTGGCCATTTGTGTCGTTCTCCCAGACATACAGGTAAGAACTCACACATAGTAACATGACAGGTAACACTCGCATGCTAGCAAAGTAGTCAGTGGAACAGAATTGCTGCAAGGCCACATGCTTCTTTGGAAAAAAAATCTTACATCTAGCTCACTTGTAGAATAGCGTGTAGAGGACTTGCTCCTCCTTTAGTAGGTATATAATTAGATGTATAGTCTATCTTTGTAACACATCAGGCATTTTTAAAATGTTGCAAGGCATCACATAAAATGTTTCAAGTGTTTAAAATGCTGGGATAGCAGAAACAAATGATCAATGACACTACAATGTAGAGATCAGAAATCACATGTTTTCTGATCCCCAAATATCACTAATTTAAAAAGTAAATTATTAAAAAAGAGATTTTCTTAGTTATTGCTGTTAGGTGACACCATGACCACAGTACATTTTTTAAAGGGAAGCATTTAATTGGGCCTGACTTACAATTCAGAGGTTTAGTCCAGGCACAAAGCATGGCAGCACACAGGCAGACATAGTGTTGGAGATGAAGCAGAGAATTCTACATCTGGATCAGCAGGTAGAGAGTGTGAGCAAGATCACAATACATTTTCAGACTGTCCTTGAACTAATATTGTAGCCCAGCTTGCCTTCAACTCCCAATCCTCTTCCCTCAGTCTTGCCAGTAGCAGATATATAGGCTTATGACACCAAGTCTAGACAATTATTAATATTTTGTAAATTAAGTAAATGTTCACTTCTGCGTGTGTAGATGTTTTGTATTTGCATATTATTTCTCCAATTGTATCACAATTATGTGTGTCAGGTTCACAAAACCTGAATAATCACCTATATACAAGTATATTACCACATGAATAGCTTAGGAAAAATTAGTTTGATACAGGATCAAGATGCCAGATCTTATGGTTACTGTGATTCTGGTAGGAACTGTAAAGAATGCAGTCAGCAAGTAAGCACAGCCTGTTAGAAAGAGAGAAGCACCTACTGAATGCACTACAGTACAGCAGATCTAAAGGATAACAGCAGTGGATGGCCACACTCATCCCTGTGGTGATCTATGCATCAGGATAGTTACTCACAAGTAGCCTTCTAATAGCACATCCTAGACTTGCACATGGGCCCGTTTTCTACACCCTGTAGAAATCTACAGTTCACTGTTCATCACAGAGGTTCTACTTTTCAGGGCAGATTAGGAAATTTAGGAAATTCCTAGAATAAGAAAACTCTCTTTGGTAGCCCCTCTTCCTGCCTATGTAGTGACTATTTTACAACTAAGAACGTTATGGAAACAACATTGAAAGCATGATCAAGCTTATGCATGATTACTGCATCAAGTGGCTCTTGAAATCGCTTCTTATACCAGTGGTTTATGAAAATTATTTTTGCCCAAGTGAACCACAACCAGAAAGAAAACCCTGAGATTTTCAATCACCTTCAGATAGAAAAAAACAAAAAAACAAAAAACAAACCTTCCTTAAATTTATTCCAGTTCGAGTCTCTAATTTAAATTTGGAACTATTTCTGCTTTTACACTTAATAATCGCCAGATGGAAAATATTGATCTCTCCAACAAGCTCAAGAAACTTTCTCATATAGTATCCCAGGCTTTCCTATGTCCTGAGTAGTTCCTAGGCTTCAAACATAACCCTTGTTCTTTGCCTTGAGCATCCTTTGATGGGAAACATCCTTCATCTCCATGTACAAAGTACAGAAATGGGAGAGGTGGCTGTAGCCTGTTTGCTGCCTGTCACTTAGTACCAACACACAATTTCAATAAGAAAGCCACAAATTAAAATTTAGAAAAATTACATGTGACAAAATTACTATCTTTTTATGTCTCTAGTTCCTAATTTTAATATAAAGAAAATGTCTTTAATGGGTTTTAAGATGAAAATCTTTGATATGATGAAAGAAAAAGGTTTTAGCATAATGCCCCTAAATACAGTAATCACTATTCACAGTTTTAACATTTCTTATAAAAGGGTTATGTGCTAACACTACCACTGGATGTTTACCTCATTCAGACATTAGTGTTGACCTCTATACTGTAGTGCTCAAACTTCACTAATTAAAATATGTATGAAAATCTTTCCATCGCACAGATGTTTCTCACACAGCAGAAACATTTGTGCTAAGAATTTCAATGTAGTTGTCATGTAGTACATGGGAAATTGGACATTTTTGTTTTATATTAATTAAATATTCACCAGTTCATTCTCATTGTAATTTTTCTATAATTATATCTCCATGAGAGCATACACTTTCATCTTGCAATAAACAACAAAAAAGTACTTTAAGGAATATTATCAACAAAGTTTATTTTAAAGTGCTACTGAAAAATAAGTATAATACAAAGTTATCTTTAATATATTGAATATTTGTATTTTACATAATATACCTTACATTTCAAACATGAGAAAGCCCTATGTAAGTTAGAATAATGTTTGATTTTGCTATGGGAATGTATCATGTATCTTTTGCTTGACTCTCCACATCTGCTTACTATCCTGCTTTATGTAGAACTCCATCAACAGCAGAGACTTTGGCTCCTAAATTCAGCTGTGTTTAGCAGATGGAGAATCTGGCATTGAAGTAAGGCTGTTTATCAGTTCCTGGCTAACTTTTGTAAAGGTAGAGTTCTTGTGATTACTCACTGGATTGAAGATCAAAGTTCTCCTCAGTCTGACCCCATCTCCTCCATCACTGTCTCAGATTCAGTTTGAATATTGGATGCTTCTCTTTCCACATGCCTGCAGGTGTCAGGACATCACAGCAACTCTGCAGTTAGTGATGCTGTGTTGAAATATCTGCCATAGAGTTTTATATCTGTCCACACTGTGGAAATGGTCTCTTTTTCCAGAGGGATGGCTCATCCCTCTTCTCTCAGATTCCTACTGAAATCCTTGCCACATTGTGAGGTGTTAAGAGGTAGAGCCCTAGGGTGGTGACTAGGTGATAAGGATGGAGCTTCCATAAATGGAATTAGCCCTTGTATCCAAAGAGTGGCCTTCTCTGACGCACCAAGAGGGAGCACGGTTAGACGTTTCTCCGTCTAAAAGCCTAGTACAGGGACCTAAACGACACAAATTTGATGTCTTGATCTTGGACTTCTTAACCTGAGAAACAGATGTCTCTTGCATCTGAGCCAGTCTTTGATATTTTGTAATAGCAGACTGTGTGGACTGAGACAAGTTATTTTCTTTGAATAATCATAAGTCCATCTCCTATTTCTTGCTAGACAAAACCACCTGTCAAGTGATTATTGTTTTTTATAGTTTACAGAAAAGACAAAACTTGGTTTTCGAAAATGGAAACCATTACTTTTCAAAATAAAAATTTTTTAACTAAATTTTTAAATAATTATATCACTTTCCCCTCCCCTTTCCTTCTCGAGTCCTGTCAATATCTCTTCCATTCAACCCCTCCCATATCCTTCTTCCTTACTTCCTTTCAAACTGATGGGTTTCTTTACTTTTGATTATTATTGTTATGTGTATACACAGATGCATAGATACATAAATACAGCCTGCTGAGTCTGTTTTTACTGTTTCTGTGTTTATAGTTTGGAGTTTGACTATTTTGTATTGGATAACAACTTAGAGAACTCAGTCTTGGGAGAGGGTAATTCTTCTTCTCTCAGGAGTGATTAGTTACCTATAGTTCTTATTTAGGGTAGGGACCCAAAATGTGATTTTCCTTTTGCAAATGACCCTGTCTATTGATATGGTTATGGTTTAGGATGGGATTTTTTTAATATACAGGTAGGAGAAAAAGAAAAAAAATATTAAGAGCGTTTACTTTATCTGATATTAGAATATCTATAGACAAATTCTTTTTGGGTAATTTATTATATATTTTAATGACTCTTGAGGTCATTGTTTTCAACTGTAAAATCGAGTAGTGATGATTTCAACCTACCTAACCGTTTCAAAATTATATTAAATTATGTTTGTATTATATGATACCTGTGATATATACGGTAATTACAAGGCCTGCAACTTTTGGCATGGTGACTTATGCTGGATGGGTGAACTTTGATGAGAGGATAATTCTTAGTTTTACATTCTGCATCTGATATATCACAAATTAATTAATATTATGAGACCTAAATTCCTTCATTTTTATTGGTATCACAAATATAATTCCTACAAAATAAAATCTAAGTATGCACATATTTATAAATAACTTCAACTTATAACTTGATTATAAAATATGTAAAATGTCTCTGAGCTATTACATTAGAAATACTTGACGTTTTAATCATCTAAATCTATCTTGCAATTTTTAGTTCCCTAACATTTCATTTCACACAGTCTTATTTGACAAAGTCAGAGTTGTATAAATTAGTAGCCCAGGATCATGAGGGATAAAACATCTTTCCCTAAAATGTTACTCCAGATCAACAACTATTCTGTCCTCCCAGATTTGATTCTTGCCTGAAGGGCCTTCTGGAGCATCCGGAAGCAGCTAAGCAGAATTAGCATGTAGGATTCAGGATTCATAACCAGAATGGTGCAAATCATTAGGAATATATCCACATACACTGCTATAGTCTATAGCATTTGTTGAAAGGAGGATTTCATAGTAAATTTGTGCTATACGAGTATAACATCTTTAAATGTAAGAAAATACTGAGCATAATCGTTTAAAAATATACAAGATGGGATAGGTTTGAGGGAGTAAAAAGAAGGGGAAATTAAATAATTACAATTTTCCAAAGCAAAAATATGCATAAAATAAAAAGTAAAATTAGAAAGAATTTTATGTAGGAAGACAAAAATATGTGCAAGATCTATTTACTGTGACTATTTGTCATTTGATGAAAATAAGAATTAAAGCAATTATTTTATCTAATATATGAATATAGCTGAATCTTACTTAAATACTTTAATCCTACTTCTTACTGTTTTGTAACATAGAAAGTAATATTTACCAGTTATAGAACAATTATAAAACACAGAAAAGAGCAAAGAATAACACATAATTTCATGATGAGGAAGGAAACATGCATAGTATTTTCATAAATTCAACTAGTTTATAAGGACAATTTGATATTAGAATACAAGATGGTATTACTTTTTGTTTGACATTTCCCAAAGATTAATAGAATAAATAGTTTAAAATGAAAACTATTAATATACTAAGCTATTTTAACATAAAATATATACATGAACATAAATGTCATGATGTGTGTACTGTAGCTTAAGTACTATATCTGGGTATTTATTATTTCAAAAAGATAACCTCATCTATCCTTTATTTCAGGATTATTACAGGAGCTAAGATATGTAGCCAACCTTGGTACCTACCTATAGGTAGATACAGAAACTTTGCTATATATAACACAAGATATTATTCCCCTCCAATATGAATATAATTGTCTCCTTTGTATCAAAATGAATGAATCTGGCAGCTGTTAACGTAAAACAGTCAGGCAGTGAAAAGCAAGAACTGCATGGTCTCTCTCACATTCAATAGCTGAAAAGCATTGATTTGAATATAAACTAGTAACTAATAATAGAAGTGGAGATTTAGTTATTGGCAAAAGAATGAATAAAAGAGGTTAGGCTTTATCAGTACATACACATACAGATATAGGTGTATGACATGTGTATCATATTGAATTACATTAATACATAACACTAAGACCTGTTAATTTTTAAAATATAAAATATTTTAAAAATAGAAATAATGCAACAAGTGACTTCTTATGATGTGATAATTAACCTGGCAATTTTGATACAAAAATACTTATTTAATAATTGTGCATGGCTTATTTAAACAGTAATTTATTTTCACACCATCAGGTTCATATACATTTTCTCTATTTTAAATAATAACATAACAATCTGAGAAAGAAGTGTTGTTGTACCTGTATGACTTTAGAAATAGAATAATAGACCTATGGAATATGAACAGATTTTTACCTTGGTACATTATTTTAACCTTAAAACATACATTCAGATCCCCATACATACTGACTGAGAACAGTCAGTTCATTTCATGTTACTAGTTATAGATGACACATACTTCCTGACTGACTTATTTGTACTACCTCTTTCTGTCGCGTGTGTGTGTGTGTGTGTGTGTGTGTGTGTGTGAGAGAGAGAGAGAGAGAGAGAGAGAGAGAGAGAAGAGAGAGAAAGAGAAAGAGAGAGAGAGAGATTTATCACTTTTTCTGCTATGAGTGATGTTTGCATTCTTTCTTTATGCTGCTGAATTGAACAACACACATTTGCATTTCAGACATAATGCAATGATTGCCTTGCTTTTGAGCATACTTAAGATCAAAAAGTGAGCTGTTGATAGAGAATGTGAAAAGTAGTGTTTAATTCATATGGGGAACTGAAATGACCAAGTTGAAGGGCCTGTGCACAATTCTGTTTTCACTTGTATAATCTTAGCTGAGTTCTCAGGTTGAGGACCAGTCTAAGGTGTAAAAAAGGAAATCTGTTTGGTTGGCAATGTGTTGGTTTTTAAAACCAAGTTTATCAGTGAGAAGATAAAAACCACAAGAACTTAGTTCATCATGGAGTACTTCATAGTATATGCAAGTCAATAAGTAAATATCAAATGGAATATAAAAGGAAGTAAAATTTCTCGACAGAGAATATATTGGAAGGATGACACATTATCTTCGGACATTCTTAGCTAATTGTCAGGTAGGGCAAAATCAATGGTTTGGATGAAGATTGCTAAATCCTGTAATATGAATGCCTTTTTAAGGTTAAAGGGTATGAAGGACAAAGTCATTTTTAAAGTTCACTGAAATCAACATTTTCCTATACAGAAGTGGAAAAAAATTTCAGGAGTTTGATGTTGCTGAGACACTGTTCATCCATGATAAAGAGAAATAACTAGAATTTAATGACTCAAAAATTAAAAGATCTCCCATTTTGGTATTTGAATTTGAATTTCTATAACACAATACTTTAAGTGAAAAATAAAAAGTTAGAATCAGCAAAGTACCTAAGAAAATTATAATGAAAAATATGGGATTCTTGGTCCATGAAAACTAGTAATAGGAGGAAAATAGAGAACTTAGAAAGAGAGGCACAGTCTAAGTATCCACGAGGCAATAAAGGTGCACTAGAATGCATACTTTACACGTCCATCACATACACAGAAAAGAAAGGAAAAAAAGAGAAAGGAAAGAAGAAGAAAATACCCAGGTTTTAAAAGGTATAAATGAATTGAATCACAAATAAACACATAAAGCAGTAATTATTTTTAAATCCTGCCCAGACTGACATGAAACAGAGAAATAGAAAACATAAAACCGAAAAATATGAGTGGGAGGAGTTACTGCAAGTTTAAAGTACCAAAATACCAAAGATTTGTTTTAAGCAATCCATAAACAAAACAACATTGGGAAATCATTAGAAAGAGAATTTGATATTAGCAATATTCTGCTAATTAGTAAAATGCCTGAAAGTATTATAAATCTTCCTATCCAAAGATTTTAAAAAAATATAAGAAATACAAAAAAATTAACATCTCAAGGTATTCCATGATGAAGAATTATCTTTGTTCCCAAATGTGATTAAGTAAAATAGAAAATCACGGACCAGTCTATCTCATTGATATGCATGAAAAAACTCATTAAATAAATATTAGCCAATAAAATATAGTGAGTTAAGAAGACATAATCACCAGGAAATGGGCTTTAATATAGAAATAGACAGGTACAAAGATTCAGGACATTCCACCCGACTAATGCAAGGAAGAAGGCAAATCGAATGTCCGAGGCACAAATGCAGAAAACTACATCAGCTGAAATTCTGAATCATATAAAACTTCGTAATCACGTTTTGTTTTGTTTTGTTTTTAATATATCAAACTAAGTTGGGAATCTATTACAGCTTCAGCTCACAGAGTTGTGCTTCTCTGGAAAATGCAGCAACACAAAAGAGAATATGTAACTGTGCAATTACATTTTTAGTCTCTAACGTTCCCTGGCCAGTGGCTTTTAATTGATCAAAGCCATCTCCTGCAATCTGGAGAGTATTTTTCTGCTCTGGTCTAACAGTAGCATTTTCTGAGTAGCTTCAAGACTGACACAGAGACACGGATGGTAAAAAAGAATATTTAGTAGGTTTGCTTGTCCCCTCACTCTTTCCTTTAGCTCATTGGGTGTTCACATAATAAATTTGCCTAAAGAGTAGGCAGTTAAATATGCAGTTTGAATTTGAAATATCCTCCACAGTCTCATGTTTGTAAAATCATGGTCCCAGCTGGTGGTACTGTTTTGGCAGCTTGCAAAACCTTTGGGATGTAAGATCTAAATGGCAGCTGGGAACCAAATTTATATGTTGTTAAAAAAAAACTGCACATTTAGCATTGTTCTATTCTACTTCAATTGTGTATCATTTTCTACAAATACCATAATGAAAAATATTTGAATTAATCACTTTTTTAGCCATAAGTGTCATCTTTATTCATTTAAAAAATTTCTATGTTAAACTATGGAAACTTTACCATCCACAATATTATGTGTATAACTACCAAATACTGGAAATGTGACCAGTCTGTCATATAATATACTATCAATGTAATATGTGCTAGAATTCTCAAGAGCTGATAATTTAAAAAAGTAAAACATTACATTAATGAATTCATATAGTTACATCTTGATTTCATATTTTTCACTATTGGGTAGTCAAAATAGTTACTATTTCTTTCATAGTTAGGACTCTGAGAGGGCTAAAGCAAAGTTTAAAATCACAAAAGACACTTATACTATATTAATAGTAAAGCTAAGACATTACCATATGTGAAATTGCAGACATCAATGTTCATCACTTATGATGCTTTAAAACATGGACTCCTTGCTGAATATGTAACACTCAGGTAGAGTGTTATACTTATTTTTAAACCTAGACAGACAGAGCTTGCATTCATTTCATTATTTTATAGTTGGTAAATGAGTGAAATTGACTTTAATAATAGATCTATTCTGCATTCGAAGACATTTCGTCCTTTCATTCTTAGAAGGGGCATATGCCCACTAGAAAAGCTATTGCAATCAGTTTGAGCAGAGTGGCTTCTGTTCCCTGGAAACACTATTAGCACTCCCCACAATCCATTTCACACAGAGTCAAAAGGCAATTTCAGCAATGATGTACATTTCTCTATATCCATTTTTAAACTTAAAAGTTAAATTTTTTCTTGCAATCTTGGTTTTAATGACAGCCTCATATGCTTGTCAACAACAACTCACTGCTGGTTTGTGTCCTTTTTAGGGTTCATTAAAGTTGAGTTAAGTTAATGTATTGAAGTGCCCCCATTTATGGACTCAGAACACCTGTGCCTGTCTGTAGAAGACATGCACACATCAAGATAATCAAAATTTCAGCATGGATAAGAGTGGCAAACAAGACTCCACAGCTACTAGGGATCTCTTGCCAATTGATGACTATCTTGGAAAGGAAGAATCACTTTTTTTTTCCACAAGTACGGCCCTTCTTAGGTTTCTGGTGCTCCAACAGATGGCTTAAACTCATACCTGTTTGAGCAGCAGTAACTGAATTCAGCAGGTCATAAAGAAAAAGAAAGGAAAAAAAAAGATATGAAGTTGGGAGGACTATGGGAGGATCGGGGAGAAACTAGAGGAAGCATAGTGGGGATGGGCAAAATAAAAACAACTGTACACACATATGACATTCTCAAAGACAAAGAAAGAAAATGAAATTTTTTAGGAAGAACCAAAAATGATATACATTAAACATTCATTCTTTTAGACTCTTGTGAAGACTCTGATTCAAAGAATTCCACACACTGACAGGTCCCATAAATGTTCCTCTTGGAGGAGCTTTCCAAATTCAGAACTAAACTCCTTGGTATCAGCATAAGAACATACATTAAATTGCCAAATACTTATTTTATGGCTTTTAAAATTAGGGAAAATTATATATAGTGGCATACGCAGAATGTAAATATACAGTGTATGAGTTTGGCTAAATAATATGAATTCAAAAACTAGTAAAATCACAAAGCTTTTTCACTCTTCACAGAAAATTTCTGTCAATCCTTACCTATAAGGCAAGGCTGTTGTCAAATTGAGTCCTGCTTGTTTCTTGACCTTATGTAAGTGCATTACAGATTCCATGCTGTTTGAATGAATTCTTTTACTCATCATCAAGCTCCCTGAGACAGAACCATATTGCTTATGTCTAAAGGTAAGTAATATTTCTTTCATGTAATGTAGCCATTCTGTTTTATAATTCTCATGATATAGAATATTTGAGATGTTTAATGAATAAGATTATTATTAACAAAGCTGTAGGGGTATGGATCCTGAAGTTGTCATCCATTGAAAGACAGAAGTGGAAATTGCAACCTTCAATTCCTATAGCTTCTATGTTATATACTGCTTATTATAGTTTGCATTTGTCTAATGCAAAAGGATAAATATAAGTTATTTCACAAGCTTAGAAATAAGAATTCCAACATAATAATTATATTCTGATCTACCTTCTATTACTATATTATTATTTGCTTTTTGTTAAAATTATCTCAAATATATTTCAGGTTTACATATTCAGCTTTCAAACTAAAAAGGAAAATTCAATTAAATAATCCTAGCTAATATATACTATGTGTAAAATGAATGCAAGTAAAGGGTGATGCCCTTTGAGAGGTCTTTTCTATTTCACACGAAATACAAATACATTATAGCTTGAGATGTTCTAACAATATAAAAAAGTCAACTTTCCCTTTCTAAGGAACATGGACATTGGCATTAGTGTATTTTCTTAATATTCAAATTCTTAAAATTTTTCTCTCCATTTTACATAATACTTTATGATTTTTTCTTTTTTTAATCTGATGTAATGCCAGAAATCCAAAATCAAGGGGTCTCCGTGAAGACACTGTCTGAGGATGTATAGGAGAACCCTTTACTTCCTGCAGCTTCTCAGCCTTCCTGAAGTCTTTGGCTGTGATTATACCTCTTTCTGGCTTCAATTTTATACACCTTTTCTTACTACCTTGTATGTCTCTACTAACAAGCTTTGTTATTGGTTCCATAACAAGAAAAACAACAAGAAAACCAAGCATTGTCTTATGCAACATCCCTAAACTTAAATACATTTTAAAGCACATTTTTTCAAAGAAGATACTACTTACATTGGCATGTGAGTGTATCTTTTGGGACAGCCACCATTGAGTCCACTACAGGGTTTTATGTTTCAGTACACTGAATTACATTTCTAGGAGGAAAACCCTAGCAATGTACATTATAATGACCTGTTATCTGCCTACATGTAACCATATGAGTGACTTATTGAAGAGGATACTGTGGATGGAGTCTTTGATTGGTAATGATAGGCTCTAAGACTGCTTTGCTGGAAGGAAGAGAGGATTTATAGTTTCACAAATAGTGTATCTACCATGACATGCATGCTATTCCCTTTTAAACCAATAGCTGAAAATATTGTTCAGTAGTAGATCTCAGGACTAATATGAGTGAGACTGTAAGTATGTTCAGTACAAAGATGACCCTAAAGAAGCAGCCACCAAACTAAACATAATTGTACACATCTTGTTGAAAAATGCAGTTTTACTTAGAATTATATATTTTCTGTTACTACAATTTTGTGTGTGTATATGTGTGTGTGTGTATTATGTTTACAAAACTTTCAGTTTTGTAATATGAAAAATGACCATATGTCATATAAAGACACTAGTATTGTAGTTATTTAGGTTTTAAATATTGAAATGCAGAGAGCAATGCAGAGTCTGAATAGGTGAAGACTTTCTCTCCTTCTCTTGGTGACCAACCTTGCTTTGATCCCTGGGGTCCACAGGGCAATTGGAGAGAATTGACACATTGTTTTCTTACCTAACATGCATGCTGTATGCACCTACACACATACTCTCAGAAAGTAAACTGTAGCTGATTTGTAAAAGATATTTTAGTGCATAAAGATGTGCATGGAAATATGAAAGACATACATGAAACGTTTCATTAAGGCATTATCTTAATTTAATTGCAAAAATAAATGAGTTCTAAAGTATCAGTACCTAAAAACAGGGCTTAGAGTGTCCTGAAATTGTATACATGCTATCTTCTATAAACTCAAATTAAAACTTAGCAATTTTCAAATCAAAATCTTTAAAACTAAAAAATAGGAAATTGAGAAAAGTCTGTATAGAACATCATAACTGAACAGATAAGCCTTCTGCATATAAAGATACACACACAAACACATAAATATCCACACATGGCTTTCATTTAACACAATAAAAGTTATTTGATGCAAATGTCTTAAAAATGATCAAAAGCAAAATGTAACAGGGAATATATACTATTATCTGTATGTTTCTAGTATCAGAACTAAAACTAGATCATTTTCACATTTTGCAATTTAGTCAAATAATTTGTCACAAAATTTTAAATTAAAAAACAAAATAGGCCAAGCAGTGGAAGTGTTCGCCTTTAATCCCAGCACTTAGAAGGCAGAGGCAGGCAGATCTCTGAGAGTTCAAGGACAGCCTTGTCTACAAACTGAGTTCCAGGACAGCCAGAGTTACAACAGTGAAACCCTGTCTTGAAAAACCAATAAATAAATAAATATATGAATAACCCAAAAAAAGAAATAAAGTTTACTTTAATTCTATATATTTATTATTACTTTGGAGCAAATTTATTGATGCTTGTGTTAGACTGCTAACAGCTAAGTAAAAAGTTTCTGTTCCTGATTAATTTATAATTGATTTTAGTATAAAATACACCATAAAGAATTGATAAGCTAATGATTAGAAATGTTGTATGATTTTACTGATTGTTTCCAATTTTGCTAAAAATATGAAACCTGACATTGAAACCATATCTTCCTATGTTGTCAATAAATAAATTAAAAATGAGTCTAATCCCCAAAGAAGTACTCACATTTTGTTCATTTCAAAAAGGAATTAATATTGATCCATCATCTGTAGTTCACTGGAGATCACACCCAGTGTCAAACTTCAAGCTCTTCAGCACCGCTGACAATTGAATTTCCTTTAAAGCAGAGATGTGGAGAATTGAATTTGTTTATTGTAAATGGAGAACAGATTGGATATAGCCTGATTCCCAGAATGCTTTCAGCTTTTCTGGGAGGAGTGTTATTAGATAAGATACTGGATAATAGGCTCCAGTAGTCTTTAATTATGCGTGTGAATCAGCTTTAAAAATAGGTCTCAGAAGTTACCATTACAGCCACTTGGATTTCGGAAAAAAAGAATGAGTGAGATTTTATAGAAATTAACAAATAAAAAAAAAATGTTGAGAGTGTTATTCCAGTTCCGGGTCCTATAGCAGAATGGAAACATTTGAACAGTGACTCTGCTACCTGAGACTGTACAGTTACTAGGCGGAGGAGAATATGCTATGGAGAAGGTGTCCTCCTGTTCTTCCTGACAAATGCACCAAAGCAATGAGCAGCCATACCTGTCCTAGCACACTACTGCCTCACTGAAGCACTTAAGGCTATTTGAAACTCAACGAAAACATTGAGATCTTAAACTGTATCTAGTGAATGTGGTAAATAGATGTTTGGGGCTGTCCTAGAGCTAAGAAGAGGTTGGAATGTGCTTTGAACTCTGGAATTCTCTTCCTGAGAGTGGTAGACATTCAGCTGCTCTCCTTGCTCCTCTCGCTTGCTCAGACAAAACCCAGTTAAATTCTAAATATTGCCTTGCTTCACAACATGCCTTTTCAAATGAATGAAGTCTGGTTGGTGCTTGTCTGACCACTATGACTGGAAGCTCTAGTTTGGGCTCATTTTCTGATACGCTGTCTTCCTCTTGACGCTGTGAGACCACTCCCTATGCAGGAGAGGTTTTCCCAAGAGTTTGAATCTTAGAATAACACTAGGACCACCTAAGTCTGCTTGTGGGCCTCTTACATGCGAATGAGGGTGCCCCAGTATCCCTGATTAACCAATCTTGCCTGTCCCTGGTTGCCAGGATCCTCCCTCACCTTTTCCCTTATAAATGTAAGCACACTGGCTTCAATCAACTGAGCTGCATCCTCTGACATGCCTCCTAGGAATTCTTTGCTTCCCACAGGCTCTCTGGTGTAAGACCCACCTGGGCTCCTAGACCTGCCCTACCCAGATGCTTCCCTCTCCCAAGTGTAACTGCTGGCCAACAGCTGAGCATTTTCAAGGTGAGGGGAGCAGATATGAAAGAATCCAACATAGATGCATATAATAGAGATATGATGATGACAAGGGGAGTCTGAATCGATGTTAGGAAGTGCTTGTGTACACACTATAGGACAAGCAGGTTTAAATCGCTTTTCTGGAGCTCATCTCATTGCTACTCATAATCATTGCTTCTTAATTCTCAACTAAATATCCTTGCACTAGAATTATGGAATAGGCACTCCTCCCTTGATAAGCCTTAACTGCCTCATTATGGCTCTAGTGACCTATTATTCTTACAGATGTCTGCTTTGAAGATGCTTTCTCAACCATCTGAATCATGTCACTAATGCCAGCTTTCATAGGCATATGAAGTTTTAGATTGAAATCCAACACCCATACCACAGGCCAATGTTCAGATGCCTGCTGCTACCAGTACAAAGATCTCTATTTTAATGTGTGAATCCACATTTTTTTTTCCTAGTAGAAAAACACATGCCTAAATGTTAATTATTATTCAATGATACTCACATCATTGGCAAATATAATTTGGCTAATACGTTTTCTCGCAATACCCTTTTTCACTAATCTTCTATTTTTGTCAACTTTATGTACCCTTTGACTCATTATGTTTTGTCTGTATTTTTTAAGTTGGGTAATTTATAGTAACTGATCTTCCAAGTAATCGAAATTCATCGATTGCACTTATGACCTATACTAAGCCTCATTAGTTTCCTTAATCACGCTATTTTATTTAAATGTTGCATTGTATCAAACTGAAAAGTAAAACATGATGCTGGTATATGCAGATATATTCTTATAGTTTTATTGTCTATAGTATAATAGTTTAAATACCTACTTTCTCTTCTAATTAATTTCCTGCTATTTTTGTGTAAAAGCTCTTGAAACTAAATTCATTAGAAATGAACAATAGAATATTTTACTGCGCTTCACCTGCTATACACTAGATTTTAGATTTATTCATACACATCTTACTGTAAATTAGTAACATTTAACCTGTATCTTCTTCTTTTCTTAGCTTTCTCATCACTGTATCTTTCACTCTACCTGTTCTGTCCATGTGATATCTTCAATATCACTATCTGTGATAGTAAAATGTTGTGGCTTTTTTTGCTCTCTAGGTTATTTTTGTTGGCACCCTGTGATTATCTTGAACCTATGTCTGATTGTCTGTCCTTTATCTCCAGTTAAAGACCAGTGAGTGTTTCAAACCTCTAAGTAACCAAGAATTGATACTCAATTCAATCTATGTAAGTTTTCTCGAGGTCTGGTTTCAAACTGCATTCATTCCCGTCAAGAGAAGGCTCACTGTGGATGTGACGAAGTGTGTTACCAATGGAGACCCAGTAACAGCTCGGGCTCTTAATACATCTCTGTTTTCCAGCTCCTCTCATGTCTATGCCTCAGCTTCAAATTTGTTGCTGCTCTTGTCCATTAAGGCTGCAGGGTCTCATTGTCCGCATACCCAGCCCCACTCATATCAAGGTACAAGTGCTATTCCTCCACTTTGACTTCTGTATATTCATGTCATACATGTGCATTGCCCACATTTTCAGACTACAGCTGAATCATTCTCCAAATGCTGATCTTTGGCTTTTGCCTTTAGGAATGTCATGTGAGGTGTAAGCAATCTGTTAATTTGTCTGCAGGAAGAGAACATGGGTAAGCCTGAGTTACAGCTTGCTTTATGTACATGCATTTAGCAATAGGAAGCCTTGTATTTTATGTTGACACAGTCCTGAAAGATCTATCTAAATGTATAATTGTATAAGCAGGCAGAAGCACACAGACACATCATGCATTTTTGTAACAATAGTGATTGTTTTTGTTTAAGGAGCTATTGTGACTCCACCTGCATAAACAATGACTTAAAAGTCTTTTGTATATACACAAAAACCACAAATTATTTTCACTTTTACCAATCTAATAATTTTACTGTACATTAATTCTTAATTTTCCATTGTCCTATACAAAATGATAGCTTTGCTATGCAGTGTGGCAAGTCACTTATTTTTGTGTTTTTTTTTTCCTGCATTTTTTACACATTCAAAGAATTTTGAGAATAGTTACCTTATAGTGCTGGATAAATTCATGAGGAATAACACTGAAATTCTTTCCAGTGATTTGTATTTAAATATTTAATAGCACTTCTAAAACACACAATTTGGAGTACTTAAAAAAGCAATTATCAGTCTATCATTTAAAGGCAGTCATCTCAGGGCAAAAGGCAAGATATTCATTTTTCCATTTCTACAGTGTTTTCATATTCTAATGCCAAAGGGATACACCAAAGCTGTGCTGACTCCCTTATGTAGAGGTCTATTTAATCACCATCATGAAATGCTTGGTTTTCTTGCTGCATTTATACATGCTGATTCCACCCACCAAGTATCTTACCTGATTGTAGGATTGAATACAAGCAGTCCACATTTGCTGAATCATTTTCCATAATGTGTATTTGTCATTACTGTTCGCAGGTAGAAAATAGTATATTCCTTTAACTTTCTACTACAACACATACTCAGAGCTTTCATCGCATCATTAATGACATATCTATATTCGTATTTCCTCTATTCTCTTATGTTTTAAAGATCAGAACTAATTAAAAAATTAATCCAGCACTGATGTCGAGTGTAGCAGATTTCACCACAGATGGTCGACAGCTTCTACTGGTAACTACAATCTGCCAGTTTTGGCTCTGGAAACTAACTGGTGAGGAAATTATTATTTCCCCCTTTTAACTCCACCTCTCTCTCTCTCCAGCATTTTGTGTGTGTGTGTGTGTGTGTGTGTGTGTGTGTGTGTGTGTGTGTGTGTGTCTTATAATGTGATTTTTACATGCCGTGAACTTGAGCGCACAGAAAATTGGCAAACTGTCTACAGATGGCATAATGAAGAGTTTTCATAAGGGAGAAATGTAAAACAGGGCTTAAAGTGTACATAGGCAACCATAAAATAAATCACAGGACACTCTAGGAAAGTGTGGCTTCAATGGAATCTAAGGGGACCAATTCACAAAGGTTTATAAATTCCACCATGTATCTCTTCACATTGTTCTAGAGTCTTTGAAGGAGCTTTGGAGGCAAATTTGGAAGTCAAATCTTTACTTGAGTTTTTCACAGACACAGAAACCAGCTAAATCAAACTAATTGAATTTTGTTAGATGGCAGTGCTGACTATGTCTTTTTTAAAAAATAATTGCCTGGATAAGTCTTACTGCCAGATGTCAGTATCCTTGAAATTAGAATTATGTTCTTTCCATCATGAGAAATATTGAGTCAAGAGGAACAATTCAACTGTAAAGAAAGATGAGAGTTGACCAACTTAGTTCCCACCAAAGGTGGATATCTATGTTAACAATGACTTACTACTATTTAATTACCAGTGTAGTTACAGGTAAATGGAACTTTTCTAACCCAGAAGCTATTAGCCACTTACTGATGAAAAATTATTTTCCCTGAGGGAGTCTCACTGAGAAACAAACTTCTCTTAAAACAGTCCCCATGCCCAGCAGTAAATGGACAACACAAAAAAATTCAACCATACCTTTGTAGGTTCTTTGTCCCACAATGTTAAATCAGAGAAAGAAAATTTACTGGTCTTTTGTGTATATTTTATAGCTTCTAATTTTGTACTTGTATGGAATTCCTGTATATGCAAACATGTATCTCTCTGTCTATATGCATTTTTTGTGCTTTTTCTTTTGTTCTTTTTCTTGATTGCTTGTTTTGTCCTATTTCTATTTTCTTGCTTTTGTTTTATCTTATTGTAGTATATTTTATTTTATTATGGTTCCTTAGATGCTTGTTTTTTAAGGAGAGACAGAATGAATGTGAGACTGGATGGGAGGGAAAATGGGGAGGAACTGGTAGGAGTAAGGAGAAGAGAATCTATAATCAGAATATACTGTATGAAAAAAAACTTATTAAAATAAAAAGTTTAAATGGACAAAAAAGTAAAAAAGTACAGGAATGTAAATTAGATGAATTTAATAATGAAAAATAGGCATATGCTTAAATCACATGTAGCATTCATAGCTTATCGGTGGATTGTTGTGTGTAGAATATGAATTTGGTTTTTTATAAGTTTGTACAGTACTATGGTCTTTCCATACTTCTTATGTTCTCATTTGGTTCTCCTTGCTCAACTGTCTTTCCTCCTTCATTTTTTTTTTCCTGAAGTGTTAACATTTTCCATGGTTTCAAGTTTTGCCCTATTCTTTACTTAAGTTGATTCTGTTGTCTCTACTTTCATTTTACTTGGAAATGAAATCATATCAAGATGTAATAACAATAACTGATAAGTTGTAAAAAGATGGTGTCTACTCATTTTAAAATTTCCAATAAAATCACATTAGCATTAAGTGTTCCAAGACAAGAGACAGATAAGTGTGAATGGAGTAAGTACTAATTTTTCTTGATTATGATTTAATCCATTTCTATTGAAACCACACATTTCTAGACTCTTTTGATACTCTCAAGATTCTACAAACTTAGGTGACATATCTTATGGTCATCAGACACATAAGCACCATAAATCTCAGGAGGCATTTTAGACAAAGAAGTGTTTATCAATGCACATTGTTTTAGCTGTATTTTCTCTCTTGGTACCCACTCAGGTCTACAATTCAACTTCTTTTGCATTTATCTTGTTTTTACTCTGCCACAGATGATATTTAGGGGATGAGTAATGGGAGGAAATGAGTACTATGAAATTCACCTTTCTCAGTCCTGCCATCCTTTCCAAATTATCATGCAGTTTTCTCAGTTCCATGGGGTAAAGAGCTTGTGAAGGTTTCTAGGCAGCGCATGCCCATCTTCCCTCTGCTATCGCACCATACCAACTCTTTCCATTAAAGTGTCTATGTATCATAAGTTTGGCTCAGGTGAGTGGGGTCAGGTTAAGTGGAAAGTGAAAAGAGCTTTAGTGAAATTCCAAGAATATTCTCTTGTTGCAATGCCTTTACTTTTTTGGAGTGTATCCCATATGGTATAAAAGGTCCTCATTAAACATTTGGTGAGTGAACAAATGACCTGGAATGAACAATGCATGTATATAAAATCTGAGGTGACCAGGACACCTTCCAATTTCAGACATTAATTATAGGCAGCTGTGACCCTTGAGAGGCTCTTGCTTCAGCTGGTACTCATAGAAATTCAGTATGGGAAAGAAAATCAAAGTTATGTTGTTGAATATTCAAAAGTATGGCAACTAGAAATTGCTTGAAATTTATTTTTGTTTATAAAATGTTCATGATTTTAAAATGAACTATTCCTAAATTAGATGAATTATTTGAGTGAGAAGAATTTCATGGGGTTTACAGAGTAGTATAGAGAAAGCTTTAAAGAAGTTATGCACGTGTTGGACTATGACAAAGATGCCAGGCATTTTCCTAGGATTGAACCACAGATAGTACCTGGCAATTTTGGAGAAATGACTGATGGATACAGAGCAGCAAAAAGTCTTTGCAAACCTCTTGATAAACCCTGAGGGCATAAATAGTGTTGCCCTGTGGTAATGTATGAATTTGAATTTGAAGGAAAATTTTCACATACATCTTCAAACCACAGCATTGTTTGGAATTGGGTGCAATGGGATTTGTAAGGGGCACAGTACTTACTGTGACATCTGGAAGTCTTGTCTGAGTTGTCAATATATGCTCATCAGCAGTCACAGCAGCAATAAGAAGCCAGGAGGTTATTACACTGGTGGTGGATGGGAACGATATTGACAAGTGTTAAGGTATAGCGCCAGAGTGAGGATGAAGGAAATCTGCAAGTCCAAGTCAGTTAAGAGCTTGTCCATGGAAAGATGCTGATTGAGGGGAGCTATTCTTCAAAGGCAGACATTTGATGTTAGCATGGAAGCCATAAGTCATAGAAATGCAGACGGCTATTCCTAACGCAATCTCATCTGTGCTCACTGTTCTGATTAAATAAAGTACACTGTCCTGGTGCAATTTTATGTTTGTTTTTCAGAAAATTCTTACATTTGCTGCTTTCAAAGGGTATAGCAACTTGTCACCAATTGTACATGAGTTTTGACATTTCTCTAACTCATTGTTACTGGACCATCAAATAAAAATATAGATACCAAGCATTCACATAACTAAAATTTCAGATGAACAAGAGATAATCTTTTAATAAAAAAAAATCATGAATACTGTTTTGAACATACTTATACAATAAATATTTAATTTAAAATTCAAATGAAGCAAGTGTTCTGTTTTTATCTGGCAACTCCCCACATGGTTGTTATATCCATAACCTCCATCTTGTGAGGACCATCCATGCTTACTTCTTTATAAAAACTGAAGTGCCCTGAGGACTTGTACCACCAATAGTTAAATAAATCCCTAATTTTCACTTGCTATTTCCTTCGTCTTCACTAGTGCCCTGAACTGTCTCAGACTTGAGTTAAGATGCACGCATAGTGATTCCTTGTTTAGACTTTTGCTTCAATATGTCAGCCCTATACATATCATCTGATCTTTTTCTTTCTCTCCAAGTTCTAGAGTAATTCTTTTCCCTGAGGGTTCCTTTGGAAAAGTGTTAACAACCTATGGAAGAGGAGGCAGAAAGAGCATCAGAGCCAGAGGGGATGGGGGAATGAACCAGGAAAAGAGGGCCCATTAATCAACTGAGCCTTTAGCTCATGTGAACTCACAAAGACTGAAGCAGCAAGAAAGAACAAGGCTTACATAGCTCTGTGCCAGGTCCTATGCATATATTTTATAGCTTTTAATTTAGTATTTTTATGGGACTCCTGAGTGTGTGAAAGAGTGGGTCTTTGATTCTTGTGACTTCTTTCGAGACTCTTTTCCTTCTGTTGGCTTGCCTTGCTCAACTTTGATGTAATGATTTCTGTTTTACCTTATTATATTTTATTTTGATGAATTTTGTTGTGGTCTTTTAGAAGCCTGTTCTCTTCTGATGAGAGACAGAAAGGGAGTGGATACAGATGGGAGGAGAGGTGTGGAGAAATTGGGAGAAGAGGGAGAAGAAATTATAATCAGGATTATTGTATGAGAAAATAATCTATTTTCAATAAAAGAGGACAAAAGAAAGATGTAACTTTGGAAAGGACTATTGCCAATTTTATTACTCTTATTTACTACTATTTGCCATTTAACTGTGTTTTCATGAAGGGTTTGTGCAAGTGTTGGGGGCAATAGGTTTAAACATATCCAGACATAAATGGGAACACTCAGAAGTGTGTTGTTTTTAGAATTTACTCAGGGTAAATGTGGACAGCACCTTTCTGCTTTTGACTGAAGGATACAATGCCTCTTTCCTAAAACATGACTATGTCTCATATCCTATTTTCACTGTGATCAAGGTCATCTGTTTTGGAGATCTTCCCTTATATAAATGAGAGAATACAGTGAAAGTGCTTGATTAAATATTTCTACATAAAATCTTAAGGTTTTTTCCCCTTTGTATAAATTTGCTAGCATTTTTTTTTTAATTTTACTTTTTAAATCTGGTATAGACAACAGAAAATCATGCTTGACTAATCCTTCTATTGATTGATTGATTGATTGGTTAGTTTTTTAGTTAATTGGGTGATATTTTAAGTCAGCGTTGTGTCACACAGAGCCCTGTCTGTCTTCTAACTCGTGATACTGTCTTCTGAGTGCTTGAATTATAAACTTATGCCACTCCACCAAGTACCCATTTCTTTCAATGTGCAATTTTAGCATCAACCCTAACTCAAGGAAAGCCTCATATTATACCTTCTCTTTGAATACTTAATACCTAAAGTGGATTTGTAAAAATTATAGTTTTATTATTTAGATGTTCTTGATTAAATATATGTATATGTATGCACAAACAGACATACACACACACACACACACACACATGAACACACACTCACAGTCATTTTCTTCATTGTTGTTTTCTTCATAAAGAAGGAGTGATATAACTGTATCAATCAGTAAAATATTAGTGATAGCAAGTCTCAGAAAACAGTTTTTTCTTGGGGAACCACTATAAAGTCAATGTGATATCCAATCCCTGACTTTCAGTCCCTGTGTCCATTAAGAAGTGTGATACACCGTGATGATATGTGTGTGGGGGGATGTCTTTTTTATAAGCTTTATGGCAGTATACAATTCTATTATGGACTTAAGAGGATAATTTGTGAAATATATTCTAGTTTTCTACATATGCTTTTTTTCTTTTCAGAGCAGACTCCTTATTGGAGACCATGGGATTTTGATCTCATGCTGTGGCACTCTTCTTTTTCATAAGCTCTGGAAGATGTTTACATTCATTCACCCTTCAATAACTGTTTTTGATTTGTTTTTCCAGAGACCATTTGAGAAATTTCTGTTTTTAAAAACATTACTTCTAGGAGGCAAATTGCCAGTGAGTCTCACACATGCTTGAGTGAAAGGGGACTCGCTTAATGAAATTGGCAGGGATTATTTATTAGAGGACACGTCTGCAGCATAAATGAAGTTGAAGATATACCAGTATGGATCCGAACTCTTCTTAGCTTCAGGACCATAAACTTTGTGACACTCAGAAGCTGCTTTTAACTTCCAAAGGATGGAACTGTCTTCCAATCAAAAACAAAAACAAATGAACAAATACAACAGTAAAAAAAACATGACCAAAGAGTATAGCTTTGATTCCCATGTATAATTATAAGTATAATCACCTTGATTTTTTATTAATTAGATTTTTCTTTGGCAATTTCACACATGTACACAAGGAATTATTATTACTTTATTTTCCACAGTCTCTTTTTTCCTTCCAATCCCTATTGAAGACTTGACATCTTCCTTTCCCCACTGTCCCTTTCCCACATTTAGCTGACGTGTTATGACATACTTTGGTTTGTCTGTTTTACTTTTATTATTTTATTTTATTTTTGTCTTGAGATTTGTAAATTCTTTCCAGGAAGCAATAATTCTGGAATTTTCCTGTCGAAAATATGTTCTTGCAAAGTAGAAGTAGACAAGATACAGTTGGTTTGTTGCTGCAAAGAGGATAGAACTCCCAGTATCTGCGTAATATAAGAAATGTACAGTGCTTTTAAGTAAATGCTAATAGGTATCTTCACTTAATAAATTCACACATGTGGAAATAAATGATATTAAGGGAGGTGCAACATTGTTCTGTGTGAGAAAAGAGAAGCTTAACATGTCTATGAAAAGTGTCAGAAAAGAGAAATTTAAAAAAGGACTGGCTCTTTTCCTGGGCATGTTAAATTTCTCTTTTTTGTGGCCCATTGGTAGAGTGCTTTGCCTGGAATACATGAAACCTGAGTGTGATTTCCATAACCACATTAAAAACTGACCTGAAACAGTGGCCCAAGCCCATAATCCCAGCACTGAACAAGTAGGGTTAGGAGGGTCAAAAGTTCAAAGTCATCCTCAACTACATAGCATCTTTAAGGGAAGCTTAGACTAGGCTAGACCCTTTCTCAAAAGACAAGAAAACAAGCCCACAAAAACCTGCTAGTAGGATATCTGGCAATCAGACGATTGTCAGTTCTTTATGATTATGAACATACACATTGTGGAGGAACTTCTGGTCTCGAGCAACACGGACCTTCTACATCATGTAAGGCTGAAGCTACATCTAAACTTCTTATTTTTTCCTCCCTTACAATTAAGTATTAAATAATACAGTATGATGAAATTGAAAATGATTTCCGTTAGAGGGTTATATGAGAAGGTTACTCTGAACTTGGTGCTTTCTTAAGGTGGAAAAACAAGAAGAGAAGTTATTTGATGATATCTATACATTTCCTAAAGCTCTTTCTTAGACTTGTGTTCATGAACTCTTTGCATCAAAGGGAGCCAGTGTAGAAAATATATTGGCAAATCTACTTTTAAACCAGCATGCAGATGAGCTTTATGCTAGTTTTTAAGGCAAAACATTCATTCTTAATTTATTTTTGCACCTTTCAAATTTATTAAGAATTCATTTAGGAAGTTTCACTTATCCAGAATGACATGCAAACAGCAAAAGCACAATCCTTGTCCTCATAAAGATGAACAAAGCCATGACATAACAGGGGGTACAATATCCATGATCATACATACTGTAACAAGAAAAATGACTAGTATACATGCTATGGAATTTTAAAATATGAAGAATCTAATGAAGGACAGAGTACTGAGTTTAGATGAGGAGAAGGTTAGGATGCATTGAGTGGCAGGAGATGGGCAAGTAGATCTATAACAACCGCACAAATTCTTTATTCACTGCCTTGCAAGCTTGGGCAAGGAAATCTGACATCAGTGGCTGGCTTTATGCATTTATACCATTATACCTATACTCATATATCATATTGAAAGGTTTTATCCAGGCCCTCCTTTTTCTGAAGGTATTATAGAATATACATAATCTTCACTAATTCTTTTTCTGCCATAGTTTTTTGATCCAACAATATTCAAGGTTTTACTTGTTTCTGGGACCACTTCTGGCTGTTGTCATAAATTCATGAGTTTTAGATGGTTTAGTAGAACTATGGAATTTAACTTCTGAAAACACACACATGCACACACACACGCGCACACACGCACACACGCACACACACACCTGGTTCTAGTGATTTACTCATTACAAAACAGAGGCATACATTTTAGTGAAAATTTGAAATTATAAACTTTAGGCAGTTGTATATTACCAGACAATGTTTAACTTACATAATCAAAAGAATTTTTGCAATCACATCATTCTGCATAGGTTACTATCACTTCCTTAATCTCAGATTAGTTTTTAAATGTAGTATTTATTATGTTTATTTTATTCTGACTTAGTTGTTTTCTATACTTTGGGGATAGGATAGATACTATGGTTTAATATTTCTTTATGCTACCAAGCCAAATGCTTTTTGAGAGCTTCAATAATGGATTGTAATCTCATTATGACGAGGAAATCAGATTTTAAGATTTCTGGAATCAATAAAAACATGAAGTTGAACTTCCACTTTAAATTTAAAAAAATGAAATAAAACGTGTATCATTGTGTAAATATTGCTCATATTTATGTTAAGATGATTTGCTAGCTTATTTTCAATATCTATGTGATCTGACCGCTCATATTTGCATTTACTAATGACAACACCACCCCTGGAATCATTGTGTTATACTTCTCCAGAAGCAACCGTTTCATGTTTTTTTGTTCTCTTCCTTCCTTGAGGAGTTGGTGTCACTCCAACACACTGTTTGTAAGAAAGACTCTCTGCCTCTGTTTTTTTTTCCTCCATTCTCATGAGTTATTTTTTTATACAACACAGGAAATTTTCTACACCCTTACTATCTGCACTTTGTTTTTTCATTGATTTTTGCTTCACTTGTGATTAATCCTGGGTCTCTTCAATTAATTTGCTGGTGCATTCTTAGTCATGGTTGAAAGAACTTTGCTTATTGAATATATCTGTCACTTTGGCCACACTGCTTCTGTTTGAGATGACAGTCTTTTCTAGTGTCATTGTTTTATTAATCTCCAATGAAAATTTCATCTCTTGGGTAGGATTTATATAGTTTCATCCTAGCCCCAATTGCCTTCCTACTGAACAACTTCATAGCAATTGCTGTCTCTACCTTCAGTGAGATAGTTGTGAATTCTTAAAAATATAGTCTATATTTTTGAATGCCAATCAAATACCAAGTTTTCAATCTGTCCAGACTGTTGTAATCAAATACAACATTGGAGATGACGTAACTATATTTCTTATAGTCTTATAGCCTGATTCCATTCTTCAGAAAGGACATTTTCCTATTTTGCCAACAATTGATTTTTATCTGGATCGTCAGCTGGTAAAGAAAGGCAATCTTTCTCCTGCCTCTTCTCACAAAGGCAGTAATCCCAGTTAGTAATGCTTCACCTAATGATCTTGAAAGGCACTGGTCAAAATGTCACCACTTTAGTCTTTGCGGTATCAGCACTTGAACCCTATGATAATGTAAATATGTAATACATCTACATCGTGTCAGAGAGATTAGATAAAATATGTAAGACTTTTGTTATACATTATCAAAATAAATTGTGCCAATTCCCTCTAAGAAGATTAGTTAATGGATATGTTATAGACCTAGTCACACTTTTCAGATATTTGCCATGCTAGGTCAAGCTTGACCTGATAGTCATCAAAGGTGAGTTTAAGACTGTCTGTGCAGTCATTCAGCTCAGAGTGAAGGAGAAGGACAAGGGACTGCGATTTTCTGAAATGCAGTACTTGTGCTAAATTCATAGGAGAAGTAGCAAATCCAAAGTCATGGCCTCCTTGCTCTGAGTGCTCATCTATGCTCATCTTTGTTTCTCTAACCTGACCCTCCAATGTAAGCTCTGATTCCTAGATGAGGTCATTTCCTGGCCAGTGGAAGAAGCCATTGCATTATATTTGAGACCCAATCACTAGAAGTCAAAGTTCAGGAAATTTGATTGAAGGCATGACATTAGGAAAGTGGGCATTTCAGTAATTGCTTAGAACTCTGTCTGAGACAAATGATAAGGTACAGACACCTTTGATCCACTGACCAGCTCTGCATCTTTTTTGCTAGTGTTATATCTCTAGAGTTCATATAAATCAATTTACAGGAACACTATTTATTTCTCTCTCCAAGACAATTTGCCAGAATGAGGTCAGAAAGAAAGATTAATATGACACCTAATACCGCAGCAAGAAGAAAACTGTTTTACAATTAGGAGCAAGTCTTAAAGAGGCAGGTATTTTTGTTTGGCAAAAAAATATTAACTTTACTCTCTTCCATTAAGTACCCAGTCAGATTTAATCTCAGTGGATCCAATAGCAGTGGGGGGAAAATGACATATGTAAAGCATTTGGGTATGAAGTCCAAGAAAAAAAGAGTGTTTCAAACTTTTGTGTCTTTTGAAAATGAGAGAATGTCATGGAGATTCATGTCATGATCGTATGAGGATTAATTATGTTAAAGCTGGTACATATGCATGGTAAAATACAACTGAAATATAATAAATCCTCAAGTTAGATCATTTGTGGCAACCTGACTGATTTCAGAGGACCTTCACTTTAAGCTGTTCACCAAAAGATAATCACTGCAGGTTCTTGTTCATATATGGGAACAGAGAATTGTTGGTCTCATAGAAATTATGAGTCAAATTGCAATTACCACATCCTGAGGAACTTAGTGGTGGAAGTAGTTGGAAGAGGGTGGTTAATGGGAATGAAGGGGGTCCCTAAGAGCAGATCCACAGTACAGAAGGCAGAGTACAGTTAACAACAATGGCAAGCCATCTCAGGATACAAGACTAGAGATTAAAGCAGCACATCATAAAATAGAATATCTTAAAAAAGATGAAGTGGAATATGTGTCATTTTCCATGGGTTCATGACCAACAGACCACCAATTTATTCATGAGCAAAAACATCACATTTGACTTTATAAATCTACATAAATATAGACCCAATTAAAACCTCAATTAATAAAAACATAAAAGTAAGCATGTGCTGGCTCCCACCAGGTCTCACAAGGAGCTCCTTGGTAAAGTTGGTTTGTCATAGCTTATATGACAAATAGAGGTATTTTCTTTTCAGAGAGAACACAACCTACCAAAGCAGGAACTTGAAAATGCTTTTGTATTTTTTAAATTTCTTTAAGCGTCACTGAACCACACCATTAAAACCCGCCAAAGATAAGTTTGCCACACGCTATTTTCTTTACATTTTTAAAAAATTAAATTGACTTGCAGAAATGTGACCAGATTAGAGAGCAAGTGACAGGAAGTTTGTTGAAATTCTGAGCTTTGCCATTAGCATTTTTATGGTCTTAAGCATCTAAGAGGGGAAAAACAAAAGCTAACTGGGTAGTTCTATGGTCTGGCAAGCTGCAAACTCATAGCATGGCCAACAGAGAGGCAGGAGGCTTGTTTTTCCCTGTTTATTAAACATTGTCACTGTCTCTTCATCACTGTACACACTACTCCTTCCTCAGTTATTTGAAGCATTGATTCTTTGCTCTATATGAAAAAAGTTCAGATCCCTTTGCCTTTTAAAAATTCAACTGCTAAATGTACATGTCTTAGAGTAAATGTTGCTCAAGCGCCAATGATTTGTTATAACTGCATGGGGGACACACATAAATCAAAAATGCATTTAGAGCTCTGTCCAAATTATAAATTCAATAACTTCGGTCCAAATTATAAATCAAATGACTGCTGTGCAACTGTCAATCAATTGAAATAGATTAATAACCCCAACTGAAGCAAAATGATGAACTACAGAAGTTATGGGAACAGCAGGACTTCAGCTCTGTTGTGAGAGTTGTTGACGGCTTGGGCTGAGTACTTCTGCAAGCAGGAAATAAGAAGATGGTGATTTACCAATGTGCAGTGTGAGCTCTGCTCAGCTGTTCCTTGTGGTGGTTGT
Source organism: Cricetomys ansorgei (assembly GCA_026225945.1). NCBI lineage: Eukaryota > Metazoa > Chordata > Mammalia > Rodentia > Nesomyidae > Cricetomys > Cricetomys ansorgei. Next base: position 2,408,103 of record JAMJFZ010004091.1, on the reverse strand, counting down.
TTTGCTTCACAACTACCTATTCATAATATGCTTCTGTAAATAGAGTTGAGGGATTAACGATCCCATGGATGTGGTTTGTTCCATGCCAAACACTAAAAGGAAAGGAGTAAGAGTCAGACGTGGGAGTCATCCTCTCATAAGAGCTGCTCTTTCATTGTACCAGGCTGCTGTTTATGAGTTTCCAAGAAGATTATCTGCTGGTTGGAATCCATGGGTAAATCTTCATGGATCTCACATATGTGAATTAGGGAAGAAAAAACTTTAAGACACTCGTATATCAGAGAGAATATGTGATACATTGAACTCTCATTCTTTTATAATCTGAAGATGAAGGCTCTGTATCAAAGACAACCATACCACTAGTTACAGATAACACCCTCAAACACGTGAACCCATGCTTTTTCTCACTCAACCTACTATAATACACTATGTCTATTTTCCATGCATCTCTTACTAGGCATGGAGTCTGATTCTATAATTAGCCACTTTGGAAACAGTATAGTGATTAGCACTAGTGAGGAGATATCTCTATGCGGTAGCTTTAATGAGACATCCTTTAGTCTTTATTTTGATGCTTGGTTCCTAGTTGGTGGTGCTGTTTGGGGAGGCTTAGGAGGTATGACATCATTGGAGGAAGTATGCAATTGGAGGTGGCATTCGAGACTTTAAGGACTTGTATCGTTTCCAGTTTACTCTCTTGGCTTTGTGCTTGATGGTTAAAGGTATTGAGCACATTATCATGGATTTATTGGCCACTGCAGTTCCTCACTAGATAAGTGCTCACTTCAATGGCTCATTTGTGATTTAGATTATTTTATTTGCTTTCTGGGCTCTTTAAATACACTAGACATTTATTGTCTGTATAACAAATATCTGACAATGCACTTCTCTGATATCCAGCCTGTTTCCTCATTGAGTTTCTTTGGTAGTACTGAAGGTTTCAGTGATTTGATAGAAATACAATACAATAAACCCAGAATTCTTGCTGATTTCCAGGGCTATTAGAATACTCTTCCCAAAGTCACTGCTTCTATCACAATCATCCTTTTTCATCTATTTGTTTCTTCTTCTAGTAGTTTCAAATAAGTAAACCTTATACAAAAGCCATTGATTCATTTTTGGGTAAACCTTGGAAGATTTATTATTCTTATCTAGTGAAGAGCATCTGCCATTGTGAGTTTAAGTATACTACATGCAGGTCTGGTGTCAATGAAGTCCTGATTAGAGCATTTGATTCTTGGAACTGGAGTTACAGATAGTTAGAGCTACCACATTGGCTCTGGGAACCAAACTCAGGCTCTATGAAAGAGCAGCAAGTGCTCTTTACTATTGGACTATCATCTCAGCCCTTTGGATTATGGAATGATGTTTTTTGTACAAGTAGTAAATGAAGGTCTAGTTTCAAGCTATTACATTTGAATATGCGATTTTCCCAGAATCAGTTATCTATGGTGAACATAGATGAGGAATTATTCAAAAACCTTCACAAACCACATTCAACACATTATAATGTGTTGTTGAATGATCAAATTAAAAACCTTCCTTGAGTCTGAGCATGGTGAAACTTATGCAATTAGTAGTGTAATACAACTTGTCAACAAAATTAAGGAAAGACTCTCATCACCATCCCAATAAATGTAAAAAGCAAAGCAAAGCAAAGCAAAGCAAACAAACAAACAAACAAAAAACCTTAGATGAAAGTGTAGTGTGTTTTCAGGATAAAAACCATGAGGGAATAAGAGAAGGATCAGAACTCAGCATTATGAGGTCTATGGTTAACAAGCCCCCAGTCAGCCTTGAACTGAGTAGAAAAGACTGAAATTATTTTCTCTTGAAATGTAGTATTGATTGTTATTACTTATTGCCAGATGATATAAAAATAATAGTCTTCTGTGGTTTGTTTTAAAGTTATCCTATTTCTTATAAATGGACATTCTGTTAAGTGTTTATACTTTCATGTATATTTCTTGCATATTTTGCAGAAATACTGGTTATTTTGGAATACATGTATGCATACAAACACATACATGCACATATAACAGCAATTATTAAAATAAAGAAAGCATGAATATGAAAGAGAGCAAAGGAGAGTTTGAAGGGGGAAATAGGTGAAAATGACATAATTATATTGTAATTTCAAAAATAAAATATGTATACATAATAAAACAAATATATAATAAAATAAATTACCTATTGCATATGCATTATACATGTACATATGTGTATATACATATACACTTACAAAAATAATACACACACATACACACACACACACACACACACACACACATTCAGTTTTCTTTTCTCCAGTTTATATTTTTGGCACATTTGTCAAACTCATATACATGTCCCTGTGCAGGATTCCATCTGGGTTCTTAATACTATGCCATTGGTGTAGATGTTTGCTTTTGGGTCAGTATCTTGTTTCTGCTTCAATGTCTCTGGAGTATAGCTTGAAATCAGCAATGATGATATAGTTTTAAGTACTCCTCTTATTCAGGGTTACTTTGTTTATCCCTGGTCTTTTGTGCATCTATATAAATACTTAGGTTGTTTAATTTGTATGTATGGAGAAGGGCCTTGAATGGGATTGTATTAGCTCATCAGTTTGCTTTGAATAGAGCGGCCATTTCACATGATCAGTTCCTCCAACCATGAGCACAAGATGTCCTTCTGTCTTCTACTGTCTTCCTCCATTTCTTTCCTCAGTGTTTTAAAATTTTCATTGTAATGAAACACTCATTTCCTAGGTTAAATTTATCCCCAGGGGTTTTGTTTTTCTGTTTGTTTGTTGTTGTTGTTCTTGTTGTTGATGATTTTTTTCATTTTTGTTTGTTTGTGTGTTTGTTTTGCAGTTGCGAATGGAATTGTTTCCCCTAGTACTTTTTCAGCGTGTGTGTCATTGGCATATACAAAACCTACTGAGTTTAGCTTATTAATTTTGTATGTAGTATATTTATTGTGTCTTCTGTATATTTTGACTTCTTTTCCTATTTGTATCTTTTATCTCTTCTTCTTGTCTTACTGATCTCTATTTGTAATATTCTTGGCATTGAACTCTGACTAATGAGCAATAAAAGGTAGAATTTGCTAATGCAATTACTGGATTCTATCTTAGTGTGCACAGTAATGTGGCTAAACATAGAGAGCACAAAAGATCAAGGCAGCCTCCCCCCACCTCTGACTATCAAGCCCTTCTTTACACTAGCGCACACACACACACACACACACACACACACAGAGACATACACAGACACATTTCCTCTATACAAATAGAACTGCATTGAAAAAAATAGGATAAATGATGTAACGACTTGTTAATTACTATAATTTGCATACCAAATCCAAGCCCAGCTGCATCATACTCATCAAATGCCAAAGATACAAATTTCAATTAATATGTGGCTTCCAACTTTGAGCAGAGTGTGCTAAAGACATTGCAGGATATAACGTATCTAAGGATTGAGTAGGTTCACTTTTTCTAAGATTAAAACTCTGAGTTAGGAATTCAGCCACTCTGACTGGTGCCAAATAAAGCAAAACTTTGGAAGTGTTATGGAAATTAAAATTGCAAGGGTCATATTATCTCCACATAAAGATTTTCTTTTAGTTTTGGTTGTACTAATCGTAAAGGAGTAACTGAAGTATGTTGTATTTCATTTGGCTGTTCTGGGAACAAATCCTTGGTTAGTAGAACTAAATATTTTTATTTTTTCTTTGTTGAAAAAGACCAACAGAAAAGACTAACATTTTCTTATACAACTCTAGGTGTTGAATAACTGATTGATTTTAAGTTGGATGAACAATTCTGTTTAATTGGAACATTTACTATAAGAAAATTAAAGTCCTTGAACAGCAGTCTAATACTCATCAAACAAATAATAGTCAATAAATGGATGCAAAAAGTAAATATTGTTAATAAATAAATAAGTAAATGATATTGTCGAGTTAGAATTTGCAAGGCTCCATTTTCTTATTGCAAGCCTCATGGCTGAAACAATTTTCCCTTTCTCCTAGCCTGTCTTTTCATGATGCAGTGAACAGGTTTGTAAGGTCAAAAATCTTTCCAAAACAACATGGAATGTTCTTTATATGACAACAAAGATGATGTCACTTTCTGGGCTAAAATACAGGTTTTGTGTGCAGATTTTCAAGAAAAAATTCATTTCCCTTAGTTCAGGGTTCCTCAGCTGGGGTGCACATCCACTAAGTAGTGTATCCTTGGGGGATTCCTGTAGAACTTGCAGATGTGAACACCTCTTTGATGGTATTGATGTATGGAAATCTCTTCAACTCTCAGTAGTCTCTAGTCTTTTATGAACATTGATGTGATGTTCAAGACTGGTGTTATAGCTTCCTAACCACAAAGTGTCTTAGACTGTTTCAAAAAGTTGAACCTACAAATCAAATTGGGGGTTGTGGGTGATCTCTCTGGGAAGATGCAAAATTGAGCATTTTATTTACTTTCATGGAAAGGAATTATTCTTGGAAGAAGATTCTATATTTCATAAACAATCTATGTGTTTTGAAATGTTACTGTATCATACCACAGAATATAATGTATATATGACTATAGACTATAGTCTTCAGAAAGGAACAATCTTGATTCCTAATGATTAGTTCATGTAGAAGTTTGACCTTATAAGTTATTATTCCTTTTCTTGGCTCAACATCTTGACATGAACGATGAATCACTACTGGGTTTATATGTTACTGTCTGGTAATGTATATTTACCTTTGCTCACCTCACTTCTTCAATCTTCAGAAATTTCCTATATTCTGCAAAAGGCAATCATGAGTATGTGTAGTAAAAGCAATATCCAATTTTTAACAAATGGTACGTAGAAGACCTTTAAATCATAGTTTTCTTGCAGAGTTTTCTTTCAATTTATTTGTACTAATTTTAAATGCGATTCATTTCTTTAAAAAAGAACAAGAGAATAATTTTATCACCAAAGAATTGTGCATCTTCTCATATTGTTTCTCTGGAGATGATAATAGTGTATATTATATAATTTGTGTTATCTTTTTATTGATAAAGAGCTTTGTAATAATTTTTAACATAAGTATACTGAATCAATAGTACTTCATCTACAAGAAATCAAAAATACATGGAAGAAGAAAAGTATATGTAGAGTAAGTATTGATAAAATATGAGAAATCTGTCTTCTCTTTTTGTCTTTCAGAAGTAAAAAAAAAAAAATCTATTTACAGTATTTCGTGAGAAAAGAACCATAAATCTTTTACTCAAATTTATCTCCTGGCAAAAGAACCTCCCTCAGTCTATTCCAGCTACTTAATAGCAATTATTAGTACTCTTCCACATATCCCTACTGGGCATTCATCATAAATGAAATGAATACTAACCATATGAATCAAAAACAGGGCATATAACACTTCAGGCTCCATCTAAGTATATTTGTTCCTAGTATAGAATCTGTAATCTCAAAAAGTGACACAGCAAGTTTTCTTAAATGTTAGTCGTTCATACATGATTGCTCATAAATGACAACTATTTTAAAACTAGCCTGTGTACCAAATTAACTTCAGACCACATGGATTCTCTCACAAGAAAAGAAATGGTGAAAAGGACAATGTAATTTAACAGATATCTCTGTACCACTGATATATCTGCGGTCATATTATTTCAGACCTGATGTCATGACAATGGATGAACTGTGACTATTAGCGAGATATGATCATACATTGTATACATATATAATATCAAACTGTAATAAGGCACCTCATGAGTATGTACAAATTTTATGCCTCAAGGAATAACCAAAATTGGAAATGAACACTTGTAACAGATATTTATGGACCTAGATATTCCAGTACACTAAATAAAATTTCGTTGACCACCTTTTGAGATGTGTAGCATTTTATCTGTTCCCTTATTTCAAAGTATACATGAATACCTCTCCAGGTACTAAATTATCTTTCATACACATGTAATTCTCTATATATGAGCCAGAAAAATAGAGGCAAAGACAGAGACTATATACCATTAGTTTCTAGATTAATGTATAGGCAGAATCCTGTGTCATAGATAACTTATAGAAAATACACAATATATTCCTACTATATATGATAAAACAATAAACATTAGGAAATAAGAAACTGAGAGTACAGCAGCATTCAAACAAGTTCATTTAGACTATGTAATAATTATAATTATTATATTTTTATAATTATAATCATATACTATATACAATTATACATTAAATAATTAATGTAATTGCTACAATCTGGACTGCAAGCTGTAAGACAAGCATTGGTGACATGAGGGGAGCCCAATTGAGGCTAATGGAAAAACTTTAATCCATTGTTTTCTATGACAAATAGAACTTAGAAAAAAGTAAAAAGAAATGGGAAACAGGCTAATCCAGGAAAATTTTTGGTTTAAATTAAGGTGAATGAGTGAATGAGATATATTGGAGAAGGCAAATAAAATAATAGGCTGGAATTACATTATTGTAGACTAGATTCACCAGATGTAGATATTGATTCATGGCAAAGGCTGTTTATTATTTTTTCTAATTAAATCACTGGTTCTTAGCCTAGAGCCCTTGAGCATTTTGGTGTCTTTACAATCTACTTTTAAGCCTAGAACTGGTAGGCTTCAGCCTCCATAAAATAGAACTTTTAAGCCTCCCTACAATCTAACCTCCATGACTTACTGCTGAATAAGCTAATCTGACTAGTTCCTTGTGAACTCTGAATCTTCTTGTTAGCTGTTCTGGCTCAAACTCTTCTCTAAGCTGCTTGATTTAAACTGACCTTCAGAGTCAGCTTACTGTTTCTGACTAAACTCTTTTGACTCTAGCTTACTCTGGCTGATTCCTTGACTGTCTCAGACTGAACAGCTCTGCTTAGCTTCAAACTGAGTCACTCTTCCTGTCTGATACTGACTTCTGCTGAGCTGCCTTTGTGTCTCTGTGTGTCTCATCCAGTCAGCTTGCTTCTGTAACTCTCTTCTCTATACTGCCTCAATCTGCCTCTCTGCCTTACCCTTAGTCAGACCACTTCATTGTCTCTATGTCTTGTTCCCTGACTGCTCCAGACTCTCCCTCATAGTGCCTGCTGTAACTGATTCTGCTATAATTGACTCTGCTCTGAGTTGAGAACCATGGTTTCTATCCTGAGAGTTGAGTGTATCCTCACTCTGGCTCACTCTCCTAGGTCTTCCTCTGATTAGTTTCTTTGCCTGTCCTTCATTGACTCACTTCAGACACTACTTCTTGTGTCACACTGACTCTTTCTGAGTTCTGCTTCCTGCATCTGCTTCCACACTCTGTTTTTGTGTTAAAGATTAAAGGTATGGAACACCACTGCCTTCTTAATACTGCATTTAAAGATGTTTGCTACCATTGCTTTCTGAATACTGGAAATAAGGGGTGTGCCAACATTCCTAACATTCTTTCTACATTCCATCAGGACCACACAGTCATCAGAATGTGATTTCTTCATATGTGGAATATAGACCCTTTCTAGCTTTCATACAGGCCTATTATATAATAATATTTTATTAAAAAACATTGTGATGATTTACCAATAAAGAATATTTCATGTTCTCTATCTTCTTCGAGCCCACATTACAACTAATAAGTAAAGCTATGTAGCGAACCACAAGTAGTAACTGGTTTAGGTCAGAGGATGTATAGAGCATACATTTGAATTTAGAAGGGTCCCAACAGTTATACAGAGTGAAGACTAAATTCTATATAAAGAAAATACTAGAAATAAACAAGTGCAAAAAACTTAATAAAAATATCATAGGTTTTAGTGACTGAAAAAAATATTAGGAGCCTTGGGCAGTCACTCAGTCACATTGAAAATCTCTGAAAGACTAGAACAACACAGAAAGCCTTTTGTATAAGTTACATTGATAGCTCTAACAAAAGAAGTGTTTTCAAACGTTATATACTAAAAGTACATTTCTGAGTTTGTAATTCTTGGGTTTACAGTTAGAAAAGTTAAGTACCAGTTTTCTTAATAATTTCTGATAAATGTCATATATGATGTATGAGTTCTATTTTTGGCCCTTTCATCTTGGTTAAATTTAACCTTTTTCTAAATGTATTTCACTGTTTTTTGTTGCTATTGACATTGTTCCTCCATCTCCTGCATTGGTTTTTATATAAGATATTGACCTTAACTATAGACATTCTCTGAATTGTGAACTGTCAATATATAGGTGATTTCAAACATGGAGAGACATCTATGTATACTTTCAATATGGCCAATGTCCTGGCTTATAGAGTTGTAATAAACACTGTGACCAAAAGCAACTTGAAAATAAATGGCTTTATTTGGCTTAAATGTCCCAATCACAGTCTATCATTGAGGGATGTCAGATCAGGAACATAATAAGAAGGAGCAGAGAAAGAAACCATTGAAGAAAGCTACTTACTGGTTTTCTTTTAGTCCCATGTTCAGATACATTTGTTGTATCTCTGAGGATTACTTGTGCAGGAGCAGGAAGGACCACTGTGAACTCCCATATCAATCTTGAACCAAGAAAATACGCCCACAGATTTGTGCAGAGGCCAGTATGATGTTGGAAATACCTCAAATTTGATTTCCTTTTCCAGTATATCGCTAGTTAGGTGTCAAGTTGACAAAACCTAACCAGCACAGCAGGTGTTGTGAATATTTTTGCTATACACACAAATTCTATTTCAAAAAGAACTATATTACAAAAACTGTTTCAAAAGCAGAAGTAATTCATTACACAAAGCTTGTGAACAACTTCTGTGTGTGCTTTCTGGGCTTAATCAAATATTGAAGTGTTATTCATAGCTCCTGGAAAATAAGGTAGTTACTAAGAAGTTGGACTAAAGCTTTATTTCTTTTGTACTTTGTAAGGATGGCTAAAGATAGCAGGAGAACTTGCCTCAAGTTGTTTGTGCTTTTATCATTTTCCTTTATTTTGGTGGGGCTGTTTTTTTTTTTTTTTTTTGATTGCTGTTATTGTTTGTGAAAGAACATGAAAGTGGATATGTAGGAAGTTGGGGAGGATCTGGGAGGATGAGCAAAAATCTTAGTAATAGCATATAAAATCCTTTGGATATATATCCAAAGGTGGCATAACTGGATCATGTGTAGCTACACCCATAGATTAGGCATCACTTACCCATTGACAGAGAAGCTTCTTCTTGCAGTAGTTGGTAACTGACACAAGGCCCACAACTGGAAAACATGCAGAGAAGTAAGAAAGCTTGGAGCATAGAGTACTCAGGCCTAAATAGTAAGTCTTTATTAACCCTCTCCCCTCAAAGCTCCAAGATCTATTCAGAAGAGAAGGCAGAAAGATTATAAAAATGGGAGGTTACAGACAACCCTAAGGGAGCAGAATTTTCCAGAAACAAAGGAGATGTTGCACATATAGACCCACAGACTTTGGCAGCATGCACAAGGCCTGCCTACATTTCTACCATTCAATTGAGGGCCAGAAGTATACCTCATGTCATGGATAAGCAAGGCAGGTTTATAGTTATGACTAATGTTGTTCACCAATAAATAATGTAAAATATATCACATGTGATAATTTCATTAATTTCAGATTCAGAACCTATTGAACTTTAGGAAAGAGAATCTAAATGATTTTAGAATTGGTTTGTTTTACCCCACCTGACTGACATTTTTCTCTCTAATAGTGTCCATGGACTTTGCAAATATTTTAATTTGCTTCTTAATTACTCCAACTTAAAGTTTTGCTAATTTTGGAAGTTGTGGAAATAAATGCAAAATGAGAATATAAATATAAGTTTTTAAAACTGTGATGGGTTTAGTGTCTGTGCTTTACACATAGACTATAAAAAACCATAACACCATCTGTCTCAACGAGCACAATGCCAGTAACCAAGTAAGAAAATATATAAATACAAAGATATTTTTCAAGAAGGTAGAGATGTGCTGAATTGGATTTTCTGATTTGTGAACTGTGATTTATATTTATTCATCTATGTACAACACAGAGGGTGACGCCTGTAAAAGTGAAGGGACCCTCAGATTTTAGAGTGAGTATGAAAAGCAAGAAAAGAATTTGAGTTAAAACTATATAGTAAAACATATTGTTGCTTACTTATAGAAACTCACCAAACAAGAATCCTCTAAGCACATGATAATTAAGCACTTGTTATATAATCAAGGAAAGCCCTCAAAAGCCCGTTTCCCATGGGATAGCACAGTCATTTTGTATGTCTAAAATATATACATGTCCTACTTCCCCTCATTTGTAACCAAGCATCAACAACCTAAAATTATTCAGTGAGAAAATTCCATATAGTAACAATAAATAAATTTTAAATCATTAATCAGTTTTAGAAGTGTAATGAATCCATGCATTGCCTTGTTCTGGACTTCTAGGAGATGAGTTGTCTTTTATTAGTGTATCCGGGCTATATGCACTATATGCCCAACAGCCTCTTAATACCACCTAAGTTAAAACAGTTCAGCATTCATAATTTTGGAGTGCTCATGCTCAAATAATGGATATTATTCCTGATGACTCTAAGATGGATGAGTAGTGATGCTTTCTACTTCAACATGAAAACAGAAGATATGAATGAAATGTTTCCAGCATGTGAAAGGTCAATATTTTTACTTAGAGAAGAAAGAAAAAAATTGCTGTGATTTTGGAGGTCTATTTAAGGAAAACATCTTCCATGAAAGTTTTCAGAAGGTAAGTTAGTTTGTGTTACTTTTGCTTTTGATCAAGCTGTAAAAGCTAAGGACACAGAGTATGGTAAGTGGTGGGGTATGTTAGGAAATAAAAACAAAAAAACATTAGATTTTTATATACATGTGTAGCTAAAATATAGCAGTACAGGGTTTAGCTCTATGTGTGGTTTAAGAAATCTTCAGAAGGTCTTTGAACATCCCCATCGATAAGGAGAAATTCTCTGTATTTGGAAGTAGAATTCTTATAAGTATTTGTTCTATGAGCATTAATATACAGGTCATTTCCAACTAAAGTGTGGAGGAACCTGAGATGACCTGTTAGTTTTCATTAAAATTTTTTTAAACATGAGATTCTTGAAGATATTGAATAAAATGGATAAAACTAAAAATCATATAACTCTGTGGAGAATTGGATATACTCAGAACGTACATAACAAAACAAAGAGGATAAGTATGAGCTTGGGCGTCTTCGTAGGTGAGAGTGAGACATCATTAGTTCTGATAATTTTAAAATTGTGGGCTCATTTCTACTACAGTATAGATTTTCTGAGACACTGCCCAGACTACTATTCAGAAAAACTGCTAAAACTACATGAGTAATCACATGACTGCAAGCCTAGTACTCTGAAGTCAGTCAGGAGAATCACAGTTCAAAGTCATCTTCAGTTACAGAAAGTGTTGGAGCTTATTGTGAGTTACAGGACTGTCTTCAAACAAACAATTACAGCAACCATAATAAAGAAAAACAGTCGTGTAACTCAGAGATATATATCACCATGACGCATTGCCTACTCTGATTAACCAGAACAGAGAAAAGCATACTGGGCCCACAGGAATGCTATATGGCTATAGCCAGGAATTTCCTATATGAATTCGGAGATCTGTGACTGCTCCTACCTTAGGTTCCTAGGCTGCAAAACAGGGTGGATAATAGTGAATCATGTGGCTTAATAATTAGAAATCGGTCAAAGGAGACCTGAACCTATGTGCCTTCTGATAATGAGTGAATAGTTGTGGTTTTGGAAGAAGCATGCAATTTGTGTACCTCAGGAAAGAAAAATTGTACATCCGTTTCTGTAGAAATATTATCTTTGGAGACTCTATTTGGAGTCCACCCTAATCTTAGAGTTGAGCAATGACTTATAAGCCTATCACCAGCAGAGTAAATACTTGTGTCAGCAGCTCCTACAGAAACCTTGGTCTCCTATAGCAATAAACAGTGTCAACTATCCTTAACAAAGCCAAGCCTCCTATAAAACTCTTTATGCATCTCTAATGCCCTGCTGCCTTTTGTGACTTCCGTGCTCCTTTAAGCCAATTTCAAATATTCATTTAACTTCAGTTCACTTTTATGAAAATATATGACAGAGAGAATAGAACATGGCGCCATGTGCCTCAGGTTTGCAAACCCTAAAGGAATTTTCAGGACACATTCTGTAATCCCTCCTCCACTCCTGCAGCACATTTGAACAGACAGCAGCTGAAGGAAAACTTTGCATATTTTTCATTTTGGCCTAAAGCCAGCCTACTTCGCTACTCAGGGAATGCTTTGAAGCTTGCAATTTATTTATTCGGGCATGGATAAGAATGTGCCACTTGTTCTGTTCCTAAGGACTCATCCTTTGATCCAAACTGGCTCTACTGTTTATTTCTTTAACTTAGAATATTCAAATTTCACAAAACTCTGCTTTTTACACAAACAGCTTAACAACAAAATTCTGTAAAGATTTTGTGTGATCTTGTGTTTCCAGCCACACATTTACAACAGTGATTGTCAACTGAACATTTCCATTTCTGCTCACCTTCAGGGGTCAGATATTTATTCTCCATTTCATGTAGGATACTTGTTTTTAAGTTATTATAATAGAAACAATCTAAGTAAAAACAACAATAATAGCAGCTTCCATTTTATTCAAAACTTACTTTTTGCTGACATACATGATAATCTACAAATTCTCTGAATTGCTTTCTACACGACTATAATATTTTGAGATAGAGATAGAGTTCTAATTACAGTTTTTGTTTATAAAGGTGGTCAGAAAAATTATTTATGAGAATCTACATTTTCAAATGCTTTCACACTCACAACCAATGTTCCAGGTATCATATCTCCAGTCTCCACCAGAAGTATGACTGCTGAGAGGGCTCCTAGTGCCAGTGTTTAATTACGTTGTTAGCTTTAGACATGCCTATCCAGTCTCAGCTTTCCCACAGACTCTGCCTCATATATGAAAAACTACTTGGCATGTTACCTCAAAATCAGATATTCCTCCAGTTTAATTTTGTTTCCCCTCTGAAGACATCTGAATAATAAAAAAAGAAGAAAGGAAGGGGAAAGATTGTGTGATTGTTAATTTCCACTATCAGCGTGATGAGATTTAAAATCACAGGAATCTCGGCACTATTGAGGGGAGTATTTTCATCATACTAATAGAGATGGAAAGTTGTGCCCACCGCGGAAGGCATCATTCCTTCTGCCCTGAGCTTAGCACAAGGATTAGTCGCTCTGCTTATACAGGTACAAAATACAAGCAACCTCAAGCTCTTCCTGCCGTGAATTTACATCATGATGGAACGTACTTGGAACGGTGATATTATTGATTGAAGTTTTTATTGCAGGATAACTTTTTTAAACCTGATTTACGAAGTAATTTGGCATCTCTTCTGACACACATGTAACATCTTCAGTAAGACACGTAATCTTTGAACAACACTGGGGAACTATTTTGGGTAGCACTGTATAGTCTTACATGGTTCCCGGGTCCTACATAAGACTTCTCTGCTAGGCTGAGTATCATTTTCTAAGCTCATAATCACTGGAGTCATCAATCAGGGGTTTCCCTTCATGAAAAACTTAACTGATTACATTTTGTAATAGAAATATCATCTTTACTGGTTTCATTATCACTCTGATATACCTTTATGGTGTCACTGGTCACGTGATATCAACATTTGATGTTTTATTCATTAAGTATTTGAATGAATACAATGGCACAAACTTTACATTATTTATAACATTATATTAAGAGGAAACAAGCATTTTTATATAAGAAGTAAAAAAAAATGGATTTGACCTTAATTTAGTGCTTTGTAGTCTTGGAAGATGTTATTAGCCAGAGTGTGGACTGGGAGAATGATACATGACCTGCCTGGAAGCTGTGGTTTGCAAGAGACTATTATTCAACTTGCCTTTTAGCGTTAAGACCTGTAATTCTATGAAATTGTAATTTAAAATATCCTCTCAATAGATCATTATCCAGAGGAAAAAGTTATATTGGATAATTTTTATAAAAAAAATTCCATCTGCACCCTGCCTTGTCATTTATGTTTTGCTTCATCTCTATTATATTCCAACTCTTTCTCTTTGCTCTGGGCATTCACTGTAAAATGCTAGGACAGTCACAAAAATGCCAAAAAGAACCCCATTTTGCCCCCTGGTTAGTAATAAGAATCTATTAGTGCTTTATCTTCCTAGTAGACAAGTACACACAGGCAATGAATGGAATGTCGAGCCAATGCCGGTGTTAGTCATCTGAAACAGCCAAGTAAGTGTTGCCTATTTAACTCTGCATAGACTCGGATCACTTCATTCCCAATGTGGTAAATCTGCAATATTCCCAATAATACTCCAACAATCAGATCTAAATAGTTACACATAAAACATTCCAAATTGGTGAGCTGTCCTCCATCTTTCTGCCATGGCAACTAGTATTATACAGGTATTGTGTGGGCAACCATATTGTTGAGATATGTATGTGGCTTCCCTTTCACATACACAGAAAGCATACAATTCCTGATTTTCAAATTCTCTTAACTTACTTGGAAGTTTGTGAGTTTGTTTCCAGGAAACCTTCCAATTCTATGTCATCTCAGCATTTCTTAAATTCTCTGAGTATTTAGAATGAAAGTTTTGATAAAATGGTATATTATTTAGGTTTATAGTTATGATTTATAATGAAGAAAATCAAAATACTAGTGAACTAAATAAGATAGAATTTTTTTTCCTTGTTACCTAAAACTCATTTTAGGTCATTTGAAGGACAATGCTAATGGTAGTTTAATTATAAGATACCATATACATTGCTCAAATTGCTCTGCCAAATTCATCTTTAGTTTCTTCATGAAAGACCAAGTTCAGGCCCTATGCACAGTGGGAGGAGAGATTGAAGACAATGTTTAAAATCACACTTACCTCTAAAGAAAACAGTTAGTGCCTGTAGAATTCATTTCTTCTATTTTCCTATTATATTTTTTCACTATATTATATTAATTTGATGGATATATAGTCATACCTTATTTTAAGAAAAGCAGATGAATGTATTTAATGTGGGCCTAAAACCAACTAATACTCTTATAGTCTGTTTCAAGAGAAAGAGAGAGAGAGAGAGAGAGAGAGAGAGACTAGTTGAACTGCATGTAGACATACCAACAAAGCACATTCCCTATCATCTAAGAAAACCTCGTCCCATGAATATTGTACTTCAATTAGCACAAAAGATTCTAATAGAAATACAATGATAATTAACTGTTTAATGTTAAAAAATAGTTTACAACGATGACGACAGGGAGCTGGGCTTGGTAGTGTATGTTTGAGAGATAAACTCTTGGGAAATGGAAGCAGGAAGATTTGGGTTCAAGGTTATTCTTGGCTACATAGCACTTTCAAGACTGAATTGAATTCTACAAGACCATGTCATAATAACAGAGATTATCAAAGGGAAAAATACATATTATAATAATATGTATAGAAATGCTAGTAGTTAATTATGCTATTTAATCTCTAACCAGTATCTTTTCCATAGAATAAACTAGGAAATATTTGTTTCTGTGTGAAGAAACCCATGCAAATACTGTGTAGTTCAGTGTGCTATGCCAGTGGTATGAATATTTTACTAAGTGACAGTGATGAATATGAAAGATAGAGTTGAGAAATGAAACCAGAAAGTAAAGCTTCCTATCTCAATCTGATCTCCACTCAAAGTTATCACTGTCCTTGATGTCTGCAATGTACACACATACACAGGGGTGGTGGTAGGGTTCTACCAGAATCTAGTTATATTTAAGGCCTGGTCCACGAGTTGAAATCCCTACCTGACACAAATACTGGGTCCAAGAACCTGTGGCAGGCAATACAGGTAATAATCCCTAGGGAGGGATCAGTAAGTATTACTATGCAAAAGGGACATAGTATTAAACTGATGCCTAATGATTTATTTTTATACTCACATATTAATGGATTTCTTGACCCTCACCTCAGAAGTTTCTTTTTGCCATATATGGTGATTAGTACAGAGACCCACAACTGGTCAACATGCAGAGTAAGAACTTCAGAGGACTCAGCCCTAAGCAGGTCATTTATATCACATCCGTCTTCCCAGGACTCGGGAACCATTCTGGAAGAGGGTCAGAATTGTTGTGAAAGGTAGAGGTGGTGCATACAAAAATACACTGACAGAGTTTCCCGGACATAGCAGGGTAGCTGCACATACAGAATCACAGTAGTTAGGATGACACACACAAGACCTGTGAAAGCTCAAGCTAGAACAAATTTCAGCATGGAGAAAGGAGGTAGGTATAAAGTCCAAACTCTGACTGAGGAGCGGGTGAGAGAGTTTAGTTTAAGGGTATGGGCCCTAGTAGCAGACCATACCCCAGTAGAAGACTACATAAAAGAGTAGGAAGCAGTGTTGGGTTTGATTGGTTAAAAAAAAAAAAAAAAAAGAGGACACACCTGAAGTTGGTGAATAAAGAAGGGACGATGGATATAGACAGAGTTGTGAGAGGACAGTGGATATGATCAAAATATAAGGTATGATGGGTTAAGGGCACCTGCTGTTCTTCCAGACATTCTGAGTTAAATTTTCAGTGTCCACATCATTAACAATTTTCTGTAACTCCAGTTCCAGGTGATCTGATACCTTCTAAACTGTCTGGGCACTGCATGGATGTGGTATGGTACACAGACATGCATCCAGGCAAGACACCCATACATGCAAAAATAAAATCAATATATTGAGTGAAGATTTTAAAGAAAGAAGTTCAAAAACAAATGCAGATTTACTATTTTCTTGTAGACAACATTTAATAACCAAAGCCCAATAAGCTAGATAGGAAACCTAAAGTAAATCATAAAAGTATCTTATGAACAACTTTAAGAATTTACTAAAAATATATGAACAGAGATGATATAGTATTCCAGAGGTGAAAATTACAATGACAAAAATAAATACTTACATGGAATATTTCAATAGGAAACTAAGAAACAGATGAAAGTATCAGAAAACTGAAGGCAGATGGTTTGACATTACACAGTAAGAGGAATGGAGCATGTGTGATACCAGGAAAATAACATGTTGCACAACTATAGGAAAAAATGAGAGAGAAAAAGATGCCCAAGTATTATTTAACAGAATATTTTCTGAATAACCACCACATAGGGACAGGGCATGAATATACAAATTCAGAAAGACCAAACAGCCCCAAATAATTGAATCCAAATAATTATACATCAAGACATATTGTAATCAATAGAGTGAAAACTTTGAAAGGAGAAAGGTGATTTATCACATAGAAATCAATCAGCATAAGACCATCATATTTCAAAGTGGAGAACTGAAGATCCAAAGAAATTTGAAGAAGTTATACAAAATAATGAAAAAAAAATTAACCTACCAAGCAGAATCTCATTTGAAATAATCTATTTCTTCGAAGCTATAGGGAGATACAGACATTGTCAGGAAATGCATGAACACTATTGAGAGA
Source organism: Cricetomys ansorgei (assembly GCA_026225945.1). Taxonomy (NCBI): domain Eukaryota; kingdom Metazoa; phylum Chordata; class Mammalia; order Rodentia; family Nesomyidae; genus Cricetomys; species Cricetomys ansorgei. Next base: position 2,390,655 of record JAMJFZ010004091.1, on the reverse strand, counting down.
TAACCACCAATATAAACACCAAAATATAAATATTAAAACATGTCAAATTGTAGGAAAATGTTGCTACAATTGCATGAACCTACAGAGAATGTAAATATAATGATTTTTGTCAGAGTAAATATAGAAAATGCAATGCAGTGATATTAGTATAGCAATCTCTTCATATTGTAGCATATAGATTCAAAGAAAATATATACATAAGAAGTGTAAAGATAAAAGTTGTTAATGGTTATACAGTGTAAAGAAGTAAGTTCTAGTATAGAGGAGAGGTGCTAAAAATATAATATTTTCTGTTTAATTTAATTTGTTATGAACAAAAGGAATTTTTTGATTATATAACTTATAAAGGTATCATGAGGGAATAAAAGAAAATCCCTAAAACAAATATGAGATGAAGAGAAAATAAGATGTTTCATACACAAAAAAAGTAAAAGCAACAAAGTAAAATTGCAAGAGTGAAAGAAATTAACAACAAAATACCAAGAAAAAGACAATTAACAAAATGGCAATAATGTATCCATATATGTCATTAATGCTTTTAAGTTCTGAAAATTGAATGTCCCTTCTTTGTAAATGCATATAAAATCCTACAAAACAGGTCATCTTAAACTAAGAATACCTTAATACTAATAAAAAACCTTGACAATTGAAAGCCAGTGAAAGGATTCTAAGAATCTTTTTATTAGAGTGGAAGGAAACACAATAATAGGAGATGAATCAAGAAGATTATAAATGGTATTAAATCAACCATGTGTGCTTGGTTATACTCTTTAATTAGATTTATTCACTTGTAGTCATAATTTGCTAGGTTTATGCTTTCTCTTTGTGCTGGACTGACTTCGAGTTTTGGGTGTCTTTTCCTATCTACATATATAGACTCTTGGTTTTATCATCGATTTCAGCAAGTTTAAATACAATTTTCTTTGTTTTTGCTTTATTTGTTCTTTTTTTTTTTTTTTTTTTCCAAGACAACAATTTTCTGTTGTATCTTTGGCTGTCCTGAAACTCACTCTGTAGACCAGGCTTTAAATAACTTTTTCTTATTTTTCTTTCCAAAATGTATGTCTACTCAACGCTTCTATCCTTAATTCCCATCCCCTACTTTCAACTGTTTATTCAGTGTATTAACTTGAGTAATATAAATATATATATATACATATATATATATGTATATATATATATATATATATATATATATATATATATATATATATATATATATATCCTGCTATTCACTACAAGATCCAAACTTGATGGCAATATTGTTTATTTAGATAGTTACTTTTTATATTTTCTTTTTTATTATATTCTTATTATTTTTTTAAAATTAAAATTTTTAAACAAAAACATTAACAACTAACAACTTAAATTTCATGGAGAAAGCACTTAAATCTTTCGCCAGTACCTCTCAACTACCTGTGCCCATATCTCTGATAACCACCATTTAACTATTTCTGTGAAGTCAATTCTTCCCACGATAAGATCATTAAGCATTTATTTTTTCCATATTGCTTCTTTCAGTTAACATATGTCTTACAAATTTATCCACATCATAAAAAAATCAGGATTTGCTTTTAATAACACTAAAAAGAATTCAGTAAATGTATACTATATTTTTTTAGGCACTTATCTGCTGATGGGATCTCAGGCTGTTTCCATATCACAAATATATTGAACAACAGCTCAATGAACACAAGGTTGTCCCTTGATTTGCTGATTTGATGACTTATATTCCATATGTAACTAGTAATAAGCTCACTGGATCATAGAATGGTTGTTTTTAAAAGCATGAAGAATTTCTGTCTTCTTTTCCATTATGAACCCTTGTTTACATTCCCACCAGCATTGTGTCAGTGTCTCTTCCAGAACATTCTCATGAGCAGTTGCTTTCTTTTTCTCTTTGGTTATTGTTTTTCTAACAAGTATGAGTTGACAGATCATTGTGATTTTAATATACATTTCTTTGATGATGATCATCATCATCATTGTCTGATCACCCTTCCCAACATTTGCTGGTTTCTTATTACCTACTGAATCGAGTTCAAATCATGAGCACAGCTGAATAAAGCATTTACAATGTCCTTTGACCCCTTTCCAGAGACTGTGCCTCCATTTCTTCCTATAATCATTCATATTACTCTTTTTGCCTAAAAGACTCATCTTTCTTTGTCAATCCTGGTATAACGTGGCCCATTGTTCTAGGTTAAGTTTAATTCCAAGTACTTGGAAAGCTTTTGGAAGAGGAATTATGTGGAGTAGAAGAAGTCTTCCCCTTCCCCATTTTTTAGTCTACCTGCCTGTGCCACTGGGATAGCTTTCTCAAACTGAAACCCATCTACCACCACACTCCCAGAGTAGTTAAGCCCACTGTGAAGCCACTTAAAGCACATGGGCAAGGGGATACAGCAGGAGCTGTTGGCTCTCATGATGTCTGGTGACAAAAGTATTTCTTCCTTCCTGAATCAACTTTTTCAAATAGATAGGGACCATGCACAGAGCAGCTGCCACAGTGTATGAAGACCTGAGATATTAAATTCTCTAGAGTTCTCCAGTGGCAACCACAGTGGAACCACAGTGCAAAAACAGTGAACTTTCACAGATCTACTTCCACTGTCGTGGAGACATTCAGGGTATCATCTGGCAGGACGTTAGCAGGGATAATGGTCTGCCTCATAGATGTCAGGACCAATGTGCTGTCTATCCAAAGCCTGCTAGGAGAACCCAACATTGGTAGTTATTTGAACACATGTACTGCTGAGCTCTGGAAAAAAAAAAAATCAACAGCTTTTAAGAAGTATCCATGAGAAAACCCACTCAAAGTCAGTCTCATGTCAAGAGCCCTGACCCTATCTGTTCAGCCTCTCTATGTAAAGCCTTTTCATTTTTATTTTCTTTAGATGGTCTTTTCTTCCCTTGATGTCTGTATAGAACTGTGTATCTTGATATGTAGTGTTATTTTGTTTTGTTTCTTTTTTAAAATTAAGTCTGATTGTGCCCTTATAATGCATAAAATAAATACACTTTGTCCCTTTTTACAAACTGAACAAATCATTATAACTTACCATGAATATTTGATTATACTCTTTAATTTGATTTATTCACCTCTAGTCATAATTTCCTAGTTTTATACCTTCTTTTTATGCTGGATTGTCAGTACTGACTTCCCTTAGGAGCCAACTGTTGGATGTGTTTTCCTGTCTACATATATAGTCTTTTGATTTTTATCATCTGTCTCAATAAGTTTAAATACCTTTTTCTTACTTTTCTACCCAGAATTTTTGCCTATCAAAAGCTTCTCTACTTAATTTCACTCCCCTACTTCCAATTGCCGATTCAATATATCTAATATACATAAAAAACAAATGTGTCCAAGGAAATGTGTCATTTAAAAATATAACAGACTAAAATATAGTAAGATAAAACAAAAACTATCACATCAAAATTTGACAGGGCAAATCAACAGATGGAAAAGAGCCCAAGAGAAGGCACAGTAATCAGATACCAATTTATTTGTTCAATCCACTCAGGAATCCATAAAAACACTAATGTGGAAGCCATAATACAGAGGCAAAGAACCTAGGGACTCCACATCTTTGCCTCTGCTGGGATTTATGATGGACCACTACACCCATTCGGCTTCTATGTATGTTCTAGAGTTCTAAGCTTGTCCTCACACTTATGCACCAAGACCTTTCGCTCTGAGTCATCTTCCCAACCAACAATTGACATGTTGTCCTGTGATAAGATCTCTCTCATCACTCTCCCCATCACATAAGATATACTTCTATTATTGCTCTAGATTTTCAGGTATGGGAGAAATTAGTTCTGTAAAATCTCTTTCTAACTACACTATATCCAAATATCTGCTAAATTATTGTCTCCTTGAAATTCCTGCAACTTATACCTTCAGAATATTACATTTAGCACCTTTCTAAGGAACTGTCATCCTCTAATTATCTTTATTCTCGTGGTAATTGATCACTAATTTGGCTTATTGTGTACAAAGAGAGTACTTTATACATAACAATAAATCTTTGAAACATGGTAACTTTTGTTTCATACCCCAGGATGTGGTCCATTTTGGTTAAGTGTTCTTTTATGCTTGGGGTGAGTTCTTCTGTTCTTGATTGCAATGTGCATTTATCCACTAGATCAAATTGGTTAATTGCATGATTAGAGTCTTTTGTATTCTTAGTGATTTTCTTTGCCCAATTTACCAATTACCAAGAGAAGCATATTAAAATCTTCTGCCCAACCATTTGATTTGTCTCTCTTCCCTGCAGATCTGTAAATTCTTTAAATAATTTGAACATGCTTTTAACTGCATATAAGTTGTTAGTCTTTCCATTTCTTCTTTACTGAAGTTTTATCAGTGTATAGATACCTTTATCTCTAGTAGTTTCCATGGGTCAGAAGTCTGACTATGACTTACCTGGTTCTTCTATTAATAATCTCATAGCATTGCAATCGATGCATATATTGTGGCTCCTATCTGTAGCACAAATTCCTATATAATCATTCAGACATTCACCTAAGCAACTTTAAAGTGTTGTGAACCTATACTATTTGCATTAATTTTAATATTCTGTTATGTTTTCTTATAAAGGCATCAATACTACTTTAAGAAATAGTTATGTTTATTATGAACTTATCTATGCATGATCTTGCTTAAATATTCTCTACTAGAGACTCTAATACCTTAAGTGCTATACAATAAATAGACATATTTTCCTTGCAGTGATTGTAAAATATATTGTATGTAATATTTCAATTTTCCTATTAGTAACTAAAACTGATCTTGAAAATTGGAAAGATTGAAACTGTCAGAATTATATATTCCAAATTTTAATAATGCAAATAATATACGATATCATGCTAGGAATATTCTACACTAATATTCTAATAATGGCAACTTCTTACTTCAAATAATCCATGAAGTTGTTGAAATAAGGGTGTTGCATATATACATATATATATGTATATATGCATTAATATCATGAAACAAGAAAATGCTTTCTCAAGCAAGAAAGAGTAGAACAAGGCTGTTTAAAATTTTTGAATAATGAAGAGAAACATTGGAAAAAAGGATAAAAACAGAATCTTATAAGATATCAATGGAAATGAAAATAGTCCATCAGCATCATGGGAAATCATACAAGGTTTACAATATACTTCAAAGAAAATGTGCTAGTGTATGCACTTGGAGAGAACATTGAAATTTGGACTTGTGACAAGCATAATGATTAACCTGGAGATTTCTCATAGAAATATATGAAAATAGATAATTAATTTGAGCCAAATACCATTTTCCCCTGAATTTTCTTTCAATAAGCATACTTAGCAGTATCAAACACTTTAGTGAAGGTGTTTCACAATGATGCATTAGGTCTTCATGTCCTTGTGTAAGCTCCTCCAATTCAGTAAGAGCAATTCTCATCAACAATCTTGTAGTGACTAACACTTGACAGAAATGGCAAGATATCATTTCGTAATACATTCATGAAATGGATGACAGGTTCAAATTTCTCTCTCCTACATGCTCTCCCTTTCTTTCTTAAATTCCTTTTATTTTCTCCTCCTTAGTCTCTGTTTCCCTCCATTTTAGTATGCAGTAGAAGCAAAATGCATACATCTACAGGACAGCAATTAATGTGTTTAGCCAGAGGACAGAAACAGGAGACATGCCATAGGTACATGTGCACCTGCCCCATGTTGCAGAGCCTCCAACTGACTATCACACAGTTGATACTGTGATGGCTATTTTGTACAAGAGTTAAAGGTAGAACAATCCCTCATTGGATGCCTAAGATCCTAAGCCATTATCAAGAAACACATTTATTTGTTTTAAGTTTCAGATTTAGAAGTTATTTTTTTATTTGAGATTACAAGGGTGAAATAAAATGTGTATCAGAAAGAAATACTATGGATTGAGACTTACAGAAGAGCACAGGGGTACAATAATGATTTGAATGACAAAAATATATAAAAAGCCTGTGTTTTTCTGCAAAGTCAAGATCAACACCTTTACAAACATTTTCTAAATGTACTAATTCTGTACAAAAGGAAATCAACTTTCATTAGGTTCCTTTTTTTCTAGATAACTTAACAAAAAAAAATGCAACGCAGGCTTACTGATTTGAAGAGTTAGACTGTTAACAGCTGGGTGTGAACTGGTAGTATATTTAATGTAATGAGGAACAAGGAAAACCACAGAACCAGGAACAGACATCAGAAAAGAACTGATCTGTGTAAAGGAAGATGCATTATTAAACTGGTGAAAACAGTGTGGTGACTTGCTCACCCATTAAATTATTCACGAGTTTCAAAACACCTTTGGAGGAAAGGTTTCCATCTCCTCTTCCATAATATCCTTGGGATTGACCTGTAGGGTTTGCAATATAGACATATTATCAGCTGGAGTTGGACATTCCATGGTCGCTTATTCTCTACATTTAAATCAGCTGTAGGTCTCTGTAATGGTCTCCATGTGCTGCAAAAAGAAGTTTCTTTGAGGAAGGGTGAAAGCTACACTACATGCGGTAAGGATAAGTACGGAGAATGTACTTCAATATTACTGACTGAAGCAAGTGACTGTTCAGTGTTTTCTTCTTTAGTTTTAATTTCATTAGGACTTATCCTCTAATCACCAATGTCGGGTGGGCAGAGCATCCCTTTGCCTCTTGTTTGCTTACATTCTTACTTCTGCTTCTCGTCACGTCGTTTTCTCCCCTCGTTTGATTGTTTGACTTCTACTACCTTAGTGTTTCTAAGCGTTCCTTCTTCTTCCCTACTTTAGACACTGCATGCTGTAACTCTGCTACTTCAGCGTTGTCTCACAGCTTTGAAGTCCATTATTTCATGACCTTCATCTTCATGCAAGTACTTCTCGATATTGCTTCTTGTGCTCTTACATGGAGGAGAGAATAACAACGGGAAAACACAGTGAGCACTCACAGAGTCTGCTTTCATTACGTACCTCTCACTACTTTTTGTCTAATTTCATTTTTGCCAGAAAATGTAAAATTTGTGATATTAATCAATATTATCAATATAGTAACATTTAAACTCTTTGTAGTCAAATGTGTCATCTACTTTAATACATTGTATGTATCTTACAATTTAATATTTCTTAGATATATTTTACCTTAATTTATGGAGCACTTTATAGATGAGTATTAATTTTATCAAGATTAAGAATTATATTTTTCAAACAGAAGCACTTCTTTATCGCTTTTGATCAATTTCTGAAATCAGCATTAAATCAATATTTTGATTTTTAAAATTCCTTAAAATCCTATTGACTTTTGCTGGTATACTTCTAGGTTGCACAATGTTGTTATGTCATTTAAAATCTTTTCTATCCTCTCTATGATTCAATGACCTTCTTACTCCTCACCATGGCTCTGCCCTGACACTGTATACTGTGTGTTTTATGTTTGTAATCTACACCAAATTGATTTTGATAATCGCAAATGTACCATTTCTCCACAGTTTTAAGTCAATTTCCCATCATTATTGACTTCATTTTGACTCATGTTAAAAGCCAAAAGCTGTGCATTTCTACACCTAATCATGAATTGTGAATATTCATGCACCTGTTTCATTTTAAATCGAGAAATTTCATTTTTCCACATTTTTCCATTCTCTTCTCTTTATACCTATCCTTTTTAAAAAAATTTTTATTATTTATTTATTTATTTATTTATTTATTTATTTATTTATTTATTTATTTATTTATTTATTTATTTATTTTTGAGACGGTTTCTCTGTTGTAACTCTGGCTGTCCTAGAACACATTCTGTAGACCAGGCTGGCCTCGAACTCAAAGAGATCCATGTGTCTCTGCCTCTCGAGTGCTGGGATTAAAGATGTGCACTACCCCCACCTGGATTATATGTCTATTCTTCACACAATTACTCTCCCTTACCAGTGTACAGTGCTAAAAATAATCAAAATCAGATATGTTCTTCCTGTGTGACATGTAAGAACCACTCTGAATTTTAGCTCTTACACTAGTATTTACCTCTAAAAGCAGGAAACAATTATGTATGTTATTCACAATAATTCACATTCACCTATTTCTTGGCTTAGCTATTTCTAATTTATATTATGTTTTATAATTTATCTTATCTTTATAATTCTGTTACTTAATTCATATTCATACTTTATTTCTAAAGTCTCTCTGTGGATTATTTGGTTTGTTTTTTATTTTGCTGTGCATACGTGCTTTGGGTTGATCAAACATACACAGAAAAACGATTATTAACTACTCTGTGACTTTTAGTTGTCTCCATTCCTTAAACATTCTTTCTATCTTTAAGAAAACTCTATTGCACATGTCATAGATAATGTCCATAAAATATTTGGGGGAATCTGAGAAGACAGATCTGTTCTTTCCTTTCTGCCTTCTGTATTTTAATGAATAAAACCTCCCAGTTAACACTACATGTTTGTTTGGGTTTTTTTTTTTTTTTTTTGTCTGACTTTTACTTGTGAGGTAATGATCAACATTTTTTCTTGTACAATAGCCTGCTTCCTGTAGATAAGAGTTACTCATGATTACTACCAAACTGAAAAAGAAAACAGACGCAATAATATTCATTAGCACCCATGAAGGAGACTACATAGTCTCCAGTTGCAGGTGTTCTGGTCATGTAGCTGCCTAATCATTTCATATCCAAAATGTCTGCATGATCTCAGCAGAGTAATAAAAAGTTATGCCTGAGTCCAGATCATAGTTGCATTGTATTATTAATTCAATTTTGGACAATATATGGTTTCTAGAAAATCTAAATGAAATAGAAAACATCTCTTTTGTTTCCCAAGTGGCAATGACAAAGGGACTATTAATTTGCTCTAGTCTCCTTGTCCCTGATATGAAATCTGAAAAGAGAATTCTTATGTTGTGATTTCATAGCAGCTGCTTTTTGTGCATAGCATGCATTGCTTAATTCCTAGGATCGGCAGGGCTAATATCAGAGATTTACCCTCAACATTTTAATAATCACAGCTGTGCTTACTCATGGGCAGAAAAAAGGCAGAAAAGCAGAAATCTCCAGCATTTGTGTGATCATCAAAAATACCATTCCTGAGGGTGAGCGCAGTTCCAACAGCCATCCTTTCATATTCTGCAAATAAATCGCATAATTAGCAAGATGCCTGACTCCCACGGTAAAGAAATTATATTCAGAGAGCACTAAAGAAGTGAGTAAATTTGGTTCTACATTATTTTCATGTACAGATTAATTTAGATATTTGTAACTGTAATACAGAATTGTCTTATTTACTAAAAGTCATGATATAGCATTGAATGGATATTTAAAAGCTAATATCCTTTTCTACTATACTAAGTAGACTAATAGAGGAAAACAATTTCAGAGATCCTATTAAATATTAAAGTTAAATTATTTAATCAAAATTAAAATTATTAAAATAAAATAATTATTAAAATAAAAATTGCATATATTTTGTCATATTCATTCTATTCAGCATCTTAAATTGACCAAACTTTGCAGTGCTGCATAGCATTAAGCTGAGCGTAACCTTTTAATCAGTAATAATAAAATTATTAATTCTTTTGTTGTCTAAAGTTGGCTTCATCAGGATATACCTATTTTCATCAGAATTATTATTAAAACTAACGTGGGCCAGGCAGTGGTGACCCATGCCTTCAATCCTAGCATTTGGCAGGTAGAAGTAGGTGAATCTCTGTTAGTTCCAGGTCCGCTTGGTCTACAAAGTGAGTCCAAGACAGCCAGAGTTACAACAGAGAAAATATGTCTCAATAAAAAAAAAAAACATAAAACAAAACAAAAAAATGAAGTAAAAATAAAACGAATATGATATGGGATAAAAATATTTTAAATTTCATATTATTTTACCCCAATAAAACTGATACTATCTTTAATACAAACTTCCGTTATATCTGCATGTCAATAATGGCTGCTCCTTCACTCTACTCAAATAGCTTGTCTTCTCTTAAAGTAAGCCTCGTAATCACGAAAGTATGAATAATCAAGCAACAGATGTTCACAGAATGCAGGAAGACTGACAGCTTTCCTTAACCAACACTGAAGAAAACTGTGAAAAAGATAGATTAATAACACCAGCCTGAGATGAGATACATCATGAAGTGGCATGCACACTGACAGGCATCAGACAAGTTATCACGACTGAATACACTTTTGTGCCCAAGATTTTTTGAAGCTAAAATTGTTCACATTTATTAGTGCATGAATTTCATATATAACTTGATAGCAACTAGATCTTAAAGTTTCTGCTACTTCTGACTTTTAACATTCAGCATAGTTTGTGTAGTGCAAGTTCTCCTCTCTCTTGCTACAACTTGCAGGGAAGGTTCTGGATAAGAAACAGACACAGAACAGAGGAATCATCATCAAGTTATAGAATCAAGCTTATTAAGTTTTAAATATAGTTTCATAACTCAGAAATAGCCTAAGAATTTACTTATAATATCCCAATAGCAAGTGCTCAAGGCACTTGCCGAGAAAGCACAATACCCTGGGATCTATATTCAGAACGGAAAAATAAACAAAGATGATGGAAGAACTCTAGTGTATTGTTTCTACTAGAGATCATTCCCATTTTTCTCTTGTATTTACCTTCCCGTGGGTTCTCATATTCATCCATCTATTCACTTCCATATCATATGGTGCAGACACCATGTCATGCTTTGAAAAATATTATCACATTGAACATAAAATATTTGATGAACCTGTTTGTTCTCTTAGAATAAGGACAATAAGCAGGATAGAGGAGATGGCTCATTAGGTCAGGTGCCCATATTGAAAGTGTCCAGACCTGATTTCACATACAAAGAACCCATATAAATAACCGAATGTGTATAAGTGTCTTTAGTCACAGACTTCCCATTGAGAGGTGAGTGCTGGAGACACGGAGATCCATAGAAGCTCACACCCTGAGAAACAATACATAGATCCTGTTGCCAGTCTCCCATATGGTGGAAAACAAGGATCTCCACACCTGTGCCATGCTATGAACACCAAGCAGTATGTGCTCTCACCTTCAAACATACGCATGGGCACAGACATATACATATGAGAAAAGACAACAATACTATTATTATAGTGGAATATCTGTAACATTTACAATGTGGAAGACATGCAAGAAAAAATATAATATACATTATCCCAAGAACATCAGGACATGTTTTAAAGAGGAGTCTCTCAGTTTGCTTTCTATTGCTGTGATAAACTCATGACTCAAAGCACCTTATAGAAGGAAGAGTTTATTTGGCTTAAAATTCAACATCATAGTTTATTACCAAGGGAATAAGAGAAGAAACTGAAGCTGCAACCTATAGGGAGGAACTGAACCAGAGGCTATAGAGGAATACTCCTTACTGGTTTGTTCTCCTCGGCTTACAGTTTGCTTTCTTATACAGTTCAGGACTACCTGTCCTGGGTGGTGAAGCATACAGTGGATTAGTCTCTTCCAAGTCAGTCATTAATTAATTCAGTGCTCCACAGACTTGCCTTCTGACCAGTCTAAAGGAGGCAAATTCTCAACAGACTTCCCCTTTTGCCAGATGACTCTGACTTATATCTAGCTGATAAGTAACCAGCACAAGGAGGTCCTCTTTCAACTGAATTCAGTAAAATGAATACAATCTCACAAGAGAAACGAAAAATCAAAGAAGAGAAATAACCCATGAGGTGGTAAAAGGCCGGAAGAATTCACTGTGCACATTGAAATTGGAGAATGATCCCATTTACACCCCATATGGTCTTTGGATCATGGTGTAGAAACAATGTCACCCTAGTTCTTTCCCTCACCCCTTTCAGCTTTACCTTCTAGCCGGTTTCCATTCCTCCATAACTCTGCCAACCCACAGAACCATTTTTCTATCAGGTACCACAGCTGCCACACTAGAGTGGGACTCAGACCATAGCTTCGCTCAACTCTCATCAGAGCAGCTTGTTTTCTGGGTCGACAGCATTTGACATGGAGAGGCAAAACTGGAAAATGTGCAGAGTTAGAGACTTCAGATAACTCCTTTCAAAATGGAATATTTTCATCAAATTCCTCCTCTCAAAGCTCAAGGATCTATGCTGAAGAGGAGGCAGAAAAGATGATGGATAATGCCAAGAAAATAGTGCCTTCCAGACAGAACAGGAGTGATGCTCACATGAACTGACAAAGCCTGGGACAGTATGCAAAAGACCAGGACAGGCTCAAATCGGATGAAATTCCAGGTCTAAGAAGAGGAACTGGACACAAAATTTCTCCCAAATGAAGAAGCTATTTAAAATTGTTTACTTCCTGAAATGGGAAAATCAGTTTTCTCTAATGAATTAAGAGTTTCTTGGGCTATATCAACCACACTTCACAGTGGGTCCCTGCCCAGGAGTAGTTGGCCAATATGAAGCAGTTTTAATTTGTTTTCTGTTTTTTGTTTCAATTTTTGTTTTAGTTTGTTTGTTTTGATTTTAGTTTTTCAGTTGGTTTTGTTTTGTTTTATCAGATTTGTGAGAGATACAGATTGTGTGTGTGTGTGTGTGTGTGTGTGTGTGTGTCTGTGTGTGTCTGTGTGTCAGTGAGAGAGAGGAGAGGGGAAGGAGAGAAGGAGAGGGAGAGAGGGATAGAGGAAGAGAGAAGTGGTAGGGATATGTGAGCTAAAGGAAAGGAATATATTGTATGGACAGAATTCATAATAAAAATTAAGTTAACTTTTTCAAAATTAGGGGCTTAAGAGAGGAGAGATGAATTGGAGTAAAATTATTCCTATAATAAGATTAGAGCACTGTAATATAAATTCTCTAGGACTTATTATTGCTGGTGATCTAGCAGCCCAAAACATATCAATTTGTTCTTTCGTTGTGAGTCTTTATGCAATTCCTCTTCTCCCTGCCACTTGAAGATGGGCACCAGGGTCAATACTGGGACTCATTCAGTGAAAAGCCTTCATTAGTCTTTTTCTCAACTGGCACAGAGGGTTTTTTCAGGATGACCATTTTACTTGGTATTGGAATTGTAGATAAATATGATTTCTCAGAAGGGCAGTAAAATGGACCATTAAAAACACAGCACAAATTAGCTTTTTCAATGTAATTGACTGCACACAGAGGGACCATCAGGGATTTGGGACACTAAGGAGGCCTATTTCAATGCAAATGGGAAGGAACAAAAGTATGCAAAGAGGGTGTGCTAGGCAGTCAAGAGAGACCTGGGCAGAAAACAAAAATAGACTTTTAATAACCTAGAAGACAAGGGGAAGCCTTAAAATATCAAACTTGAAGAAGTTTCACAGTGCTCTTCAGGTGCTGAAACCAAATACAAATTAGCTACAGCAGTGTAGCTCCTGGTCCTTCTCACAGAGAAAGACACATCCCTTCCCTTCAGTTTCCTATTGGAAGAGTAGACAGGAAGGGTGAGATTGCATGGCTTTAAGCTTTTGTAGAGCACTGACTTCAAAGACTCGTTTTGAATAGTATATGTTTGGTGATCACGCAGCTCTGTCTTTCTCTGTCTCTATCTCTTCCCACCTCCCCGTGTATATGCTTATGTGCATGTGCACACTCACATGTGTGCATGTTTTTGCATTTGTAAACATGGCTTTGCGTGTGGGTGAACATAATTGTAAAGCCAACTGTCACAGCATTTCAGCATCAACAAAAAATGAGAAGTAAAAGAGTTCACCGGCGTTTCAGTGTCTTCTCTCAGTTCACTCACAGGAATACTCTGAGTCGGGTGGTTTTTTTAACTTGTCTTTTTTTCTAATGTAGAAGAGGTGATGAGAATTTAAACTCATAAAGGTTAAAAAAAACAGCAAAGGTAGGACTTAAAGGCTTGTTCTATCACTAAAACTTTTAGCACTTAGATCAAATAAATGAGAATGTTCTAGCTTTGATTGAGATGTTTTTCCATGAAGAGGTAAATGTAACATATAAAAGGTTGCCTCTCAAGTGTTACCCTGAGTTCTCATGCACATTTTAATGTTCCACACTTCTTATTTCAAGATGCAGTGAACCAAAAGCACAAGATGATTTATCCAGTCATGTAAACTTCATTCTCAATACATCTAAGTAGTTCTGTATTAGATTTGACGTAATCTTCTGGGCTTCCTAAGACAATGGCTAGAACACATTGCTAAAAAAGTGTATCGGAACTGAATGTGCAGTTTTGTAGCATTAGATTGTTTGCTTCATCAGACGATACTACATCTGTGGAACAATATATCAAATGAGTATAGTAAAAAAAAGCTGATTTGTGAAGAAGGACTCCTGGAAAGGAAGAGTGTCTGTGTAGACTGACGGACCAATTAAAACCTTGATGGCCAACCATTACAGGTCAAGGGCCTAATTACAATTTATCTTGGGCTATCTTCAGGCCAGTAAATAGCCGTTCCTTGCTCAATCTTGTGTTCTACCTAACATCCTAACTGTAACATAAAAATGTTTGGGAATGTATTTAGTTAATAAAGCACTAGTTTTCTACAGACCGAAAGGCTGAGAATCCAGGACTCACAGGAGTTCACAGAGATTGGAGCAGCAGACACAGAACATGAAAGGGTCTGTGCTAGATAGATCTTAAGGTTGCCTGGCTTGGTGTTCTTATGGAACTACTCAAAGTAGGAGTGTGGAAGTCTTTGACCCTCATACCTGCTTTTGGGATCCACTTTCTCCTACTGGGTATCCTAGTCCAGCTTTGATGTAGGGACTTTGTGCTGGACCTTGCTCCATCTTGTTAAGCACTGTGAGATTTGTAACTGGGAGGCCTACTTTTTTTCTGAGGGGAAGGGGAAGAGGAATGGATCTGGGGGAGAGGGGAAGGGAGAGGAGGATGAATTTGGGGGAGACAGGAGATGGAGGGGAGCTGGGATAGTAGAAGGAGGGGAGGATGGGGCCCAGATGTATTGTACTAGAGAAGAAAGAAGAAAGAAGGAAGGAAGGAAGGAAGGAAGGAAGGAAGGAAGGAAGGAAGGAAGGAAGAAAAGAATCATCAGATAGCATCTGAAGCCGATAGCTAAGACTCCTCTACTGTGCTATAACCACCACTTTATGGTTCCATCAATGTTTTGAAGAGGTGTCTTAATTTATAGCATTCTTTGATCTACTACGACACAAACTTTATGAAGATGGTTTGTTATAGGCACATGGAATTTGGAGACAACAAAAGCTATATATCAGGACCAGAGTCACTCACAATTGGCTCTTCTATTCCATTTAAGGTGATAAATGTGATATTTTGTCACCTTATACTATATTCACATTTATCTAACATATAGTATAATAGTAAAATTTTTCATAATTATGTTTTATTCAGAGATTATGGATTTCAGGATGTTATCAGTGCAGAGCATATGAGAAGTTTGCTGAGCTTATGTCCATGGTGTTCCTACTGAAACAGTACATATGCCTCTAGCTCCCCTATCCTAATAGTTATTAAGGGACACAACCAACTTTGTTATTTGCAGCCCTAGGAAACAACAAAAGAAAGTACACCTTGTGACTTACATCTAGTGTCTTTGTGGCATGTCCACATGACTACCAGGACAATATGATTCTCACACATAAGCACAGTCTCTTCACATGTATCCTATCGGGCTTCTTCTCTTGATACAACTTGTAAACTCCAATTAAAAAAATCACACGCTAGCCCCCATGCATACTTATGTAAACAGTATAAGATTCATTCCAGAGCAGATATTTGAGGCTTAAATTAAAAAATAAAAATAGAAAGAGGTTGTTTTTACACTCTTTTTGTTGTTGTTGAGACTTTATTCATGAACATTCCTCCTACATTCATTTCATAAAATTCAGGTCAGCCAGTTTTCTCTCTTCTAAAATCTACCTCACTATCATCATGTCCTCAATACAAGACAGGAATATGATATAAAAATAAAACCAATGATATTTTGTACATGAATGCTCATCTTTAAACTGAAGACAATATAGCAATGTGACACAAAGAATGAACTAATACATGAGAATAAGAAGTCACCCTCTGCTTTATGATCTTAAGATCTTTTTCTTTCTCATCCCTGCGTTTAGATGAAGAATTGAATTTTGTATTCTTAATTACTTTTTAATATTTTTTGTATTTATTAACAGAACCTCCAACATAAAATACAAAAAAAAAAATCAATTCATTTTTACATGGAATATCTAGTTTTCACATAAACAGATTTTGAAATAAGAACTGATGCATGAAGCTGCATGGTTCATTGAAGCGACTCAAGACAGTATTTACCTCATAACACCCATAAGCATTTATGTTTGAAAAATAATTACAAGAAACTAAAGATGTTTTAAGCCATCAAAATGTGCTATCTAAACAGATTTTCTATCACAGAGACATGGAAAAGTTAAATAAAACTTCTATATATGGAAAAATTTTGTGTAACACAAACTTTCTCTTGATAAAATTCAATGTCATTTTCTTTTAACCACCTGGCAGTCATTAAAAAGTTCATGGAAGACGGCAGAATTCACTGTCTTATATCATTTAAAGTGGTTTAAGTAGGAACAGGTGTCTGTGCCTTAGCAAATGTAAATGACCCTTTACAAACACCTGCCTGCAGAAGTCCTCTGTG
This sequence comes from Cricetomys ansorgei, assembly GCA_026225945.1. Taxonomy (NCBI): domain Eukaryota; kingdom Metazoa; phylum Chordata; class Mammalia; order Rodentia; family Nesomyidae; genus Cricetomys; species Cricetomys ansorgei. The sequence continues at coordinate 2,374,079 of JAMJFZ010004091.1, read as the reverse complement.
ATCCTGAAACACTGGTTTGCTACCAAAAATTATTTTGAGACATATATTACATTCAATATGCCTCAGATTATCTGTGTAGATTCTCATCATATTTGTACAAAGACAATAAAAACCAAACACCAACTAATGCACCAATTATACTCAGTGTCATTGATCATTTACACAAAAAATAGCATGTTCTGATTAACAGTACCAGACATTTCCACAATGTCTGGGAAAACAATTCTTGATGCATACTTGGTTGTAAATGATGCTGAAGTTATGGCTAAAGCACATGTTTAACATTTCACGTGCACATAGTATTTAAAGTAATTAATTGAGAAATGATCACTGTAATATTTCATGTAGACTATTGAAGTCAAAGGCAAAATATGTTAGGAACGGAAAAAGGATGGATGGCATGCCAAAGAAAGCTTTAGGAAATTTTCTACTTGATCTGCTGTCTGCTCGTAATGATTCTCTGACTCATTGGAAAGCTACCTATACATGAAAATGTAGATAAAAATCTAGACATGGATATGAGCACTTGTGTATTACTTACTTTTCTAGTGCTGTGAGAAAACACTATGGCCAAGGTATTTTATAAAAGGAAGGGCTTACTTGGGCACATCATCCCAGAGGATAAGTGTCTATCATTATCACAACAGGGAAGCATGGCAGCAGTAGGGATGGCGTAAGGAGCAGCAAGCTGAAAGCTCATGTCCTAAACCAGAAGCACAGAGTAGTGAGCTGGGGATGACACAGGGGGATTAACTCTGAATGCCCACCTCTAGTGACATACTTCTTCCTGCAAGGCCACACCTCTGAACCTCTCAAATGATGCCATCTGTTGTGGACCAAATCTTTAAATGCCCGAAGTTATGGAGGCTATTTCTCATGCAAACCAGCACATTCCACTCCCTGCTTCCCATAGACTAAGAGACATACCATAGTGCAAAATGCATTTAGTCCAACTTCAAATGTGCCCAGTCTTTTGTACTCCCAATATTGTTTACAAGTCCAGAGTCTCATATTTGAAATGACAAACTTCACATTTCCAGCTCTAAGGTGCTGCTTTTTATATCCAGCGTATTTTTCATTTTACTTATTATTCTATTTTATTATCTTTTATTTATTTTTAGTTCTTCCCTCTGTCATTGTTGGTATATTTTCCTCCCTCTGTGTTTCGATCTCATTACTAGTTCTATCACTACAGTAAAACCAAATACTCACATTTCTGTTCTTATTAAATTTCATCTCTAGGCGAAGGCATATACTATGAATTCTATTCCCTTGGTCTTTTATTGTTATTTAAATTGCATAATTATGAATTGATGTGGAAAGACTCAGCCCACTGTGGGCAGTGTCATTCCCAGGCAGGCTGATCCCAGGCCATATAAGATAGGTAGCTGACAAAGCAAGAAAGAAGCATTCCTTTATAGCTTCTGCTCAAGCTTCTGACTTGGTTTCCTTCAGTAACGGACTACAAGATGATATAACCCCTTTCCTCCTCAAGTTGATTTGGCCATGCTGATTATCACAGCAACAGAAGAAAAGCTAGAATAGTAGGGTATATTCACCCTCCTATGGATGGATACACTGCTGTAAGGTTTCAAAATTGTCGTAATTTTCGTATTTTTATTTCTTTAGACAAATGTTTCATAAATTTCTAGAATAAAGTCATAGTTATGAGTTATACATACAGTGGATTTCGTGGAAAACTGTAAGATGATGTTAAAATTTTTTCTAGTATTCTAGAGTTACTTTGTTTAATTTTTGATGCCTAACACACACTTATCCTTCCTAGCAATTGGCATAGGTCTCTCTTTTTCTCTCTTTTCCTCCCTACTTCCCTCCCTCCCTCCCTTCCTTTCTCTCTGTCTTGTTAAAATAAAGTTATGGCGCTTAACGGAGAGTCCAGACCCTGCAATCTCCAGTGCTCTTTATTAATCACAAACCATGTCAAATCTCAGGGAATTCTAATGCCCCGGAAGCTAGGCAGAGAGCTCACTCCAATGGCCTCCTCACCCCATGCTCTCCTCCTGCTCCTAGCTTCTTCCTCCTTCTTCTCTGCTGTCTGTCTGTCCGCTCCTCTGCCCTTGCCCTAGTTCTTCTTTATGCCAAATCCTCTCTCTGACTCCACCCAGGCTTCCAATATACAAATCAATGGAGCCTAACCTTCGTCTGCCTTAAGGCTAAGGACTGTCCCATTCTTGTGGAGAGCCGGATAGCCACTCCTTTGTTTACTGGTAGGCAGTGAATCATTTACTTGCTTCAAGGAGAGCTTACTAGAACATTATCCATAACTAAAATCTCCCACAACACTGTCTCTCTCTGTCTCTTTCTCTCTCTGTGTGAGTGTGTGCATGCACATGAGTATGAGTATGTGTGTGTGTGTGTGTGTATGCGTGCAATTTTCTCAATTTTAGTGACTTATTAAGATACTCAGTTTTACCGGGCATTACTGGCTCACAGCTTTAATTCTAGCACTTGGGAAGCAGAGGCAGGCAGATCTCTGTGAGTTCAAGGCCAGCCTGATCTACATAGTGAATTCCAGTATAGCCAAAGTTAACAACAGAGAAACACTGTCTCGAAAAAACAAACAAACAACAAACAAACAAAAGAAGATACTCGGTTTCCAAGTAAACACACATTTGGGAACTGGACAGTTAGAATCAACATGAGGTTTTGAGGGATGCATATCAGAGACATATGAAACACACAAAACTGCTGGCTTAGCTTTCCTATTAAAAATCTCGGCTTAAAGATTTTCCTCTAGGTTTTTTTGTTCGTTTGTTTATACCAGTTAGAAATGTAACATTTTCTTCATATTATCCAATTGTGGCACCATTTATTGAGAGGAATTTTCTCTCCCCACTGATTGTGTTCATCCCCCTAGTTAAAATTAAAATTAATTGGCCATGTTTATGATGCTACTGTCTAAGATTAAAATTGGCAGTATACGTGTAAGTCCATCTCTGGATTTTCTACTCTATTATTTTGAGTTATTTCATCTATCGCTCTGCCAATAACCACAATATGTTAGTTACTGTAGTTGTCTCCTATCAGAGGAGTGTGCTGTGGCTTCACAATAAATCCCCGAAATGGCTGTTTCATCTGCTAGCTGCCTCAGCATCCCCCCCCATCCAATTTCCTGATTTCTCCTATAACAAGATCCCTTTTCTCCCTGCGCTTTGTTTCTCTACATTATAGCTTAGGAAAAGGCTTCCAGGCAAAAAGTTATGGTAAATAAAAGACTTGTATCATTTCTCTAAATTATTTCAGTCCTGCACTATCTGCAGTATAATAAGAGTTTCTTCATACATTCTTCCTCTAGAATAGTTGTTTACTATGGGAATCTTGTCTGTTACCAGTGAATCCACAAGGTGCAGAAATCACTTGCATGCATTCATTCTGTTACAGTAACATAATATATAGGCTATGTAATATAATCATATCGATGTAATCAATATAATTAACATAATACAATGTTATGTGTTACATATACATATATATGTATATATGTGTATACATACACAGACACACACACACACACACACACACACACTCACACACTCACACACTCGGTGTGCTTCATAAAATCTGAATCTTGCTTCCCATCAATGGTATTCCTATAAGTGCTTGGCATTCTTTAGTGCAAAAATTGGATGATGGTTAAGTTTGTGCATATGGCATTGTATTTGTCATTAGGGAGACTCAGCCTAGGCAGGTGAATTCAGCAATATATAATTAATCCATAGGATTGGCAGAAGCACACATTCATGATCTCAGGCCCCACTGAGGCAGAGAGATAGAGGATTTGGAAAGAGATCAGGATCTGAGGAAGTTTCAAGTACTGCGCTTCAAGAACATTTTTGAGAAGACCATGATGATAGAAGAGATACACACCCTGTAAAACCTTACTTGAGATCTCAGTGTGTCTGTGCCTAACTACTCAAGCACTGGTTTCTGAATAGGTTAAAAGAACAAGTTCAGAGATCGACACAGCTATTCTGTACAATAAGTCTGTAGAGTATCTCGTGTTATGATCAGGATTATCACTGAAGAACATGGGTGAAATTCTCTCATCAGGTATTAGAAGCAGCAAAAGCTCGAACCTTCTCTTAAATGGACACCAGTAACCTGATGTCTCAGTAAAGTGTTCTGGAACTTTGAAAGACAACATAATGGGAAAATTTAACATTAATGTATATTGGGGAAAAGGTCAGATCTTATTTTTGAATTCAAAGTCCTAGTATATTTTGAGGAAATCTATTTCAGCTATACCTTTCAATACTCCATGAATTCCCTTTGCTTATGAAAATCTTGATTTTATCTCTGTTGCTGTAATAGATATTTTGATTTAAGTATCTAAGGAAGGAAGGCTATGTTTCAGCTCACAGTTCAAGGTGTAGTCTGTCCTGGAAGAAAATCTATGACTGAAGGAACTGCTTGCAAGTGATTCTAGATTTTATCAAATTGAGAATGAAGACTAAGTATCAGAGAGTATAATTATCATGGATGCAGACATGGGATGAAATCTACAAGGAGGATGTGTGATATACAGAATGCACATAAACGTACATGGTTAGAAATCAACAAACAACTAATTTTATATTCTCACCTTTCTTGCTGAAACTAATATAGTAGTATAGTAGTTTTTAGTCTATTTGACTACATTTAAGTTCACATAAAGTCCATGTTTTTCTTCTATTTTTGTGATTATATTTTTATTATTTCCTTTTTTCAGTTTTTTCGCTCCAAGTCCTCGCACACACCCAATCCTTGCTCTCTTTCAAATTCATGAACCTCTTTTTTCATTTCTTGTATGAATAAATGTATGTGGATATACATATATATCCATCCTGTTAAATTTGTACATATAATTAGTGTAATTTAAATTTATAAATATGCTGCATCTTAATAATTGCAATGCATTTTCTGAATACCTTCTGTCTATTCCATACTTAGTTGACAGATTTTTGCACAATTTGAAAATATTTTATTATAAATCTTATAAGTAAAATAAAATAAAATAAATGGTTGATGATATATTTTCAGCACGTGCCACTCCTAAGGTTCTATTGACTTTTTGATGAATACTTACTTATATTGTTCTAATCAGAGAGACAAGAACTATAATATAAAATCCCAATGTCCCACATCGGCCTTAGCACCAACATCCTTGAGCCTCCTACAACTTGAGAAGCACATGGAAGAAAAGCTTAAGTACAGGCTGAAGCACAAGAGAAGAAAGATGAGGCAAAGGTCCAAATGATCCAGCACGTTCACCCATAGAGAATAAAGAAGTAGAAAGAGTGGTTTGGAAGCCGGGATGCTGGTACAAAGTTGTAGACTGTATGCTGCTGTTCACAATAAGTCTCAGTGGATCTGGAACTTCACCGTCTGATCATCAAGATGGCCTCTGAGAGACTGCCTTGCTAACAACCAAAACTCTTCCCACTGGCCCTCTGCCTCCTACCTGTGCACTCTGGAGTAATTCTGTTCTCACTTGTGCAAGTATAACTAGTGTACAATAATCGTCTTTCTCATTTTTGCAACTGAAGTTCAAAAAACAACAACAAACAAAGAAACAAACAAGCAGCAAAAAAGTCCTAATTTCCAAAGGTTTTAGCCACTTGCAGAAAAAAAAAATTCCCTTGCTCAATTATTGCTGTATGTATAACTAGTGTAGAAAACTATCAATATTCATTCTCTTTTCCAAGACTGTGAATGATCAGCCCAGACACAAAGTATTCTTGGTGCTGGTTCTTAGCACAACAGTTATGTTACTTGAACAGAGAATGAATGAACAGGAGATTTTCAGGTCCAAAAAGAAATAGCAAAGGCACAAAATTTGAATGATGTGCTTTGTGTTAGAAAAGAACAGGAAAGTAGACAAAGAACTGTTCTGTTTAGATTGGCAACATTGCATTAGAAATAGGATGGGACAAGATCAGAAGTTCTCGGTCTTTCAGGCTACACAGTGAGTTCCAGGCTCATATGGAATATTTGATATTTTGTCTCAAAATAGTAATTTAGAAAACAAAAGAAATGGAGATATTTCTGAACACATATGATACACAAAACCAAATATATATAGGCAACTTAACAAATATACATTGAACAGTGAGTTTGAAGCAGTAATACAATTCTGTAAACTGATAAGAAAGATTCACAGATGGATTCACTACTAAGTTTTATTACACCTATTAAGGATGATCAACATTAAAGCCCCTCAAACATAATTTACAATAGCAAGGAAATGGAACCACCCTGGATGCTCATCAACAGAAGAATGAATAATGCAAACATTGCCTGTATACTCAGTAGAGTTATACACAGCTGTTTATATAGAATGCAGTATTTTAAATAAGGTGGCTTGGACTCAGGCCAAAAAAAAAATCACCTGTGCAGATATGTGTAATATGTAAATGGAGGGCTGTGAGAGTGGGGATAGATCATGAAACAAGATAGGAGGCCACAAGAGACAGAAAGAAGAGAGGAGAGAGGAAAAGAAAGAAGAGAGGAAAAGATCACAGGCAACTTGAAAATGGAATAGAGGATGCTAGGGGTGGGTAGGGGCATGGGAATGAGGAGCATTGAGGGAGAACGGAATAAAGAGAAAATATGAGAAAGTACAGAAACTTATCTTGTTGGAAAATGTGATAAAAATCCAATTATTAATAATTCAAATAAAATATTATTTTTAAGGATTTACAACAATAAAAAGAAGAAAAATGTTACCAAACACATTTTACAAACCCAATGTTGCCCTGATTCCAAAATCATGTAATGACACACCAAAAAATAAACTGCAGCCAAATCTCCATGATGAACATGGATGATAGCTTTCTCAATAAAATACTTACAAACTGAACTAAAAACCTCTCTAAAGATTATTCTCCAAGACAAAGCTGGATTCATTCTATGAATACACTAAACGGGTATACTATACACAACACAAAATGATGCAATTGGTGTACAAAAGATGATTAATGAAGTCTATCATTTGTAAAAATGATTCAAAATGGGAGAGAACTCAGCATTTCCTCCAAAATCACGAATGATCCAAGATCATCTGTCTTTTCACTCACGTTCAGCATAGCTTGGAGTTCACAATGCTACAGCAATAGGTTAAACATTTAAAATTAAGAAGACTAGAAGTATGAATAGAAAAACGAAATTGTCCCTATTTGCAGACAACATGACCCTATATTGAAGATATCTTGAAGACTTAAAAATGTGTCAGAATTGTTAAACACTTTCAGGAGAGTAATGTGACACAAGATGAACATACATAAAACACCTAACACAAACATGCACACATGCATATTCAACACACAAACACAAAGCAACAAAATTGAAAAGGAATTAAAGAAAAATGCTTTGGAGAAAAGGCAGCAAATATGTATTGGGAAAACTTGAAACCACACGCACACAAAAAAATGAAATCAGATGTTATTCTCCCAAGCCCTGTACAAATCCACTTCACTATGAATCAAAAATTTTAATGTAAGGACTGAACTCTCAGAAACTCAGAGAAAAAAACAACAGGAAACAATTGACCATGTAGGCCCAAGCAGAGTTTTTAGAAAGGATTAGAAGCTCAGGAGATAGTGCCAAATGCCAAATGGGATTACATAAAATGCACACACTTTGGCACAGCAAATAAAATGATCAAGTAAAGAGACTGACTACTGAATGGGAGAAAAGCTTTGCAATTTGTACACGTGGCAGAGAAGTAATAACTATGGAGAAATCATACAGAAAATGGAAAATCATGGAGAACTCAAACAGAAAAGCCAAATCAATCCATCAATCAATAAATAAATAAATGAACAAATGCAATAGACAATTCTTACACAATGCAATACAAATGGTAACTAAAAAATATTTAACATGCTTAGCAATTAAATCTACATTGAAATTTTATCTCATATCAACCAGAATGTCAGTCATTCAAAAGAAGTAATAAATCCAGGTGGTATTTGTTCATGCCTTAATCCTAGGCAGAAGCAAGCAGTTTTCTGTGAGTCAAGGTCAGCCTGGTCTACAGAGAGATTTCCAGGACACCAGAGTAAAAACAGAGTAATCCTGTCTCAAAGAAACCAAAAAAAAAAAAAAAAGAGTAACAGAAAATACTTGTAATGTTCATGTGGGGAGGGGGCTTATGTACTAAGGATGGGATTATCAATTAGTCCAGCCAGAATGGGAATCAGTATGGAGTTCCCTCAAAAATCTAAAAAATAGAACTGGAAATAAAAATAGATATACTCAGAGAAATTTCAGCCATCATAGCACAGAGACACATGCTAATGCTCATCAGCCACAGAAAAGGGTGAAATTTTCATGTTCAGGAAACAGATGCAAGTGGAAACATCATATTATACAACCTTGGGCTAAAAAGACAGATTGCAAGATTTGCCTCATATATAGAGGGTCATATGTTTTAAGTATTTGAAAAAATTATTTGCACATATTACATGAGCATAAACTGTCTGTCAAAAGAATGAGACCAAAACTAAGGAAGGGAATAAAAAGGGGAAGGAAAGAGAAGAATATGATCTAAGTATATTGCATGTTTTAGTAAAAGTGCACTTATGAAGCCTATTACTTTGCAGAATGAATAACACTAACAAAAGTTATATTTTATTGTTTTACTTTATATTCAGGGATATATATATATATATATATATATATATATATATATATATATATATATATATATATATACACACACACACACACACACATACACACACACATTCAGGGCTTCATTCTGCAGCAGAAGCTGTGTAGAAAGAAATTCATACATGACCTACCCTGATCTCAAACTTGTAGTAGCTCTTCTGTGTCATTCTTACAAGTGTTGGGATCACAAGTTCATGAACAGTCATCTTCAACTGAAATTTAAGAGAGAGAGAGAGAGAGAGAGAGAAGAAGAAGAAGGAAAAAGTTTAAAACTAATGTAGCATTTCATTCTACATCAGAATATATTCAGATTTTAATATAATGAAGTCTTTGCATATCAAAGTAAAATAAATCATTATCTATATTTTAAACATTTAATTTTTTAAAAGCCCCTTAAAACAGAAATATTGAAAAACTGAAAAAACTGAATCTTAAATGATGTCTTAGTTAGGGTTTCTATGTCTGTGATGAAGCAATGTGACCAAAGCAACTATGGGAGAAAAAGGTTTATTTGGCTTACTCACAGAGATCAGCCTGCCTCTGCCTCCCAAGTGCTTCGACTAAAGGTATGTGCCATTACTACCCTGCTGTAGACATTTTCTTAAATGAGGAGGTTCCCTCCTTTCAGATGACTTTATCTTGGGTCAAGTTGATGTAAAACTATCTAGCACAAATAGTCTTTAGGTACTATAATATGCAGAAATACTTAGTATAGACTATGTCTAATATGTAGGAATGTAAAATGATTTGTGCTACATTGTGCTAAAATGAATGATACAGCATTTTACAATAGTCTGTGCAATTTCTGAAATTAAAGGAAGTTGTAGTAACTGAGTAGCATCAATTTGTGCTTCTGTGAACACAAGCCATGGAACACAATGTGTATCATTAAACTGCAAATATTGTATCAAATGCATTGAATCTGGGCTGAAGCAATTTTCTGATTTCTTCAATATGTTCTGTGTCACCTAGAAGTTTTGCTTCTTTGTGACAAAGCTCTGTTACATGCTGCTTGTTGTTCTATTCCTGTGATATGAACAGTCTTCTAATGTTTGGGAAATTATGTGTCTTTCAATTCCTAGACCTTTGACCCAGTAATACAATCACTAATCAGGTTGACTGGTATCACGTGTGGAGTCAGTGCCTTTCCAGAGTAATGCATAGAAAAACCGTGACCTAATAATAGAGGAACATAAGGACAGAGATAGATCATTGTTCCTGCAGTTCCTGTGCATCATCTGAAGAGAGGTGGTCTGTAGTGGCATCAGGTGGTTCCACACTGTTAGCTTCTGAGCTTTGACTGGTGACTGTGGTTCTATCCAGGAAGCCTCTCTTTTGCAACAATAGAGTCTGCTCATTGGAAGCTTGTATGACCTCAGCATGTCACTAGCCACTCAGGTTCTTTCCCAAACATTTAGTTTCTACATATATTTTACATAGAAACATTTAATTGCTTGCAAATCAGACATTTACTGCAATGTGCATCCATTATTTGAGAGCAGATGTCTTGGTGTTTACCTTTGCATAGGTACAAAATACGACAGGATTTCTATAGTTATTTTGTTGTTGTTGTTGTTCTTGTTGATTTGGTTTTTGACTTTTAACTCTATTTAACAAACTAAGAAATAGTCATAAAATAAAAAAAAAACTGGCAGTTGTATTGTTAAAACTGCTGATAATTATTGCAAATTATTTTATCAGATACTTGGCATGCTTTGAATAAGATAATATAAAAGTACTTTAAAGTCCAGTGATGATTCCCAAAGCTTCATGAATTAAACCAGTAGCATCTTAGACTGAAGGGCTTTTGATGAGCTGTTTAGTTTTATTGGACTTATTCTACATAATTTGGATATGACTGGGAGGAAGTGCCATATGGTGTCAATAAATAAGTATTCAATGTGTTTCACTTATCCTCTAAAATGTACATTAAAAAGGTCAATTATCCCTAATTAAGTCACTATTTTCTTTGGTAAGGATGTGTATGTTTTTCCATTCGAGCTCCCTGGGAGGTTGCAGAATGTTTCCCCATGGTTTATTAAGGGCATGTTAAACTGTGAGACAGGAAGAAAGTTAAAACTTGAGAAAAATCTCCAAACAATTGACATATATTGACTTCTTTTATTATCACCTTATTATCATTATTTTATTTTTTCCATTTTCTGACAAAACCTATTTTTCAAATCCCTGGATCTTACTTCAGCTAGGTGGAAAGAATGTAAGAATAATTTAGAATCATGTCTGCTGTTTAGAGACTGGATTCAACTCTTGGAACAAATCCATGATCTTGGAAGATGTGAGCTGAAGCCTGGATGCAGGAGAAGGACCACAGATCAGGGCTGTTGGACCTAAATCACAAGGATACTATATATATATATATATATATATATATATATATATATATATATATATATATATATAATTATAATATAGAAAATTATAATATAGGAAAATTATAGTATAGAAAATATATAGGTTACAGTCAAACCTCATATTGAATATCTCAAGAAACAAATTTGAAGCAGTTATTCTGTTTACAATTGTCATAGTCTTGATGCTTGAGTCTCACAGAATCCATATGTACAAAATAACCCCAAATATAATTGGATTGGGAAGCAGGACATCAGAGATGTGATTAAGCTGTGTAAGTGGAGTTCTCATTATTGAGACTAATGAACTTGGAAAGACATTACCTTGCATTCCAGCATGCTAGGAGCTGACACTGAGTAAGAAACTTGTCTTTACTCTCTCTAGACATTGGATCATTATTTATCTTGACCTTGGGCTTCCAGACCATTTTGTGAGAAATATAAATGTCTGTGAATAAACAATAAACTTGATATACATATTTGTGTGTGTGTGTGTGTGTGTGTGTTATGTAGTTATATATGCAATTGAACTTTTGTTATTAAAGTTCTTATGGGTACAAAGGAAGAAATTATTGAAAAGCATGAATCCAAGAAAACTGAGCTAAATTACTTCTAAAAAGCCTACAGAAAAGGACCAGAGACATAAACATATCTCAGCTTTTAAGAATGCTTACTATTTTTCCAGAGGACTTGAGTTCAGTTCCTATCACCTATGGTCTTGGGAACCAATAACGCACAACCATTTGTAACTCTGATGTTCTATTTTATCCTCCTCTGGCACCTGCAGTCACATGTACATACCTCACTGAGACATACAAAGTATACGTAATTAAAACTAAATAAAATCCTATTTTAAATACAATAGAAGATACAAAAGGACTTCATATATTCTAATTAAAAAAGACAAGCAAGGCAAAAAAATATAAAATGAAAGAACTTGAAAAGAAAATTAAGAAAACTCTGAATACATATGATGAGAAAGAAAACCAAAGTGACATAATAAAATGTGGTGCTAACTCAAAAATACATTCTTGTATAAAAGAGAGCTTGAAGGTACATATTTATATAAATAAATGCTAATACACAAGTATAGAACTCATAAACAAACCTCTTTATCTAGTTTCTGGCATACTAGCTAAAATATGATATATGCCTAGTGTTTTTACATGCAGGAATTATAGTTGTTTCAGAGTGTATTTTTAAAAGGATATGCCTTTTAAAAGATAAAAAAAAGTACTGCAACTTTCACCCACATCGTGTTCCAATGTTTCAAAATTTGATGTTATTTTTATTCAAGACAGTTGAACTCTAAGAGGTAAGTATATTTATTCCAGGTATATAACCAAATTATTAAAATAAAAATATCTCCTTTGGAAAAAAAGACTGGAGATGTAAGATATGGGAGAAAGGCATAAATGCAAACGGGATCAAACCAAGTTCAAAAGGTAATATTTTTAATTTTTAGATTTATTTATTTATTTGTGTGTATAAGTTGTCTGTCTGTATACCACATATGTGCCTAGTGCCTCTTGAGGTTAGAAGAGAGCATCTGATCCCCTGGAGCTTGAATTATCATGGTTGTAGGTGATCGCAAGCTACCATATAGATGTTGGGGATCAATCCTGAAACCCTGAGTCCTCTGCAAGAGCAGAACCTGTTCTTGATAGCTGACCAATTCCCCAGCCCCCAAAAGAGGCATTTGAAAAGTCTTCATTTTGTATGGAAGTGTCATCATTAGCTTGTTTTATATAATATTTCAATGATAAAGATATCTATATATTTATAATGCAAAACAATACTTGAAAGCAATACATGACTCAGTGAACAACCTTAGCAGCCAAATTACGAATTCTGAATATTATTTTCTATTAAATAAAAAAGATCTCCTTGAAATATAAATATATTTGCTTCCAAATATAGAGCTGAAAATATACAGAACGAGGCTAGATTCTCTGGCCATAACAGAATTAGGAAGATCTCACAGACAACAGGATAAATCACAAAAGAGACAGAGTAGGCAGGAAGGAAGTGTCCATTACTTGATAGACTGCATCAATAAAACAATAACTAGACTGGAAAAATTTTAATGAAAATGTTGGCCTGGGGATGGTAGTAAAACTAGGGATGGAAGAATGGTTCACTAAAACCAAGGATGTATTACAAAACTACATTAGGACCCACTACTTTATAAGGTACTTAGTCAATACATTGTAAGTGGAGCTTGAGCAGAGCTGAATTTCATGGGTGGATGATGCAGCATCTAGAAGTCACAGGCCTTTTCAAACAAACCCAAGTGTCTGGTATAGAATGCCTCCCTATTAGTTCTTGGCTAGGGATCTCCCAAAACAATACGGGTTAGTGGTACTATTCTTCGTTCTCCACTAGAATCAGACAGTAAGACTCTATTACTGATGATAACAAATATTTCACCACATGCCAAAAGATGCTGCACGAACTTTTGGGGGAAAAGAGTGATCAATGATCTAAACTGCCAGGGTGTAGCCCCGGGTGAGGACAAGGCTTGCAGCTGGTGGTTGCTAGGGGTGAGAAAAGAATCAGACACTGGACACAATTTAGTGTCTAGTGTTTAGACAGGAAGCACATTTCAGTATGTCTTTGCCTACTTTGACAACCCGTGTCTCTCACAGGACTTATTTATATACAAAATCACTTCATCAAAGACTTTGATCATTGATTACTTAGCCATTTAGAATACAATTTTTCTAACGTCTTCCTTGATTACATAAGATAAAAGAGACAAAAGGAGCAAACAGCAAATTTCTTGAGAACTAAAAATTAACATCATGACAAAATCAGTTTTCTTTTCACTCAGTGTCCTTCTCCTTAAGATTGGTGTCATAGAGCCTTGCAGTTACAGATATTCCAGACAGGATGACTCTCTTTGAGTTGATTCTGTTTGAGTTTGGCACAGAGTTAAAAGATTAGAAGTTATTTCCTACTACCTGTTACATCAAACTTTCCTTTCTACAGAGATCCAATCTCCCAGACCCTTGTTCTTCTTTAATATTTAACATAAGACCATCATCCTTCCTTTGATTCTTGTAATATTGTGCAGCTTATTATTTAAGCAAAGGTGGTCTGTATTTTGTCTTTCTATAATATCAGAAAAGTCTTGATCTAATAAGTCTGCTCAAAAAGACAAGCAATTCACTGAATCAAGATGCTTTTCTCAATGTCGAAGTCAAAAACTCTTGTATCAATACAATTCCTATGTTTATTACACTTCTATAAAGGCTAGAGGGATATTAGGGCTCCTAAAACTACTTACTTTGTCTGCTTACTTTGTCTTCAGGACAATGCCAAGATTTGTCATTAACTATATTTTCAAAATCTCTTCCTGCCCAAACTGGTTCCTTTGAAAACCTAGCAATTCAATTACAATTTTTCAACTTCTAAAATTTTCCTAGGTTTTTCTTCTTAATAATTTTTTTCTCAGCTCCTGTGTCTTATGCTAACTAATATCATTGTTAATAATCTAAGTATGAATCTAAGTAATAGGTTCTATGGAAGACTCAACTTTCTGAATAACAGGTAACCACTATTAGTTTCATTCTTATTAACATCAGTCTTTGTTACATTATCCCAACTCTAGCTTTCAGTGAGAGGCCTTTAACGGTAAAGAATATAAATACAAGAGAAAGATGTGTAGCGTATTTCCCTCAAGGGCAGTGAAAGATCAGTTCAAGTGGTTCAAGCACTGGAAATTTGTCAAACAGCACTGTCAGGATGCTTGGCATCACCACTAAACAAGCCATGAAGTCTGAATACTATAATACTGACCTATCTGGAAAGATATGCCCACTCATGCAATATTGGCATATCTATTCTGGGGTACCAGCCACTTCTTGATTGGATCTGATACCCTCTTCTTGGGAGGGAATATATACCTTTACTATAAACTTGGTCCAAAGTCAGTGGCTAAGGGAAGTCACAGGCCCTACTGGGGAATATAACACAGATGTTTTATTCAATGAACTTATAGTTAAACATATTCAAAATATTCTCGATCTTCATCAGAGAAACCTGTTTAGCAGTGGGTAATAGTTAATGATGAGGAGCATTTCTTCTATATTCAGAGAATAAAGGACTGATGGGTGCCCAGGCCTGAATGAGATATCTGCATCATCCATTTTTAGACCCAGGGAAGGCCATGAAAAGGGGGGCAAAAAAGACTGTAAAAGCCAGAAGATGGGGAAGATCTACAAATGACATCTTCTAGATATGGCTTGCAATTACAGTTGTGAACAAACAACAGCTATGAGCACACAGAGATTTTTTTTCTTGAAAGATTACAAATTAACCAACTAGCTAAAGGTTTAAACTTTTCCTTTGGAGAAGTATAGCAACTTCTTAAATTAAAAGAAAATCAAAATATAATGTTTTGCAGTATTTTATGAAACTATCAGGTTTCTGACCCTTCAAAGCCAAAGCATAGACAATGCACACTCTATGCAGATGTACACTGAGCTTTCACTGGCAGCAGGCTCTTTGGGAACTAAACCTCAAGATGTCTCTGAAGTCCCTTCAGTATCTGTAGTCAGAGCAGAGGACAACAGCAAACTGACCACATCAGAATGAAGCATGCAATGACTAAATAACTCCATGAAAATTTATATTCAGCTTTTAAAAATGTGTTTCCTTTTATTGAGATTATAATATAATCACACGATTTACTCCTTTATTTTCCTCTCTGCAGAGCCTACCATATTCCCCTCTTGCTCTTTTTCAAATGCATAGTTCATGGCCTCTTTCTTCATGTGTGTGTGTGTGTGTGTGCTATCGCTAAGAAAGATTGTCTCCTGCTTGGGTGTTTTGATTTGGAGACTGGATTTATACATCACAGATCACAGGCTGGAACTTCTTGAATTCCCAATTCTTCACCACTCAGTGCTGAGACTCTAGGCATGAACCACCATAATTGGCCATATAGAATTTTTAACTCCACAAACTAAGTGGAGAGGAAGAATGTGAGAGGGATGAAGAGATAGATAGATAGATAGATAGATAGATAGATAGATAGATAGATAGATAGATAGATAGATGATAGATGCATAGATACATATAGATATATACGTAGATACATAGATAGATGACGTAGATTGAGTGAGAGAGCAGTGTGGAAGGCATCCTGATTCACATTAGAAGATATAAATATTAAACTGTGAAATAAATAAATAATGGAATTATTCAACAATTATGTAGAACATTTTGCATCCATTAGCTGTTTTGTATTTTATTTTCTATTGTAGAATTTTGGCAGGATAGAACCCAGAATTTTGTGCATACTAGGTATAAGTTCTACCAATAAGCTATAATTCTAGATGAATGATAAAATTTTTATGGATAGACAACAAATTATAACAGTGTGTTAAGTAACTTTAAGTGACATTTGTACCTAGAATGATAATTACACTATTAAACATAAAAGATTTTTACATATACATATTACCACTTATATACAATCATGTACTTATAATTATTGTTTTTAATTTTCACTTATTTAATAAATAAAATATCAAGATAGTGCATATTTAAGCATCAGATGAAAGCTTCATTTGATTAGATTATAGTTGGTTTTCCTTTCTTTCCAACAAAAGTGTAATTAAATAAATCAGCATAAAAATACAAGTGCAAATAATTCATTTAAAATTTTTTCATCATAGGTTAAAAATTTTTCATTAATATTGTGTTCAAAAATGCAGTTATTAAAGTCAATGATGACTGAATATGAATCTCAAACTGACCATTACTTTACACCTATGGTGTGAGATTCATTAATTGTTTTAACTATTCAATCCCAGTGAGTTTTATCTGAAGAAATTTAATGCTGAAAACCTGAATGAATTATTTGGTGGGGGAGACTTTATAAAAGTGTAATTTATTTGTGATTGAATACATTCTTGTTGTACTCAAATAACAAAGTTTCATTTTGCTTTTTCTATACCCCATAATTGAATATAGAATTTAGCATTTTCATTCTCTTCATTCTTCCTACAAGATCAAATAAGAACTACTGTAACAGGAGGAAAATGATTACCTTTCTCTAGTCTGTTTTCACACAGGTCTGTGGGCAAGATGTTAAATTGATCCTACTAGATATAATGCAAAATATGAGTCAAAATAATTTATGAGAAAATAGTAATTTCTTGCAAGTTAAAGTCTAAATTAAGTTGAGTAATTGATTGGGTCAAAATTTATAAAAATTAATAAAAATTAATTAATAAAAATATTTCAAATTCAAAGTAATAATATAAAGTATCATACATGAGACTTGATAAAAAATGCATTCTTTCTATTGCTTATTGGTCATCTAATATATTCCATACAGAGATTTCCAGAGTGAATGCACTTAAGGAGGTTAGAGCCTCAATTTTTACTTTCTAAGGGTGAAAACTCCAAGAGCATGGTCAATCACAGTCTCTTTATTCTGTATCATTTCAGTGCTTAGTAAATTACAGCTGTCTTCATTCTTTTGCTGCTTTACACTTTCTCAATCTGTCTCTTTCAGACGACAAACACTATTTTGAAGCATAGGATTTTGCTTTGGTCTGCAGTGTAACCATCCCGGCAAATCCTGCCAATCATCTATGGACTAAAGCGGTTCTTCTCTTCAGATCATAATGTGACCTTTTGCGCTGTCTGTCATCTCAAGTTTATGCCATTATAAGTTGAGACTCTGTCCTTTTTCATTCTCAACACTTAGAGGACTTAAAGGAGATCTCAATTTTATTCTGTTTCCCACATTTTGACAACTTCAGGCTCAGGATGACCCATTGCTCTGAACTCAATATAGACTTGCTTTCTCCTGGGCTCTGTGATTGGCTCTCTGTAAGATGAACAGGAGACCTTGAACTCATCCTTATAATCCCATTATCTTCTTCTTCATACTGAAGGGCCTACTTTTGAGTCTGCCTGAGCATGTCATTCACCAACAGCCTCATAGAATCTTAGCTGCCTTTAGCTATGTATTACAGCAGAGCAGACTGCTGAATCATTGACTAATGAGTCTGGATCACTATGGATTAAAGTAGATGGACATAAATTATTTCCTTGCTTACTGTCTCCCTATAAGTTTTTGCAAATCTAAAGTTCTAATCATTTTACCTATCTTTATATGAATAGTAATAAAGACAGAGACATATTTACAGATTAAGCATGTGATGATTGCCCTTTCCCTGTGACATGAATATTGCTCCACTCAAAAGGCCCTCCCATCTCTGTGTTAGCATTTTCAAGAGACTTTCAGCCTCCTGCATGTGCACTCATACGAGCTTTTCACTGTCTTCTCTGCACTGGAAATTATTTCCCAAAGCCCAAGATCATTTTCTGTTTTATTCAACAAATGCACACCACATACTAGGACAGTGTTATGCACTGTCCTAAATTATAAATCACATTTTGTAATAAACATTTTTTTCATATTTAGTAGGAGAAAGGATATATAATATTCTTAGAAATATCACTTTATTTTACTACATTTATTTTCATCTTTTCTTTCTCTCTTCATACACATTTACAGGTATGGACTGTTATTCTCTATACTTTAGGACCTGTCCAAATAAATTTTTATGAGTTTCTGTATTCCTAGATATGCTATCAGATGGATAATTTAGAGTGATGCATAATATGATGGATTTGAGAACCGGGCAGATAAACTTCATAGAAAAGGACTGACCAACTCAACTAGAGCCTTGGAAAGTTTTGAATGGAGGTTAATTTGCCTTTTGCTTTTTAAAATTTTATCCCTTCCTGGTTGTTCACCTTGTTGGCAATGTCCTTTTCTGCTCACTAATGTAGGTCCCATTATTCTTTGCTGTAAAAACAAGATCCTAGTCCCCCATACAGCATAGCAAGCATTCAAAAACCAGCTCTAATGTTTGAAACAAGTTCATTTCTAAACCAATATATGTATGTATGTATGTGTGTGTGTGTGTGTGTGTGTATAATAATTAAACCAAAAAAGGTATAATATTAACAAAACTTAAAATATATGCGTGTGACTAACAATACTGCTTGACAGAACAATCATTTCTTTCAAACATCTGTCTTAAACATCAGCATATTGAAATTTGACACAATCCATTCACCTACCTGATTTACAATTCGACTTGAAAGACAGCATTGTGTTCTCATAAATTATTATGACTCTTGTGATTTGAACTGTATTTCGCAGGGTCAGTTTCACATATCACACTAAGTCCAGTGTGAAAAATAGATTAAAAGAAGGCAAGCCTTTTTCTGCTTCTGTCATGCAGGTCGTCTGATAATGTATGGAGAATTAATAAAAGACATACAAAGTGCCCAGCTCTATACTAAGCTACTTTAGATGGTCAAATACACCTAGATTTCTCTCAGCAGGTTGTGCAATAATCCATTCTTAAATGCCTTGACCCTTCCAAACGATTTGGATTTCATAAAACACCTGTAGGCAAGGAATTGCTATTCAGCACCAATGTTTTAAGAAAATGATGCAGACTTTTGAGCCAGCATGTGTTGTAGTCAAATATGTTAATAACATTCATATTCTCTATATCCGGATAAGCAATTCATGGCTAATGTGTAGCAATTATTTCTCATTTCAAATCATAGGGTCATTTTAGTCTGTAAAATGAAAGGTATTCCATACATGTTGACTGCTACCATTCTCAGTAATTACTTTGTCTCTCTACTTTTGCACATAGCAGTTTCTGTACACAGAATGCACATTACATTTTCTTCTTTTCCTTTTAAGCTGCTCAAACATTTCTCATGCCTTTTAAATTCTTCAATCTCTTTTATTGATATCTTACTGTACAACACTCTTATTTATAAGTCATCCCTTTGGAATTTCATCATGGACTTCATTAAAATATTGTTTTTTAATCAACTTAAGAATGATGAGTGCTCCAGGAAATTATTTTAGATATAAGAACATCCAGAAATTACTTATTGAATTAATCTCCTTTCATGCTATTGATTTCTGAGTGTATGGGTGATTTTAGTGGATATTTACAGTATCTTGCAGCTACATTGTGCCTAATATAGGAAAACAGACATCTATTATGTCTCATTTTATCTATTATATTGCCTATATAAGTAGTGCATATACATACATACATACTAGTCTCCTGTTATAGATTAAATGTCCTGAATGTACTCTGTCAGTATATGGTTATTATGAAGAAAAGGCACACACACACCTTTAATCCCAGCACTAAGGAGGCAGAGGCAGGAGGATCTCTGTGAGTTTGAGGCCAGTCTGGTCTACAGAGTGAGTTCCAGGACAGCCAGAGTTACAGTAGAGAAATTCTTTCTTGAAAATCAAAACCAAAATAGAAAAGGAAGGAAAAGAAAGGAAGAAGGAAGAAAGGAAGGAAGGAAGGAAAGAAGGAAGGAACAAAGAAAGAAAGAAAGAAAGAAAGAAAGAAAGAAAGAAAGAAAGAAAGAAAGAAAGAAAGAAAGAAAGAAAGAAAGAAAGAAAAAGGAAGGAAGGAAGGAAGGAAGAAAGAAAAAGAAAGAAAAACATTTTCTCAACGAATGATCATCAATAGAACACGGACCACATATCACTACCATATAGGGTCCCTAGAAGCTAATAACCATGAGCTACCATGCAACTCTCTCATCGCTTTGTTTTTGTCATATTCTGTCACCAACTCCAGCGAATCAGGCTAAGTCCTCAAGTAAATTATTAACGTTCCTCCTATCACTTTCTTTCTTGTAAATTTCTTTTAATATCATTGATCTGCTATGCAGGATTTACTAGTATGACTTTCCACAAATCTATGATCCCTTCAAAATATAGACATAATTTGATTGAAGACAGATCTTCATAGTGGATTGTTCCTTGAGCATTTGATATGAATTGGTTTCTGGTTTTATGGAGCCAATTTTTTTTCCTCAAAAATCAGAGAGACTTTGCATTTATGAACTTATCTTTTATATCCCATAAAAAAACAGATTGCATTGCTTTCTAAAGCAATGATGGACTTCCTACATCAGTCGATTTATCAAACACAGAGTAATATCTACATGATCCATCATTTACCAAGTCATGAGAATGTAGTTGAGTTAAAAAATTAACTCTTTTTTTTTACTTTTCTCATAGCTAAAGAGAAAATAGTTTATTGGAAATACCAGAGATGGCTCCAATAACATAATTATTGAGTAGATAATAGACTGAACTTAAGAATAAGTAATGTAGGATCCAGGAAAGGCAGTGTCCAGTCAATGAAACTATAAGTTAATAGGTCTTATTAGACTCTGGAATACTGGTAAAACCAAAGAATCAGTGTGGTGCTAGCGAGAGTCTAATGGTCATGGGAGAGGATGTTAAAGGGTCCCAGACTGATCTGTGCTGGAAGTGAATGAACAAGACGTGGAAATGAGAAACCACAGATGAAGCCCAAGAATTTTAGCTTAAGAAACTAATTAAATAAAGAGTTTTCTTAATAAGTAAGGAAATGTGGATGTGTGGATGACCTGCGCAAATCAGGAGTATACTTTGGAGCATGATACATGTGAGATGCTCTTTGGAATTTGAACCGTAGATAAGCAGTGACCAGGCAATTACATCACAAGGTCTATGAGAGGTGTGTAGCTCTCCTACTTCAGAAAGGAACAATATGTGGAGGCTGGAGATATGGCTCCTTTCTTAAGATAACTCATTGCGCTTGCAAAATAAAGGTTTTGTTCCCCGGAACTCACATGGTGGCCCATAACATTCTGCAACTCCAGTTTCAGGGACTTCAACACCTTTTTTGGCCTCCACAGGCACCAGGCATGGATGTACATGGTACACATATATACATTTAGGCAAACACTCATACATATAAAGTAATTAAATAAAAATAAAAGGAAAGCAATCTACAGGGAGTCAACATCCTCAATGAACAATATAGTATCAAAATGTATATAAAATAACTTTATATATTAAAAAGGTCTTAGAAAATGATGTGATTTTTCTGATCTTATTTAAAATAGGAAGATCTTTTAGGATCACTATCCATACACCACTTTACTCTTACGAGTATGTAAAAATCAGAAAAAAAAAACCATCCCAGAGAGCAAATAAGAGAGATAAGAAACCAATGCCAAGGAAAATTGGAACTTAGGCAAGGCATTCAGTACTGATTGGCTGAGAAGATAATCCAGGAGTAAACCCAGCTCCTAGAAGCAGTGGACAATTTCTATGTAAACGCAAGCAAAAATAGATGGATGAAGAAAGACATCCCATGAAATATTCAAATGTAAGCAGCATCAGTCTACAAATTCAGCCCTTCAGAAGGCTGGTGGATTCCCAGGGATGACTACTGGATTTGCAGCTTGGACAAATGACACATCTTATATATTTTTATAGCCAAGGTCAATTAATCATTTCTTGGTGAAAGGGTTCAGACGTAGAAAATGATTAAGAAGCACTGATTTAAAGCAGGATATTTTATAGACCTATGAATTTATCCCTACTTATAAAAAGGAATACTTACCTTAAAAAACCGTTAGTTAAGATAAAGTGAAGAATATCTTTGATGTTTTTCTAATGGCATATTTCTCTTTAGATGTTACACTTATAACACCTAAAATGCAGTGACCGTGCTGGTCAGCATTTCATGGTAATTCTGCTTCAGAGAGTGGCTATCAGATTACTGGTATTAAACCCAGGATTATGTGCTCCTGTTTTTAATATAAGATTTTGTGTTTCATAAAGATCATTGTCTGACCAAGTTTCTGCCTAACTTTCATCTTTAAGACATTTCTGTGATTCTGCAAAATATCATTTTTCCTCCTGATTTAGGCCCTAATTATTGAGGTTTTGTCAATACCATAAAAATGAAATTGGAAAATATTTTAGCCAGTCAAATGTGACAATGTCATCTGTCTTTCAGGGTTACAGCTGTATCATCAAAAAAAAAAATGTTTTACACTATGGCAAAAAAAAATGATACTTTACAATTGCACTAAAATACCTAAGGAATGACATACATCACTCATAATACAATCCTGACAGGCCTCAACTTGCTATTTATTCAAGGTGCAGGCCAATAACAGCTGCCCAGAACACGGATTTCCTTGATTGCTTTCTCTGAGACTAACTCAACTCCTTCAGTGTCAGTTCCATGAACACTATGCTTCTAAATACATATGTATTCAAAATAAGGACTTTCAATTTTCAAGGTGAAGTCAAAGTGAGATGGCTCTCCTTCCAGATGATAATATTCCAGTCGGTCCTTCATCTTCAGGGTTCTCTACTCTGGGGCCACAACAAGGAAGTAAATATGCTAATAAAAGTCTCAAAACGAAATTCAGAAGTGTGTCTGTCAGACAACTTAACAACCAAGCACAGTCTTTTGAAAGATCCATGAAATTATGTCCTACAAATGACTTTGTTCTCTCTTCCTTCATATGGAAAGGGGCTTCTTAACACATCTGAGCAAATGGACTCTTTTCTGGAATTGTGGGTTGACTTTTTGTTTGTTTTTGGTCTGACATTTTTGCAAAGGAGCTATTCTTAATCTGTGAATAGGAGTTTTCTCACAGGGCTTTGTTTAACATTCTGAAAACTAAAAAATTAGTCCACCTGGAGAGAAACACAGTCTGCCTGTATACATATTTCCAAAAATGATACACATTACCTCCGGCTTGAGGAGTGTACTTTCTGATAACTGCTTTAAATGTTTTATATACTTTTTCTCATCCTAAAAATACATACAACATTTCGCATCAGTAATGCTTTTACAGTTTACACAGTGCTTCACATAATTTATGTTCTTAATGTAATGATCATGGCCACTGGGGCAAGGTATTATTAGAATCCTAAATTACAAAGGAGAAATCTGAGACCACATGAGGCTCCACGCAGAGTAAGCTACAATCTTCTCTCCATATTTGCTTCAGTTGGTCCATGGGAGTGAAAGAACAAACATGAATAATGCATTATGTCTATTGCCTGAGCTAGACATGTTGCATACATTATCTACAATCTCAGATCCAATTCTGACCACATCTTTATTACTATGGTTATCTTCATGCACTTGAAGAACCTGAGAACCTAGGACAACTAAAGTCCCTGTTAAGTGTTGAACCTGAATGACTCTCCAAATATCTTGATTCCAAGCCACGGATCTTTACCTCAATTCTCTGCACCTAATTACTTTGTAGTAAAAAAGATAAATGATTCCTGTTAAGCCAATTGAGTGATCCTATTGCTATCACAGCTTATTAAGTATATAGTTTATTAAGCCAAGGCATAATAAGATTAGTTCTTAGTGGCTAAACACATTTATCATGTATAGATGAACGATTTCCAATATTCCTGGAACTTTACTTTTGTTTCTCTGATATTAATTTTGGGAATTGGGACTCAAGACCTTCCTGACTTTTCCCCCAGAAAACGTTGGAAATTGACCACTGTCAATATATATGTATATATGTATTTTTATATACATACAAAATTACCATCTATATATACATATATATGTAATTATATATATGTGTGTGTGCATGTGTATGTATATGTATCATTTAATGTTATTTGACATATCTATACAATATTAATACTGAGAACTCTGGTTCTTTAATTGGTGGTGCTTTAATTTCAATTTACACATGAGTAACAAATTCTGCATGTGTTAACTATTAACTTAGTATATTGTATTATCATCAAGTATTCATTGTAAAGTGCTTCTTGTGCCTGGACATTAAATAGCAACTCTTTAAAAATAAATACTTAACAAGTTGTATTTTGACAATATTAGATAAATTGACCCTGCAAAAATAGTAAGTATATTGATAAATTTTTTCAGTGAATATGACCTTAATATGAAAAGATTCAGGAGTGATTTTACTCCATGAATCAAACATGTTTACAATGTGTATTATTTTTTATTTAAAAATCTCATACAATATATTTTGCTCATATTTTTCCTCACACAATTCCTTTCAGCTCCTCCTCACCACCTTACACACTCGCCTTCATGTTCTTTCTCCTTTTATGTCTTTCTTTATAATAAAACACAGAAAAGTAATTCAAAACTAAAAACCAGTAAGACAAAAAAAAATGTCAAAAAACCCCTAAAATTTCACCAAAAGATATACCTAGTGACAAGCCTTTAGGAAAAAATATTTCCCTTTGCAAGGAAGTATTAATTGCAAATAGCATCTTGATTAATGGTAGGACATGTATCTAACTCTCCCTTCGGTGCTGGGAGGGACCCTATTGGGCTTACATTGCACAGGGCTTGTGCATTCTGCCATAGTTTTGGTGTGTTCGTATGTAAAACAGTCCTACTGTGTCTGGAAAGGACTGTTTCCATGGAGTCATTCATCAGCTCTGGCTCTTAACAATCTTTTGATAAACCAGTCTGCCTCTATCTTGAAAGCCATCATATAGTAAAGTCAAACTAGATTCATTTCTGTTTGTGATTAAATCTCTGTTTCTCAAGAATTAACATGTGCTCCACCTGTAACTTTAACTACAGAAGCTTCTGTACTGTGGGTGTCAGGAAACAACAACCATGCCTTTGTATAAAAAAACCTGTAATGTCTACCTTGTTACTACCTTATTATGGCTACCTTGCAACCATGCCTTTGCTTAAAGAGGTTGTTATAAACAACTTGTTATGCTTATGTTCTGCTTCTGTACCCTGCCTATTTTATTGCCAAATCCACTACTTGGTAACCCTCTATTCCTGATCTATAAAAACCCTTATCTTACCCATGTCCAATGTTGATCTCTTGAACTCTGTCTTTAGAAAGTGACAGAATATTATGGGCTTATGAATTTGACAGGCATTTATTACTTTGCATTTACCATAACTATGTATTTGATACATTGCATGATACTTCTTTAAGGCTTCCATAGTAGGTATATGTAGTTTTGAATTTTTTTAAAATTATTTTAACTCTTGGTGCTACCAAGAAAATGTTTGTTTTTTTTTTAATTTAGAAAATGATAAGAAAGGCATGTAGCATGTAACTAACTGTTATCAATTTCAATTTCATAATTCATTAACACACATTAGTCAAAATTCTCTAAATGGCAAGTGTGTGTGCACATGTGTGTGTGTGTGTGTTGTTTGTGTGGGAGGAAGAATACCTGGTAGCTGTGAAGTCCAAGGATATGTGCACATCAGCAGTTCAATTCCAACATTGAAGTTTCAGAATTTTCTAGAGAGTTTCTGAAACTGAGCCTTTGTTCAAAGGCTGAAGAAGCTGAAATCTGTTGTCTAAAGCCATGAAGAAAAATCTACATATAAAAAAATGATGTTTTGCCTTCTTCAGCTTTATCCAATAAAGACCCTACCCATTGCAAGTTATCATCCACATTTTGGTTGGGTCCCCCATCTGTCTTATTGAATACATCCTCTTTTACCAACCTCTCAGACTCACTTTGAAGTTATACTTCACCTGGCTTAGACATCTTTTAATCAATCCAAGGCAGTAATCTAGAACAATCATCACACATTTGTTCATCAATAATGATGTATAACCACCATGATATACTTCTAAAAATCTTTGCTTTACGTGATAAAAATTTCAGTTACACAGTCTTTATTCATTCCATTCTCCAAGTCTCAGGCATCAACTAATATGCTTCCTCTCTATGTGGATTCACCTAGTCTAGATATTTTATAAAGAGAAGTCGTGCAGAGATGTTTTATGTAAAATTGTTTTTATTCATTTGACACTTACCTATGTATGGCAGGCATATCTTTATTACATATCTTTTCATGAGTACTATATTAGAATTTTATAATTCATTTATGTGTTGGTAAATATTTAGAATTTTGCTATTCAGTGTCTGTTGTGCTAGTGTGAGTCTTTTTGTATAAATACTCGTACCTAGAAGTCATATTGTTAAATCACATAGCAATTCTATGTATAATGTGGTTGTTAGCTGCTGTGGCGGCTCAACAAGAGAGAAGGAG
This sequence comes from Cricetomys ansorgei, assembly GCA_026225945.1. Classification (NCBI taxonomy): domain Eukaryota; kingdom Metazoa; phylum Chordata; class Mammalia; order Rodentia; family Nesomyidae; genus Cricetomys; species Cricetomys ansorgei. The sequence continues at coordinate 2,347,111 of JAMJFZ010004091.1, read as the reverse complement.
ACATTTTTCATAATTGCAAACCTGCCAGACCTCAGCAGAGGGAACCACCGCCATGGCCAGTGCCATGCCAACAGTGGAACCCCAAGCATCTGCACTCAGGTGTTCTATTGATTCAGAACTCCTCAGGTGCAGATGACAATCAAACATCCCCCACAGAAATCCAACACATGCAGACAATACAAAATGCCAAGGCCTATGCATTCCTTTTCCCAACATTGCACAAAAACAATTATTTGAAACACAACTAAAAATAAATTTACACAACATTTCCCCTTTTCCGTATTAAAAAATGTTTTACAATTACAGCACAATTAAACACTACACTAGCAAAACTATTTACAAGGGGAACTATCACAAGTTGCTAATGCACCGGACCAAATGAAACCAAACATCTATCAAGCTTTTTGCAATATCTTGGACAGCAGAAAAGCATTATCAATGTCCAGTTATCTGGAATTCACTCATGATCTTCTGGGCTCCTCCAAAGGGCTTAGGTCATTTCTCTGATTCTGCCCTCCACAGCACACAAATTTGTCCTCCAGGTTCTGGCTGCCTTCACTCCACTGCGGCTGCTCTTCTTGGTGGTCGTTACAATGTACTGGCCTCTTCAGAAGGCTGCTAGTGTCCCTTTCTGCAATTGGGCTGCACTTTCACCAATAGCCTCTCCTGGGATCTCTTCATGGAACCAAGCCTCAAATTCTCTTCATGACCCCTTAAATCTGGGCCTTCAACTGCTACTGAGGCTGCATCTTCACCAAAAGCCTTGTCTGGGCTCTCTTCATGATGCCAAGCCTTAAATTCTCTTCATGACCCCTTCAATCTGGGACTTCAACTATTATTAAGGCTACATTTTTAACAATGTCATCTCCTGGCCTTTCACGATACCAAACCTCAGTTGCTCTGCATGATCCCTTCATGCCTTCAAAACCAGTAACACCTGGGTAATTTACAGTACCAAGTTTAGCTGCAGGCACACGATACAACCTCAGCCATTTCTAGAAGACAGTTTCTGTGTGCTGACCCTGAGGAAACAGTTTCCAGATTTTAAGATAGAGTCTGGTTTGCTGGAAAAATTTCTGGTCACTTTGTCTGACCAGACATTGTCTGGTGTGGAGGAGTTACTGCTTGTTTGTAGGTTTGAAGGGAAAAAAAAAACTGTTCAGTTTAACTAAATGGCTTTTTGGCTCTAAGCCATGGCTTCCACAACAGGTGTCCTGGGTGATTGAAACATTCTTGCCGTTTGGTGTTCTTTTTCACCACTGCTGTGGGGATACATACAACCCTTTCATAGATCTCAAACACATCTTGAGCTTCACACTCCTACAATGCAGGTATCAGAAAACTCATTTTTTGAAACAGTATGCTACCACCAGTGGTGGAAGAAAGCATTGGCTCCATGATCAGGAAAAGCACTAAGAACCTTGCTTTTTCCTGCTCCTAACTGAATTCTTTATCTCTAAGGATCTCCATTCTGTGGCTCTCACCTTGGTACTTTTTTCCTCATTTACTTATTAATTTCACAGCCTTTTCTCTTCATAGAGGCTCCTTTCTCCCTCTCTCTCTCTCTCTCTCTCTCTCTCTCTCTCTCTCTCTCTCTCTCTCTTTCTTCTTCTTCTTCTTCTTCTTCTTCTTCTTCTTCTTCTTCTTCTTCTTCTTCTTCTTCTTCTTTTTTCTTTTTCTTCTTCTTCCTTCAGGAACATTCAATTAATATCTTAATCTCTATCCTCTGGTAGCTTCTGTGAGCATACTTTACTGGACTCTGCGAGGTCAGGAGTTTCTTTCTATTCTTCCTTGTCTCCACATTGGATTAGCTGGCATAATGTCCTGACCCACTTTGCAGGCACCATTTGTAGTAGTACGCTGCTGTGTGTTCAGCAAGGGAGCCAAGGAAGCATTTTCATTGGTGTAAACTCTTCTTGACCTCAGCAGAGGGAACCATTGTCATGGCAAGTATCATACTCACAGGGGAACCCTGAGCTTCTGCGCTCAGGTGTTTTATTGATTCAGAATTCCTTTGATATTCTACTGATACCATGTTTAGATCAGAAGCCATTAAATATCCCACAGAGCTCCAACACCTGCACAAAATACAAAATGCCAAGGCCTATGCATTCCTTTTTCCAATAGTGCACAAAACAATTATTTTAAACACAGCTAAAAATAAACTTCCACAGCACATAACTTTGAACAGCTGTTTTCTATAATAACCATATCATTTTGTATTCCAACTAGCAATAATACACCAGAGTTCCAAACTGTCTATATTTTCACCATCAATTGTTATTTAGATAAAAATTTAAAAATCTTATAGTGTTGGTGGTGATGATTCTCATTGGGATTTGAATTATATTTTCGTAATGACTAGTATTCCTTTTTGATTATTTGTTTATCTTCACTATAGCCATGGCTACTCAGCTATTTTACCCAGCTTTTATTCAGCATTATTGTTGAGTTATAAATAAGGCTATTAGAAACTCATTGGTGTATTATAATTCTCTAGAGGAACAGAATTGATAGAACGAATAGACATTGCAAAGGAGATTTATTAGATTGGTTGCATGATAAAGACTGGGTAGTCCAATGATAACTGTCTTCACACTGGAAAGGCTGAAAGCACATAGCTTCTCAGTATATGAGCTTGCAGTGTCAGTAGTTAGAGTCTAACACTGATGCCATAGACAGGTCCTGGAGACCAGCTGGTCTTCCATTAGAAGAAGCTGAATCTAGTCAATGAAGTATGGCTGCAACAGCATCAGTGATGGCACAGATGCACTGTGTGAGATGTGAAGGCAGGCAACAAATCAGCACTGATCTGCTTTCAAACATTTTTATATCTGTGCTGATGCAAGAAAGGAAGTACCTCCTACATTATGAGTGTCATTCCACACACCGTTAACTCTTCCTGAAAATACTCCCAAAGATCTTCTCACGGGCACGTCTCTTAGTTGATTAAATATCTAAGCAGGTAGACAAGCAAGATTCAATGTAACAGCTTGTGTTTGAATTTTAAATTTTTTCTTTCATTCTGCAGGTTTTCTTGGGACTCTCTCAAAACTGCTCTGTGATGAAAATATTTAATTTTGTTAAAGTCCAACATATGTACTTTTTAAAATTTGAGATTATGGTTTTATACCTAATAATTTACTGCTGAATTTAAACTCTAATGATGTACCCAACTTGTTCCTCCTCAGAACTTTATAGTTTTAGTTTGTACTATTGGCTATTGACCAATAGCAATTTCTGTTTATAAGTGAAGTGAGAGAGAACCACTTTGTTATTCATATCAGAATACTGAATTTCTCTACAATGATTTGTTAAGGGACTACTGCCTGATTAAAATAACTTGAATAATTTGAAGAATATGCATGATTTTCAAGTTTTTCTCCTATAACTTGCTTTTATATTCATTTCATGTGGGTTTGAGTCATATTTTTGTGATATCTGTATCATTTTGGAAATTGCTATAACTCATTTGCTGTCCTAAAATATTTTATCTTAAAAAATGATAGTTGTTTATTTGGGCAAATATGTATTCAATGTTTGGTGTATGGATGCCATCTCTTTATACATACCAGCTCTATCTGCTTAATGTATATTTTAAAGTGTTTTGTAGTTAATTTTTTGTCTGGCTGTTCTACCAGTTTTGGTAGTTGATTTAAAGTCTCAAGCTAGTAGTATCCAAATTTCTACATTTACCTTTAATTATATGAATGTTTGTTTTATATGCTTTGGGGTTCATTGTAGTCTCTAGTAATTTAAATGGGTCTAGAAAATTTTGTGTGAGAAACTTACTTTCTGATGCAGTGGTAATGAAAAGTCCATCATTTTAAGAAATAATTGGGTCACTACGTCTTTTTCTTTGTGGAGGAGTAAATGTTGCCTTTTTTGCAGGAGTAGTTTCCAAACAAAAGGAGTTCAGGAATGGCTGTCATTCTCTCCTCCTCTCCCTCTCCTTATTCTTTGCCTTCTCTTCATCTTTGACAGGAATATCACAAATACAGATGCTCACTAGATCATAATATGCTGATTCTGAATTTTTCTACCACTTAGAAAAACAATAAAGTTAATTCCAATCTCTAGCATTTTTGATAGCAACACAAAGTGAATGAAACAGCCATAGGCATGGCCTTGCTATCATTACTTTTATAAGATGAAATAATTATCAGAATATGATAACATTTTTGAATCTTGAGTGATTTCCATGATGTCAATATATACTTAAGACAGAGAAAATAAGATTTTCTCTGAAGCTCATTCTTGTGCTGTGTTTGTAGGCAATTCTTCTTTCAGGCTTTAGCGTTTTATTCATCTCACTAAAACAGTAGAAAAATGTAACTTTCAGTACAGAGCTTAAATGAGTTATTTTATGTTAATATGGAAGCGTTTTCTTGGTAAAAAATGTAAAGGTTGAATTTCAAGTGTTTATTCTTTAAATAGAATAAAGAAAGAAGCTGAAGGCAAGATGAAAAGAATACAAACTAACAATCACTGAGAAGATGACATTGAACAAAACTAGACAAAAACCTGAATTATATAGAACTAAGGATGGAGCATTGTAAGCTGACAATAAAAACAAAATACAAAATCGAAGTTTATCGTGTCAGCTGAAGGTTTGTACCTGGGGTGTGAACAGCATTGAGTCAACTTTCCTAAGGGATATGAAAATAAAACAAAGGATCTTAGTTTTAAGGATAGATTTTAATAGGAAGCATTGATGAAGCCTAGCTTAATATACTGTAAGAACTCAGATTCTGGCATTTGTATGCTGAGAAGGTATTGGAGATTAAACTGTACTGCATCTCCTGTGTGGTAGGCAAACACTTTTCCATGGAGCAACATTTTCTGCTTTGCTATGCTTCGTTTTGAGTCAGGGCCTTAAGTTGTCCATGAGAGCACTGAACTTATGGTGCTCACATGAGCATAACCACACTAATCTGGTTCCACTGTAAGTGGAGTTGACTGTAAGACTCCTAAGCAAAGTCAGAAACAATACAGTTAAATGATAATTTCAAAAATAAATTTGAAAACTAATAATGGTTTGATACAGTATATTGGTACTGGGATAAGTCATCAGATGTTATACATTTTTGAGAGCAGAAATACAGTATATTCTGGCATAGTAATTCCATTTTTAAACAGTGATGCATATAAATATGCATTGAAAACCTTATCAGCACATCTTTTTGAGGTTATGTATTAAATTGCTACCTTTCCTAGTACAACACCAACCACAAAGAAACCATAATTCATTATGAACTTGACATTCTTAGACAATAAGTTAATAATTGCTAACTTCTGACTCAACAAAATCCTTCTATCATATACATTATTTTTATCTATTTTCTACTTACTAAGTGATGAAAATGGTATTTATCAAAACAAAAATATTTCATGAATTTTGTACATTGATAGATTCCATCACAAATCTTTATAACACATAGCTAGCTTCTACAATGATGATATACATGGTAAAGAAATTAACATGGACATCTGATAAATAATGGCCAATTTCCATTGATGATTCTTTATTGTTGAAGATGGGAACCAGCATGTTAGAGATTAATGTCATTCCAGGAGATTCACAATGAGATCCAAGGGTTGATTGACAGATGTTAAAAACAGTCAATTGTTAAATATTCATGAATTTTGTGAAGCAGTTGGCAGCATATCCTTAGTCTGAAATCAAACATGATTCATAGTGGGATTATTTATACTGCAGAAAATGGCAAACTCAACAACTCAGCTCTCCCATGGAGCTGTTCTTAAACACTTACCAGTAGACCACTGAGTTTAGGTTCTTACTCCAAAGTAGATCAAAGATTGCAAACATCCAATTTATTTCATAGTGTGTGTTATATTGGCATTTGTAATTTAGAATAAATTAATTTGTGATTTTTCTCTGTTCTTATAACATATTTTAAAAAGATATGTGAAAATTATATCATCTTTTAGAAAGGTGTGGTGTTTAATGTCACTCTGCATATATCAAACACTTCTAGGTTTGTTTCTAATGAAGATAAATAAAACAACAGCCCTAATTATTACCATGCAAATTAACATGAGCTTATTCAACTTTGAACTTTGCCACACTGTTTTTTTTTTCAGATTACTTAACAAAGAAATACATAATAATCCATACATCCTTTTTTCCTTATAGTCCTGAAAATGTTTGTTAATCTTTAAATACCATGTGGTAGGGTTCAGAATTTTCAGATATATTATTACATTTGGAATACCAACAGAGATCAGGAAATTATTGAGGGGCCACAAGGAGCCTCTTAAGAGAGGGGAGACAGAATCCACGGGTGTAAAGGGTTAAAAGGGAAGAATGGGACAATAATGCTTAAAGTGTGGTTAAAGTGGAGTACAGGGTAAAAGATAGAAAGCCATAAATAACACTGAAGACCTTTTAAGAAGTCATATAGCAGCATAGTGCTGTAAAAGTTTACACACAAACATGTATACATGTACACATATACATACATAAATACATACAGAGAAAAAGAGAGAAAGAGAGAGAAGAAATAGAAGAAGGAGGAGGAGGAGGACGAGGAGGAGGAGGAGGAGAAGGAGACGGAGAAAGAAAGGAAAAGTGAAATTAATCTATAATACGGAAACAATGCCCCTACTAGACACTAACAAATAATATTGTCAGCGATGGGAGAAATATTTTTGTTTGACATTTTAATTATTTTTAGAACTTTTTTTAAATGATAACTTTCTTTATACAATATATGCTTATCATGGTTCTGCCTTCCTCATCTCCTACAAGATATTCCCCACAATCCCTCCCATCCAATGCCATACTTTCTCCCCCCAGCTCTCACTCTGTAGATACCTTTGTGGAGGTTGTCAATTAGTGAGAGAATATAGACCTCTCCCTCTAAAGATTATAGGCTGGGACCATTGTTTTTTATTAAACACCAGGACTTGATGTTGCGTGCCTATAGCTAAAGACACTACATACTGAAGACATGGAGGCATGGAGAAATCCAGCTTGTACCGGCTTGAATGGTTTATAGCTACTGACCAGTATTCATAATAATAGAAGTTGCTATGCACACTACTACAGGAGATAAATCTTCATCAATTATACTCAGCTGTGGACAGTGCAAGCTACTGAAATGAATGGCCTTTTAAGACATGTCCGCCAGTGAAATAGTGACCATGGATGCTATGGGAATAACCAAGAACTTCTTAAATGTATTAAATCCTATTATATAATATGAAACCCATACCCATCAATTCTAATTAAGGAAATGCACTTCAGACTTGCATACAGCCCCATCTTAAAGTGGGACTTTCTCAGTTTCTCAGTTAGGGATCCTTTCTTTCAGATGACTCTATCAGGTATCAAGTTGACATAAAACTAGCCCAGCTGCAGTTTCTGTTGGATGCAGAACAAACCCAGTTTGATGATGTTTCTCGTTTTGTATTTGTTGTTTTTGTTATTTTGAAACCTTGCTCAAAGAGACACAGTGCTTCTCCTGAGACTCTCTCAAATGTGAACATCAGCTTTGGGCCTCATTGGGGTTTCCCAGCGGATTTCTCCTAGGTTTGTTAGTATGAAACTTGATATTTTACTATCCATTTACTGCTTCTATCTGCTACTTATTATTTAACTCTTCTTTTTTTAATGTAATAAACTCCTTCACTTAAAATTGAAAGTGTACACTACATAGGAAAAAGAAAAAAAGCACCAAAGGGTACATGACATGACAAGTGTGAAGCGGCATGCTGGGAGGATCTGGACCTAGTTTAGGAGGACACTACAGTGGCTTCAGTAGAGGATTTGGCATCAGTCTTAGGGCTGGCAGTCATGGTGGACTGTGGTTGAGATCATGGGGCTCATGGAGTTTATGTGGAAGACAAAATGTGGATCCTTGTCACCAGCTGGGCAGCTTGGTCAAGGGCAGGAAAATTAATTCCTGGGAGGAGACCTATCTTTTCTTCCTTCCAATTAACATATCTGCAATTATTGACTTTTTCTCTGGGAGCATCCCTAAAGGATGAGGTTCTAAAGATCATGCCAATGCAGATACAGGCTCAGGCTGGCCAATGGACCAGGTTCAAGGCTTTTGTTGCTACTGGGGACTCCAATAATCACATTGGTCTTGTTGTTAAGTGCTCCACATAGATAGCCATTGCCATCCAAAAGGCCATCATCTTGGCCAAGCTTTCGACCAGGGGAAAAAGATTGGCAAGCCTCACACTGTTTAAGCAAGGTGACAAGGTGCTATGGCTCTGTGCTGATGTGCCTCATCCCAGCCCCCAGATGCACTGGTTTCATCTCTGTTTTTACACCCAAGGAGCTCCTGCTGCAGGCTGGTAATTATGACTGCTATACATCAGCCACGAGCTGCGCTGCCTCCCTGGGTGACTTCTCCAATGCCACCTTTGTTGCCATCTCCAAGACCAACAGCTACTTAACCCCTCACCTCTGGGAAGGGGCTGTGTTCACTAAGTCTTTTTATGATGAGGAATTCGATGACCATCTTGTGAAAACACACACCGGATTCTCCGTTCAGAGGACATGGGCACCAGCTATGGCTACTCCATAAAGGTTTCTGTACAAGAAACAAAGTGAATAGGTCTGTTAAAAACAAAAGTGTTCTCCAGATCATACAAGAAGAAAACAAAAGGTAAAAAGCTAAATATAGAGAATTAGTAAAAAAGGACAATATAAAAACTAAAAGCAATAATCCATTAAACAGAGAATATTAAAAGAAGATGTTAATCATTAAAAGTCATTTATTTTTTAAAATGAACAAATATCTGTCAAATTTAATCAACAGACATTAGGGTAAATGATGAACTAAAACACAAATGAAAAAGGGTATCATTTGAAATGTGAACTATTCAATATAAGCAATTTGAAATTAGACTAATAGTAAAATCAAAAAATGCATTAAACAGAAATCTATTGCCACAAAGATACACATCATGAAGAAAAGCAATAATCCAGTTACCTGCTACACAAGGAAATTATTGCTTTTCCACTTGGAATTAAAACAAACCTCACACACTATCTTCAACTAACTCCGTACTTCTTACAAACACACCAAGCTCATTCTGTCTTCAGTATCTTGTGCACTTGCTGTTGACTCTGCCTGAAAAAATTCATGACTTTTACTTCTCACCTAGCCTGCCTCTGTTACTTTCCAATTCAGACTTCATCTTCTATCTACTACATTTTTTTAGTGAGTGTTCACAGTCTAAGGTAAGGCATTTCGTATTCTGATGCATGCTTGTCATTCTCTTCAGTGATATTCATTCTCTTCCACTACCCTGGCCTGTTTTATTCATTTCTCAAGGCCACTTCCTCTTCCCAAGTAATACCATCACCGCCAAAAACACTAAGATTACTTTCTTCTAAATTACAAATAAGAGAGAAAACCTGAGATGTGTTTCTTTCTCTCCCTTGATGATTTCTGTTTCTTCCGCAATTTTCTCCTTCTTTGTAGTGACTGAAGCTAGAGAGTGTATACACCACACTTATATTATGCAGTATTCTGTGTCTGCACAGCACACATTTTATTCTCCAAGCTGATATTTTCTTGCTCCTAGAGTTCAAGTTTGTTATCAAAACATCCCAGAATTTTATCCATTGTCAGGTAGGGAACTTGTTAAGCTGCTAATTGACCAAGTCTCCTCAATATGTTTATATTCTTAGTAGGTGTCATACCTTTCTCTATTTAATTCCTCAAATATGTTACCATACCTGGTCTAGAGAACTTGACACATGAAGAGGAAAGAAATCACTTCTGCCATTTTGTCCATTCTTCAATCAACCGGGCTACCTCTGCATTCAGATTAGAAAGTCAGGTAATGGATACCCAAAGGGATTTTATCCTTAATATATTCTGCTTTATGTAAACATCCACTAAACAAATTTCAGGCTTACCCTGTCTCAGTTCTGCTAAAGAAAGCCTAAATATACATAACCAAATTAATTTCTCACCACTCATTCCATTTCCTTGTGGACTCAGATATTTTCATAAGCATTATTCGTCTGATAAAGTTTCCTTTAAATCACACTGTATTCTTGCAAACAAAATAAATATCTGCTGTTTTAGTTTAGAACACAGAAATGTAATAATAGCCAGGATATACATTATAAACTAATATAAAACTGTTGTGAAATATATACACTCATGCATGCATACTTGCACATGTATGTGTGTGTATGTGTGTATATATATCCAGATTTATGTCTTCCCTCCTCAACCATTGCTTATCTGCGGTGAAATATCAGAAGTAACTGCTAATGGCTATGTAAAACAAACAAACAAGAAAACAAACAAACTAGCTAATTCAGTAATGACATCATCTCATTGTTTTAAAAATAAAATTTAAAAGCAATCTGGAAACACTTTCTCACATCCATAATCTACCATGAGTAATAGACTCTGATTATATGATCATATTTGTAAATAAAATTACTCATTCAATTAAATAAAGATGTATGAGATCCCATTTGGCACTGTTGAGAAAACATGTTTCAAAACAAAATCTGCTGCCACCTCCAGAAAACCTGTCCACAAAAACAAAGAGAATGAAAACTGTTTTAATACTGACTAAATTTTTAAACAGGAAAGCAGTGCACATCACTAGTGATCTCCTCAAGAATTCAACAAGAAAGCACTCTCCTTTAAGTCAACCATGAAGAAGACAGCGTACTGTCTACGTGTTCTCAAGATGCCAGGTCACCAATCGTCCACTAATGGTGACTTCATTTCATCTTTTGTTACACTTTCAGGTTTGTGTTTTGCATAGTCACTTCTATTTTCTGCTCTCTTTTCTTTCCTCCTCCTCCTCCTCCTCCTCCTCCTCCTCCTCCTCCTCCTCCTCCTCCTCCTCCTCCTCCTCCTCTTCCTCCTTCTCCTCCTTCTTTTTTCTGAGACAGGGTTTCTGTGTTATAACACAAAACTGGATGTCCTGGAACTTACTCTGTAGACCAGGCTGGCCTAGAACTCAGAGATCTGCCTGCCTCTGCCTCCCAAGTGCTGGGATTAAAGGTGTGTGCCCTGTCACTTGGCTTATTTTGTGGTCTCTTTAAGTGAAACAAAACCCCCCAGCTTTGTGGGCCAGGGTAGGGACATATGGAGTAAATAGCAACTGAGATGAGGACTCTCTTAACCAAGGGAGCAGCTAAAAGTACAATTCTTTATGCAAGGAAATTGAGAATGGGGGACTTTCCTATACTCCTTAGTTATTACATTCTTGATTCTAGATGGTGTATCCTTGTTGTTAACTTATCCTTTTAATTTATGTATATGCATTTTAAAGGACAAACCAATATATAGCTAACTGTCAAAAGCAAATATTTTAGGAGAAATGAGGGTATGGAAAATTAGAATTTAAACAGAGAAATATAAGTTTCTTAGTTGAAGTACCCTATTTTTAATCTGTATTTGCCTTCACAACAGACTCAGAACTGCAATGAGGCATGAGGTATTTTGCTGGTTTTAGCCTGACAGGTGGCCCATTCTAATCCTAGCATTCAGGAGGATCAGATGTTCAAAGCCTGAAGCTTATCAAACAAATCAAAACACAAACTTTGTTGGTTTTAAGCAAAGATTTTCTTTTTACTTATTTTAAAGGTGATTTCAAAGGTAGAACAAAAAATAAAACATTAAAAAGAAGCCTATCAGAGAATGTCATGGCAGTCTTCTTGCACAGAACCATGGTGAGACTTAATACGTGAATTATAAAAGAAGAATTAGAAAGGGACAGCTAAAACCTTGAGGACACATGTTTCAATACAACCACGAGGGAAAAAAATTCTCTCAGAGACTGAATCGGGTAATATTATCCCTTGCTTGGCATTTACTGTAGGTTCCTAAACCTCAGAAGATTAGCTGTGCTCTTTGGAAAGCCAAGATGTAGAACTACCAAGGATGTGATCTGAGTGTTTGATGAGAACCTAAAGAAAGCTTCTGTGTTTTGTGTCCCTCCACGAGGAAATTAACAGATTCAAACAGCTACAAGAGAAACAAGGAGAGTTTATTAAGATGTGATGACTTCAACGGGATGAATCAGACAAAGCAAACAAAAAAAAATGTTTAGTAGTTTAAATAAGCCTACCTCACAAAGATTGGGACTTTGGTATCACATCCTAGACTCTTTCAGGGTTCCTTACATAGTGCAAGCTTTACACTTATTTACAAGTGTATTTACAGGCTTTACACTTATTTACAAATTCTGTTCCATGTGTTTCTCTAGTAAATAGTTTACATTATGTCTCATTAGCATCTTAAATCTCCACCCAGAGCTGTGCTTTGTTTCATTATTGAAAAGAGCAGCTCATCTCCATGTGTGCAATACCTGTGCATGTAGCTGGACTCTGATTGGATCTAGTCATCCACAGAAGGATGCTTCTAGCCTTTCTCTTTGTTAACTGATTTGTTTTCCTCTTATGCTAGTTTAACCCTCTTAGTGTAAGGCCTTCAGATTCCACTCTTTACCTTACAGTACTTCCTCAAAAGCCCTTTATTAAATTTTGTTTTACTGATAGTATATGCAGTTTATGTTTATAATGTAGAAAGGTAGGCTCGGGAAATTGATGATTACTGTGGATAATTGGAAAGATAACCGATACAACAATAGTGGAGAGAATTATTTTTACTTAATGGAAAGAAATACAAAGAGACAACAACGAAGACCAGGTTCAGCAAGCTGTGAAAGTCAGATGAGAGAATGGTAGTCTTCAAAGAAATGAAAAGAATGAGTTGAGGCTGTTAAAGACATCTTAAGGAACAGAATGGTCTGAAAGTAATACGAGGAAATGAAAACGAAGAGATAGTTCAGAGCCAGTTCAAGACCTTGATCAAAGGATGTTTGAACAACTATAGACAGGGAGGAATTCCAAAAGATATTGGCATTTATGTTTGAGAGAAGCACCACAAAACCATTCTGGATTGTCAAAATGATTCAGTTAATAACCTAAAAGGTTAAAGCAGTGCGCTGAAATATTTGGTTGTCAGTTTTTCCCTTTATTGTTTTGCTGGATACTAAAACTTTTGAAAGTGCTGATTGTGAAAAGAATATTTTAAAAACGCATCAAAGGCCAAGATAAACAGTAAAGTCCCAATGTTGTCATACTCTTCTTTGCTGTTCACTTTGTCTTCTGATTTGCTGGTTGTGAATTTCCTTGTGATTCTTTTTTTAATGTACTGTATTTTAATAGCCTATCATGTAGGCTTAGGATATCTTTAAAATCCTAATATTAATACACATTAGCTCCATCATATATTATGTGGTTACACATTTGTTTTAATTTATAAAAATGGAAGAAGTAATATTTTTTAGGTCAATTTTAAAAGATAAGTAAAAACCCTCTGGTTGTATTTCTAGCACAAAGCTTAGTTTCTGTAACACCTGCATAACCAATAATTTGGTTTATAATTATGCAACACTGGCTTCATATTACATATGTTAACAGCTTACTTCAAATCTATTTATAGTAATTTTTTATACCTTGCAACTCAAATTATGGAGTGGCTTTTCCAGTAATTTGATATAACACGCCTGCATTTGTGACTTCTGGAAGAAAATCTACAGTGTCCATTTCCTTTTCTGTTTTTTTATTGTTCTTATTGCTTTAAGTTTATTCTATAATTAGCCAGAACTATGGTTTTCCATGCTTTTATTGTATTCCTCTGGGATATGATGCACTAGACAACAATCTATACTAGAGAATCCCCTTATAAGTAATAGAGCTAGAAAGGAAAAGGTTAAAATTGCTCTGTGTTAACTGAGCTCCCAGGACCAAGTGCAGGGAGAACATGTGCACATTAAACGCTCTAAGATTTCAGTGATTGTAGACTATGGGATGTTGCAGGTCTGGAGTCAAATCATCTTAGGCTATACTTAGCCCCTTAAATAGTCATTCACTATCCACTTCTGTATATAACTGTGATATTTAGTTTAGTTTTGATTTTTGTTGTTTATTTTTGTTTGGTTTTCTTTTGCAATTTTGAGATAAGCTGGGATCATCAGAGAAAAGGGAACTCCAGTTGAGAAAATGTTTCCATCAGATTGGCCTATACGCACTTTGGGGGGCATTTTCTTGATTAATATTTGATATTGGAGGGTCTAGCCCACTGTGGGGAGAGCTAGCCTTGTGCAGGTAGTCCTGAGTTGAATAAAGATAAACACAAGCAAGCCATAGGGAGCAAGCCAGGAAGTAGCATTCCTCCATGGCCTCTGCTTCAATTCTTCCTTCTTGATTCTTGGCTGGAGTTCCTCCTGCCATGACTTCCTCAGTGAAGTATGTACACAAATATAAACACTTCCCTCTGAAAGTTGCTTTTGGACATGGTGTTTATCACGGCAATAGAAACATAGCTAAGAGAGTGACCTAATGTCCTTGGGACTATTAGACAAATCCTTTTGAAATTTAGAAATGGATTCCATTAACCTACAGGACTGAAAAGACCATCAGATAACATCTGAGGCCTATGGTAGAGTCAAATCTGCTTTGCTGGAACCACCTACCTGAGGCATTCACCAGTGTATCTGAAAAATGTCTTGATTTATAATTCTTTTTGCACTGTCACTATAACTATTTCAGGAAAATGTTAGCATGATGGAACATGATGTTTGGGGTAACCAGTTGGTATTCCTTGTGTCTGGGTCACTCATATTCAGCTTCAGGATTAACTATCTCGTCTTTCCTCAGAGGTGAGAGATGTGGATTTTGGATCAACATCTTTTACATGGCAGATCTATTGTTTGCTTGGTCTCATCCACACAGAGTCCTTTGATCAATCTAGACTACATTAGTAAAGCCTCAGAAGTGAGCTCACTATTTTTATTTCATTTAGAATAACTTTCAGAAATGCGAATTATAAATTAAATATTAGTTATAGTTATAAAAATGTTTATTTCCAATTATGTCTAGATTTTACCAGCAAATACACTCTTTAGATGCATACTTAATTATTTATAGTAGCACTTAAAAATTCTACACAATTCTTTTTTGTTTTTTTTTTCTTACAGTATCCCCAATGGAAGAAGATTCCATTTTCTAATGCTGCTAATGCTTCTAATGCTCTCTAATGGCCATTGCTGCATAGGAGTGGTATGCACATCTTTGCCTCGGGGCCTTACACTTAACGTTCTTATCTCATCTCTTATATTCAAGGACTACTCTCTCTCTTTTTCCTTAGCATGTAACATACACTTGTAACATTCTTAATGAGGTATTTTCTAGATGTCCTAGTTGAATGACAATCCAACACAAATGTCCTCATCCCTTTACTAGGTTAACCTTGTTTTACCATTTATCTGAACATGTTATTCCTATTTATTTATGTCGATCACCAATGAGAGTTATAGTTCTATGGCATAAGGAATAACTATACGATGGTTTAGTTTTTAATTGTTCCCCATAGCAACTGAACTCATACTAAATAGCCAATAAAACATGTTCAGTGAGTGAATGAATCCCTTCTTAACCAGTAATAATTTTAAAGTTGAATTGTTTGTGCTGAACATGCAATCAGGGAACATCATGGAAATCGGTTGAGTTAAAAATGCAGAGCAAAAGAATTTGATATTTTGTATCTCTTCCACGTCAGTAATACTTGGACCAGTAAAAGAAAAGACCACTGAGAGGGTTCATTGAGGCACTTGCTGCCAAGCCTGAATACTTGTGTTAAACCCCTTGAACCCACATTGAAGGAGGAAGAACCAACTCTTGTCATTTTTCTTCAGTCACACACACATACACACACACACACACACACACACACACACACGTACATTAGATAGATAATAGATGATAGATAGATAGATAGATAGATAGATAGATAGATAGATAGATAAATGGCAGATAGCAGATATAGAAATTTAAGAAAAAAAACAAAATATTTACTCAAATAAATAAGTAGATATAGTACTACTCCAAATTTTAACTTTCAGTAATCAGAGCTCTCAATTGCCTAGAACAATTCACTTATCAAGTCCAGTGTTCTGTGACTTATGTCTGTGCGTGTAAAGACGTGGATACAGAAGAGAGTCCATCACTGGTGAACCAGACTATGTCACCGAAGCATATCCAAGCATCTTTACAAGCACTGCCTTCCTAAAGAGTAGCTTTGAATACATTCCTTGGAGTGAGTGTTTGGCTCATGAACACGTCTCTCAGTATCTTTTTTGTCTAAAATCGTATTTACCCACCTATGTTATTGAGGTTCATGTGCTCATAAAGTTTACAGATGACAGTTGTTCTCTCAGCAATTTGAAGAGGCCCTGATCATGCCTTAGCCCTCATGGAATTGTTTATAGTGTCAGCTGTTGAATGCTGTCATTCATTTGAATGTCTCATGTCTTTTTCATTTGTGAAGTTGTGTTTCTTCTCTTCATTTCAAGATAGTGACTAAGAATTTCTAGATTTCTTTGCTGGATCAAGTATGCCTTTTGTATTATTTCATCAGTTTTCTTTGGTGACATCCCACCACAATTCTATATGTATATTTTGTTTTAATTTACCTTTCAATTTAGCAATTTAATAATAATTTCTGTGGCTATGATAAGTGTAAATTTAACATTTTTTCCCCAAAATTCAGTTCTATTTTGTCAGTGTTGATAGCATCTTCAGTTTCTAACTCCATGACAAGTTAAGTTACTTTTTATTTCCATTTTGAAATCTATGTCTGCTAATTCAGTTACATAGATTTTTTATGTGACTTTTTATAGTTCTTGTTCTTCTGGTTTATGCCATACCTTTCTATACATCTTTTATATACCTGTTGCATTTAAATATCTTTAAATTAATAGAAACATGCTGAATCTCTTATTTTTCTCTGATTAATTTTTCTTCTGGCAGACATTTAAAAAGTCCAATTTTTATGATATGTTTTTATACTGAGTCATCTTTAAGTATAGAATGTTATAGAAAATGATTAATACTATGAAAAATTTACCATATTATTCCTTTATAGAAGATCCTAAATACTAATTTTATCAACCTATCACTCTAGTTTAATGAAACCTGAATTAATGTACACTTTTTAGCTAATTACAGTCTAACTTTTGCAATAAAGAACACATTTTAAATTATATAATTTTGATAAGGTAACATAAAACTATTTTGTAACTATGGGGTTGAAAGGCTTACTTGGCACTAAAGGGCCCATGCCACTTTTGCCGAGGATCCAATTTCAGAACCCAGAACTTGCATATGGCAGCACATAACTTTAGCTCCAATGGATACCTTCTTCTTGCCACCATGAGAAACTGCATTCACATATGCACATACTCAACCCTCATACATACACAAATACACATAATTAATAATAATAAATTGTAAACATAAGTACATGTGAAAAAGTCAATGACATTAACTTTAGAAATAGTGTGGTTGCTTTAGGGTGTATTCGACAGTTTGAAATTATTATTATTACTTTATGTCATATTTTATTATTTTTTATTCATTTATTTAGTGAGGGGGTAGGATTGTACCACAGCATGTCTTGAGGACAGAAACCAATGGTTAAGTTGATTCTTTCTTCCACCTTGTGAGTTCAGAAGATTAAACTCAGGATATCAGACTTGGCAGGGAATACCTTTAACCACTGAGCCATCTCACCAGCCTATTTTTGTGTTATTAGTGTTATGCAAACACATTGGAGCCCCCCACCTCTCACACTCTACCCCACCTCCATTGGCTTCACTATCACTGAGCAGCACATTTCCATTTCTGTCAATGATACTCTCCCGATGTCCATGCTCCATACCACCACACCCCTTATAATAGGACCTGACAGGCTGCTAGCTCTTTCTCTCTGCACCCCCCCAATTTGGAAGCAGACACTTTGTGTCATCCCACTCCAATAATAACCCTAACCCTGTGTGTGGTGTCCTGTCCTTCCTTCATAAAAATCACAATTACCATGTAGTAGGTATGATAAGAAAGTATAGTTATTTATTTGATTATCATTTGTTTCTAATTATGATTTTTCTAAAAAAAATTCAAGTAGCTTTTCATAAACTCCATTCATGATAATGGAATAAAGCACCTGTAGTGCTAATTATTAGAATTAATTGCTTCACAATAGCCAATTGTATTCAATGTATCTACCTATTCACACGCTGAAAACATACTTCCTTAATAACAGTAAGTTCCTGTAATAAAATAGAGGAATATTCATCAAGTTTCTTGTTCTTTACTCCACAAAGTGACTACTAACACATTCCATAAATTCTAGTGTTTATATGCCTCTTGAGTGAGTGCAAATCAGAATGGTTTTTGCTGAGATAAATCCTCCTTAAAATAACTGCAGATTACATTATGTAAATTATGTAAATAACAAGAGTTTAAAATAACAATCAGGTTAACATAAAGCTCAATGCTATACTCTTGCTCTTACCATGCTGCTCTTAGCCTTTTTCATCTTCAACTGACTAGAGTTGGGCAGCAGAGCTCAGTCCTGTGCCAATTACTTCTGATGGTGAAGTTCCATCTTCACCAGAAGAAACAGTAAAAAAAAAAAAGAGACTCAATATATGACTATAAATTTTAATGTGTTTTATGTCACAAGTATATGAAGAAACAAAGAGAAGATGAGACATTTTATAATGTTTTAAGAGATAATTTGGGATATCATCTATATTTCTGACTGTCTGACGTAGGTAGAGATGAGAACAGCTTTGCAGAATATTGTGTAACAAATTTTTCTAAATTGAAACATGTCCTTCAGAAAAGGGAAGAGAAGCTCCTGAGACTCAGAAAGTAAGCAACTGACAAATCTCAGGAAGCCCCTAAGAACAAGACCCGAAAGATCTTTCCACAAGTTAGCGTGCAGTCAGTAACAGGAGGGAGGGCATTCTCATCTGATAAGCTGACTGAACATCCTGTAGAGACCTCCAGGATTACTGCTTCCATGATACATCAGCGAGGTTGTGGACTTTTTGGTGATGCATCTGCTTTTTGAATGAAAAAAAAAAACAAAAAACTGAAGACATGACTGGGCCTAGGTATGGGTTGGGGAGAAGATTTATTGTAGATTTGAGGGAGAAAACAGCTAGAGGGTCCAGACTGAACCAAATCATGGTCGGGGTGGTAGGGGTCAAGACAGGAAGAGAAAGGAACCAGGAGCCAAGAGGCCAGGAGAGCAAGAAGAGGCAGAAGACCGTGTAGCCCAAATGGCTGACGTTATATAGGAAAGAGAAGCAGGGGTGAGGAAGGTAAAGCTCAGGAGCTGAGGAGGTTGGGAGTAGGGGGCAGGGTATGACAACCAGGAGGACTCTATAGCAGATACTTGTGGGTTGAGACAGAGGAAAACTTGCAGTCAGAATAGGCTTTGGTATGTTAAAGGCACCTCAGCCATTTGTCCTGAGTTTGAGACTTAACTCCTTTGAGTCACAAAAGATTTTGTAATAGCTCACTCATATTTCTGTTACTAAGCCATAATAAACTCATTGACTGTACATTAGTGGAATTGTTATTTTGGTCAGTTTGGATTATCTATCTATGTTAAGCAGACATTTGGTTAAATCTCCCTACCAAGTCATACATCAAGTTAAATATATATTTCCTGTCACTGAAATATTCTTACCTGGTTTGTCTTTAAACTAGTCATCTTTATCTTCTTTATCAATCAGATCCAATTATGGTTGCTATACAATTGCACATACCTATTTTGTGTCTCCTTTTCCTAACTCTAAAATCAGTCTAAATCTCTCAAACACGGACAATGTATCACCACCTTCAGTCCCACAGTCTACTCTTGTTATCAGTGCCTGCCTTTTATCTGTGTGGTTTAACCTCATGAAGCCTTTGGAAATGGAGACACAAGGTAGCCTCATTTCTTGATCTCAGCATCATTTGTCTCCAATATTTTATAACTTCATTGTATAATTTACTTTTAAAAATTACTTTCCCTTTTACTAATTTAGTATATTGTATTGCTGTATATAATTAACTTTGAGAGTCAATTCATAAACAATAGGTACATAGGCTTGAGAATATAAAGAAAAAAATACAAGCCAATCTAAAAAAGAAAGATTTCACAGATCAATAATCAGTAAAAGTCTTAGAATAATCAGTATCATTATATAACATTCTATTCTATTATATATAATATTATAGCGTTGAAATCAGTATGTGTATTACTTCTCATCTCTGTCTCTCTGTCTCTTTGTATGTATGTCTCTTTGTGTGTATCTCTCTGTGTGTGATCATTAATGTATCCTTTTATTTATGACACATATTCAGATAACTTATTTGACTTTATAAATGATTAATTCTCAATTTGAAATTCTTTGACAATAATTTTCATTATTTGTCTATTTTGATTTAATCCTCAGCATTTCTTAAAATCATGTGAGTTAAATATAATATTTGTTTCTTTAGTAATATTGAAAGAACTCTGAGCTTATATCCAGTTGTAAGTTACATATTTATACAAAGCTGTGATTTTCAAAGGAAAAGAGAACCCAGAGTTAACATGAGATTTAACATTCTGCTCTCTCCATTCCATTTCATTATTACATAAATCATTCAAACTAGTAACACTTTAACTAATAAGATTATTAATGGATTTTGAAATTAGATACAACCCTGATTGGAAAAAATAAATCATTATCTGTCACAGGCTAATGAACTACAGCACCATATTAGGTGGTATGAAATAAGGTCCAGTGCCTTCAGAGATAGTTCTGACACTCCTTCTCTGTCTTCACCTACCAGTAGAAAATAGGCTATCATCAGTGGCCTGTAATTATAAAGAACATGTCCCATGTGAAGTGTGTGTGTGTGTGTGTGTGTGTGGTATATGTGTGTAACCTGAAATAAGTATAACATCATGAGAAAATGTAAAAAAAAACAGCCTAAAATTGTAACTTTTAAATAAACACATCCAGTTTGACTATTAGACACTGTAGAAGGTACTAAAATGTAATTTAATTAACAAAGTAATTTTGAGAAAAATTGCTGAAAAAGTCTTTTTTCATATTAATTCTAGGATTGGTTTTTGAAGTTGGTTTCTATAAACAGTGTTTAGTGTCTGTCACAGTGTTAGGAATCTGTGAAATATTTCTGGCACTCAGAAACACACACATATCCCATCATATATCAACATGTACAGGCACTTTCACATATATGCACACATTGATTTTTTTTTTATTTAGAAATAACAATATACCACAAGCACTGGATCCCAGGCGCTCCATTAAGTCCATCCTGAGAAACCTAGAAAGAGAGTTTAGTGGTGTCTGCAACCCCTTTAACATCAAACAAAAATATAAAATCTGTTACTAATTTGATAGAGGATAATATGAAAAGGTATTGTTAATCCTGAAGATGAAAGGAGGAACCATCATGGCCAAAATAATTAAAACAAAGCTTTCCTCTTCATGTTCACAGGCTGCCTCATCTTAAGGCAGAGTCTGGAAGGTCAGCATTGGATGTAAAGAAGATGAAGTCTTTGTATCTCAGAGGTATTGGGGTTTTCAAAATGAGGGATTTGGCAGGCAAAATAGGCAGGGTACTAGAGCAAAACATAACAAGGTAGTCAAAACAAGGTAGTTATAGCTTTGTTTTGAAACAAAGATAGGGTTGCAAAATCATCATTACAACTTTTTTGTTATAAGGACATGGTTGCTAATTTCTGAAAACACATAGTACAGAGCCATTTGTATTTAAAGTTACAGGAGAGGCATAGCCCAATCCTTGAGAAACAAAGGCTTAATCATGAACAGGAATAAATCTAGTTTGTCTTTAATATAAGATGGTGTTTAAGCCTAAGATGGAGGCAGGCTGGTTCTTCAGTATACTTTTTAATGACCATTTGCACAGTTTTACAAAATTTGGTATGTAAGCAAAAACTGTTTACTGTGTGGCGTTTAGTGGTGTTACATGTTTGGAAACATTTCACAATCTGGAAATGTTGCTGGAAAATTTATTCTCTGCAAAACTTACAAGTTTGATTTTAATTTTTACTTACGGTGTGAATGTACCTGTATGCAGGCATGTGTGTCACCGCGTGTGTATGGAAATCAGAAAAGAATGCCCTGATGTTAGTTCTTTCCTTCTACCTTTTGAGATCTAGGAAATGAACTCAGTCTTCAGCACGTGTGTGTGTGCATACACACACACACACACACACACACACACACACACACACACACACATCTTTTCCTGATAAGCGATATTGTTGGCCCTTCCTGTTTTTCTTGTACTCATTTTCATGAAACTTTCCATAGCAGTCACACAGAAAGAAAGGCTGCGATTGCCCCATTGAGTTGAATACTCTGTGTTTACCCTCATAAAATAAAATAAAATTTTCACAAAATCTGAGCTCTGACATTCCTGGCTCTGACATTCCTGACATCTGTGTTTTTTCTATTGATACTAATGAGGATAACTACTGATATCATAAGTAATTTGCATTTAGAAAGTCTCACCCTTCTTCTACATATGACTATGATGGAATCTAAAAGAAACACCATGCAGATATAGCATACACATAATCATGATACTTATCTTTTATGTGTCCCTTTATATTTTTAACAAATGAGTTAAAAATGAAAGATGACAGAGGTAAGTGCAGGAAATTTTCAATATTTGCAAGGTACTTGAAAATTACAAGAACTTGTTCATTTTCATTAGCAATGTAAAAATGTTATAAAGTCACATCCAGTTAAATACGCACATTTTAACTGGACAAATCAGTGAAGTGGAGACTAGTGATGGAGAATCATAACTTCTGCAGTTCTTTTATAAATTTAAAACCAAGTATAAGCATCTTAGAAGATTGAATGTGCTTTAATATTCTCAGTCTGTTTTAAGGACAAATTTCTTTTAGGAGGGGCAAGGTCTATAGGTATCTGTGAGTATAAGGATACATATTTAGAATTTAGTCAGGAATTATGATGGTTTAATGAAATGTTGGTAGTTGGTGCTCCTCCAAGGTACAAGTAACTTTATACAGACTGAGCAGATTGTTTTTTTATATTAAGGGGAAAAAAATAACACAATTTTAGAAACAGAAGCCGTGAATTTGAGAAAGAGCCAGGAAGTTGAATGGAAAAGGATAAGGGGATGAAAAGAAATTGAGACCGACATAATTGTATTTTAATTTTAAAAAAAAAAAGTATTTTAAAAATTAAAAATATTTAAAGGTGCCTTTCCATTTTTTTCACCATAATGTTAACACAATACAGTCTAGGATAGTATTTTCACAGATATGTGTACTTACTAACTTCTACACTTTCTCCCCAAAATTCTTTGGAAAAAAAAGTCTAGAAAACTTGCTAAAACCTTGCTGCCTTAGAAATTAAGGATAATTCTAAAAGTCTAACTTTTTCACAGAATCCTCCTAAGATGTGATCATAACAAAAGGCCGCCACTCACACCAAGGTGCTGCCTTCCTGACAGGAAGCACTTGCTCCGCTGACTTCCATTATAACAAGAGGGCAGAACCAAGATTTTTTTAAAAATCCAGATCATTCCTTTTCCTATAAAATCTCTTTCCTCTGGAAGATCTGTCCTATAGTGAAAGGCAGTATTACAGTCAGCAGATACCTCTGGCACTTCTCTGGAGCCACTGATCATTTTCTTAACAGAAGCGTTATCCAATGTAGGCTCTGATGTCTCCATGAACAACTTCAGTGTCCACGTGATTGATCCTCAAACAAGTATAAATATATATTGTTATATATTATATATATGCAATATATATAAAACATATATATATATTGTTATATATATAAATATATACTTATATATAAACATATATGATTATATACACACATATGTATTTATGTATCGTATGCACTATATTATACATATATAATATATATGACATATATATCATATGTCATATATATTATTATATTAGAATTATTACATTTTAATGATATATTATATATGATATATTATATTGTTATTAAATTATAATAATCATATACATATAAAATATGTTATATATGTTATATATATTACATGTGTATATATGTATAATATATCATACACATATATCATATATATCACACACACATATATGTATATGTATATGTATATGTATATTACAAATTCTACAGCCACCAATTCTCAAGACCATTCTTCATCTCTCCTTGTTCCTTCAAAGATGACTAATTTGGGTGTCTATTTCCACCAGAGTAGCATTTTCCTATTCTTTGTCTTACTCTCTTCCATGCAGCACAACTTGCTTTATTATTTGAACAGCCTAGAACCTATGGTTCACAGAACTCATGAGCTAGCATTACAACAATTTATGTCAGTTCCTTCTTTTCCTAATCCTTTACATTCTGATTGTCCTCACTTTACCTGTCCTCAAGGGAGGATTAACTGAGCTAAGCAAACTCTCCGTTTCTAAAAAGTGGGATACTCATCAAGTTTGATTTAAATCCATGCTACATCCAGGCCATTGTTTCCATTCTCTTCAGAGTTCTCAGCACTACGGTAATGCTGATTTTGGGGATAGCATGCACTGTTAGGCTTTTCCATTTGCTATAATCATTAAACAAATGCCTACTTCTTCTTTTCAGAAAGAATCCAGTTCTCCAAAGGTAAGAAAATGCATGCCTATTCTAAATGTATTCCACATTTACTTAATATTCACTTTATTTTTTCAGTGCTTTAAAAGTTTGAGATCATACTCAATTTAGATAATTTCGTTTCCTTATGCTTTGTCCAAGAGAATTCACTTCAGGACTGAAGAAATATTAACAACCTTTATAAAAAGAAAATTTCAGGAAAGAAGCTAGCTTTGAGTATAAAGAAAATTAGTTGTATTCATAAATAATCTAAGTTCAAATTACAAAAATTTATTTAGAAAATTTCCTAATGAACATTTAGAAAACAATCAAATTATTAAGGAAACTATATAACTACATTTATAGTGATGTGTTTATTTTTCTTGTAATAAATATGAAATTTAAAACATTTTAAATATATATATATGATTGTGGTTATTAATATATAGCACCAATAGAAAAATTATTATCTGAATTGAATTTTTAGTTTGATAGATTTTGAAATTTTTATCAATAATTTTTAGTAATAATTAATAATAAATTGTTACATAAAGCCATAGGAAGTAAAACAGAGCAGAATGAACTCTTTAGGACTTAGTATTCTTATTGTTAATATATTCCTGAAAGTACAACAATAATCAGTGAGACATTAGGAATGTTACCCCATGCTAGAGATCATATACTTAATCATAAAAATAAGCGTTATTAAAGGCTCAAGGAGAAATATTTTCTTAAAGTAAACATCAGTTGTATCACATTTATCACATATTGCAAGATATGGGGAAGTGTGAAACCTCAATAAATTATAGCTATTACTATAATGATCATTAATTATACATATGCCATTGATTGTAAAGTACTTCAAACTCAGCTAATGGAATTGATTTTTTCTAAAGTGTAATGTTTAATATATATGTGTGTGTTTTCTATGTGTTTCACAAAATTTTTATTTGATATCTCATAAGTATGTTAGTATGCTTTCCATTTTTAACAGATTTTTGAGATTATAATATACTTACATCATTTCCTTCCTTCCTTCCTTCCTTCCTTCCTTCCTTCCTTCCTTCCTTCCTTCCTTCCTTCCTTATCTTCTCTCCAACCTCTGATCCTTGCTTTGCTCTCTCTCTTTTCTCAGTCCCCCCCTTTTCCCCTCAAATTCATATTTTCTTTTAACTTTAATCACAATTGCATACATGCACACACACAAACACACACATACACACACACACACACACACACACACAACGCACAGACACACACGTTCCTCAATACATACATGAGTTTTGAAGTCCATATATCTTTTAAATAAATTTGATTTAAAACATAGCCTTTTCAGATTGCAGAAATAGCTCAGAGATTAAGACTAGTTCCCAGCACCCACAGCAGGTAGCTCACAGCTCACTTTCTAAACTCTAGTTCCAGAGGATCAGAAAAACTCTTCTGGCTTCAATCGACAGGGCACTGCATGCATGTCCTGCACATAAAGACAAGTAAGCTACATTCCTATAGATACAAATATTTATTAAATGTTAATTTTTAATGTAACATTGTATAATTATTTATTTTACACGTAAAGTTATTTAGTTAGAAATTGAATATTTTCTCATGTGGTTCAAAATTGACTAAGACAATTTCATAAATATGTTTAAAATGATTGTTTTTTTTTTCAAGTACAAAGATATGGTAACCTAATTTAGGTATCAGTTAATCCTTAGAAAGTTGATTTCCACTGGATGTCACTATATAATATAAGAGAAATACTCTACATTTAAGTGCATCTCAGATATTTAAATTTGTATAGGAATACACATTGAAATATCATGTACATGCTAAATTTCTGTTGTATTTATCAGAAGAGCTTTCTTAATGTGCTTTTCTAAAGGAACTCATAAATTTAGGGATGAGCCACTTCCAGCTGAAGGGCAGAATAATACCACAAAGTCTATATAGACTATGAGATACTCCTAATTTAGAGATGCACCGTAATGAAAATGGTGTGTTCTAAAAACTGAATGGGGTGGCCGTATGTTGACTGGCCAAAGCAGATGGTCTATTTTCATGTGGAGTGATCAGACTTGAATGCTGAACCCAGAAATCATGTCATTCATTTCCCAACCAGCATTTACAAATATTATCTCATATGTGGTAAATAAAAACAAATGCATGCTTTTGTAAGCCAAAGCATGCGGGTGGAGATAGCTATTCCAAATGAAATATTGTCTCTCATTAGTGTTCATTATAGTATGCTTTTTTATAATTAGTTTACTTATTTTTATGTAGCTGCCACTAAACATAAGCAGTGTGACATCAACATGAAGAGAAAGATCATTTCTGACATAAAGCTTTTAAATTATTTTACAAATTGTACAAGCACCCAGTAGAAATTATGGAATCACTTAGCATAAAATTACACACTAGAGGGATATTTTAATGTTAAAAATCAAATTTCTATTGCATAAGGAAGACATATGAAGACAAAGCATAAATGTGTTTACATATACATGAGAGCCTAATTAAAGAATCATTTGATTTTCTTGTCTTGTTGGATCAAATCTTACCCACATGCATCCCTGTCTGCTGCTTTCCTTTTACAGTGAAGCAGCCATAGCCTCCTGCGGCTGGCCACCCCCAGGCAGAAAGCTGTGTGTGAAAGTGGTGTGGGCGGTGTTGTCCTTCATGGCATACCCATCCTGTTTTTGGTTGGAGCCCCCCTGTGAGCTGCACAGGAACTCAGGGGGGGGCATTCTCTCTTTATTGCAGGGCTTAGGATATATTTATAGGGATTCAGGAGAGAGTGTGTACCCCAGTATCCAAGGATGGGATCCATTGGTTAAGGCAAGGATACTAGTGTGGCCTCATCTGCATGTGAACCTCAAGCATCAAGGTCCTGCGAGAGCACCTTTTCAGTAAATGGATTCACTCCCTATGCTTCCAGCTACAGCACAGATAAGCACGAACCAAGCCATGTTCCTTTGCCTCTGTGAAGTAGGCAGTATTTAATATTTAGCTGGATTCTACCAGGACTAAGTGAAGAGCAACTGAACTCCTGTTGCTCTCAGAATAAGGAAATCCGGTGTTCTGGGCCAGTTTTGACTCACTCTTAACTCTAGGACAGTCCCACACTATCTTAGATTTTAAGAATCATTTTGTTGTTAAAATCTATATAATTCAAGTGGGGGATGCAGTTCAGTCAATGAAGTGCTTGCCATGAAAGCATGAAGTTTGTTTCTCAGAAAGGATGTAAAGAACAGCTGGGCATGGTGGCTTGTGATTCCACATGGATCCCTGAGGTCCACTGGCCAACCAGACTACCTACTTTGACAGCTTCAGGTCAATAAGAGAGCCTTTGTCAAAACTCAAGGTCAACTGTTTCTGAAGATCAATGCCCGAAGTTGACTCTGGCCTTCACATACTCATGGATATACAAGCACCTGTATATCCACTCATGGATATACACACACAAATGTGTACACACACATATAAGTACACCTGCAAATGTGATCTGGATATGTGTAGTTATTGTACAACAAATGAAAGTATCTGCTCACAGTAGACCGATTACATTATCATAGCACAAAATTAGCAGTGAAGACATTATTAATTCAACTTTGTTTATTGAAAAATTAAAGACTATAAAGGTGAAATATCTTGACAAAGTTCAAAACTTAATAGATGTTATGTATGTTCTTCTCACTTAGCTATTATCAAAAATTCTGCCTTACATTCTACTCACTGAGTCCGGTTACGAAATAGAGGAAAACCATATACTCCATGGTTGGGCATGCTATACACATCTGTATCCATCTTTAAAGACTGTTTATCATTAGCTTCCTGCATGTTTTTATTTCTTATTCATCTCAGTATCCAACAATCATTTTTCATCCTCATCTTTTTAATACTTAATGGATTTTATTGTAATTTTTTTATGATAGTTACTAATGTCAACTTGACAGAGTCTAGAATTACCTAGGAGAAAATTTCCTTAGTTGCCAATGAGAGATTTTATATATTGGGTTAATTGAGATAGGAGATACATCCTAAATGTGTGCAGCACTACCCCAAGTTCCAGGGTCCAGGGCTGCTCAAAAGATAAAGGGAGCTGAGTACACCTCTCATCTCTCTCTGCCTCCTGACTGTGGATGCAATATGACCAGTTCCCGCCCCTTCTCCCACTCACCTTACCTGACACAGTGGAATGAACTCTAAAATTGTATGCCAAAAGAAACCCTTCCTTTCTTAAGTTGGTTTTGTTAGATATTGTGCCACAGCAAGAGGAAAAGTACCTAACAGCATTTTCATTTAATCTTTTCTCTCCTTTGCTAATTTATCTGCATGATTTGTTTTGACATAGTTTTGGTGTCATTCAGATATGGTAAGAAAGAAAATCTAGGCTTAGCTCTGTAGGCTTTAACAGTATTCCCCATTTAACAGAAATAATAGGCTTTTGGTCATTTGTAGAGTTACTTTGGAAAATAGTTTAAGAAGTTGCCAAATCATACTACCAACTAAACATATTGCACTCATCCTGACCCATGTGAGGGATGTGGCTTCTGTGTGATGCATAGATAGACTAGTGTAACTGTAACCTTGTGCCTCCATTTTACCTTTGGACTGAACAGGAACGTGTGTGACACTTTTGCAGAACTGATTTTGAAGGAATACCTTGGACCAATGCTCTCATACTAATGAAAATAAACATCTAGAGTGATGCAAAATCTACCCTTGAATTTAAAAATGCCTCCTTTCTTAGATTGCTTTACAATAGTGTGAGATACACCCTGAAGTACCATATCCATATCAGGATGTCAGGTCTTATTACTACAGAGACCATAGGGTTGTAACCATATACACATATATGTAAAGTGTTTGGTTCGTTTTTAATATACGCTTGAAAATGAAGATATTTATAATCTAATTTAAAAGATTACAAGTACATATGACAGTAATCAAATAGTCAGTGATACTGAAGATTCTTTGTTTAAAATGTTAAGGGCTGAACAGGAAATAAATGACTTCTGTGTTGGACATAATAGAAAGCAAGGATTCATAATTTTGAGATATTTTGCTTTGTGGTAAGTGTCTTCAACATACGTTTCATTGCTCTAATTTTCTCTGATGTGCACTGGGTGAAAATAGAATAACTTCAAGTATCCAAGAGGTACTATGCTTAATACTTAGAACATATGATGCCAAAGCTGACTATTGAGGACTTACCTTCCTCTCTGGAAATTCATCAAGCTGTGTTAAGTACTTAGGTGTTAAACCTGAAATCTTGGGGTACATGTGGGATTTTTAAGGTGTCAGCAGAGTGATTCTGATCAGTGTTAATGCTACAAATAATTTATCTTAATTAAATGCAACCCTGTGATTATTTAACTACTTAAGCTTTTAAGGTGAGAAATAATTATATTTGGAGAAGCATTTTTAAAACTGATTCAGAAGATGGCTACCTCAATGGAAATCTATATCTGACACGAGGAACTCCAAGTCCCTGCTAGGTTGTGATTTCCTATCACTTAGAACTTTTGATCTGGTTTGAGTTCTGAAAAAGTTGATAAACTGATGTCTGAGACTCTTCTTTAGCCAAGATTTCTCTCACTTCCCCAATTCTAGAGCCTTCCAAGTTTCCCTGATTTATAAGTTGTCACTGTCTGAAAAGAGAGGGTTCTGGCTCTTTTGCTTGTCCTGCAAATCACACCCTGGTGCTTGGTTCTCAGCAGCTGTAGTTCAGTAAAGGCTAACCTTCCAACTTCTCCCCGCTAACCGCCCTGCCTGCCCCATCCTCTGCTGCATTGATTAACACCTCAACCTCCAAGTTCTTCATCAGAGTTACAGCCTATGTGTTTCTGTAAGCTTCCTTGTATGAAGGCTTCTTCTTCAGTACACATCTATAGTGCTGACAAAGGTGAATTCTCTTTCCTTGTGTACAGGGAAATTTTTTTACAACAGTTGCCAGAAGATCATCAGATCATCAGTGGTACTATCCATCAACGTGTCCACACTTACCCATTCTCATTGACCCACTTGGGAGTAATTCATCATCATTAGACATCACAGGGAAGCCTTTCATAAGCAAAATGTGTCTGAAACCTGTTTCAGGCATTCATTGCCAACAGCTCCTTTATGGGAAGATGTGTTTTCTGGCACAGTGACAAGGTGCAATGATTTCCTATTTATTTATTTATGAATGTATTTTTGTCAAGTAGTATTAGGCACTGAGCCTCTGAGAATGTACATGGAGGATGTTGATTGTGGTGGACCTATGTGTTCTTCCGTAGGTAAAATGCTTACGTGCTCTATTAGGAATATCATATGTACTAATTTCGTGATGCTTTTCTCCCACTTGAGAAAGTGATGAAAGAATTCTATCACAAACAGTATTCCTCTAAAAACTTAAATTTTTTATGCCACATTTAGAAAAATTATCTTATTCTATCACTTCAACAATGCTATAATAAAAAAATGTCTGTGTTGCCATTGCAAAATTAACCTACTGAAGCCCACTGCTCAGGCATAGCTTACCTTGTTATAACAAATGAGGAGTCAAGTCCTTCTAAGTCAGACAAGGCTTTAGGTAGCCACAAATCTTACATATACATTTGATTCCACATCAGAAACCAGTAGATAGTGGCTAGTTGGACTAGGATGGAAGTATGCTAAGACCATTTATCAACTTAACCTGTTTTGTCAGATTCAAGAAGACAGTGGTTGATATAATGTGTATTAAAGACACTGTGCGATGCTCATTTCATCTAGATAAAGGCATTTGTGCAGAGTAGAGCCTGTAAATGGAAATGTCATTAACTCTCAGTCTACACTGAAAGAAAGAAACCACAAGACCAGAAATTCATGCAGGAAACTGCCAGTGGGGTCATAGAACCATACGGTGCAGAGTATTTGGGTAACTCTTATCTAACTAAGATATTAGCTCATTCAATATTAATACCATGCTTCCTCTGGTGATAATTGTTGATAATCTGTGTTTTAATGGTACTTGATTTCTTTTGCTTAATTGGAGAAATTTCTGCTGTTACTACTCCAAACCTACTGAAAATGACTGCACAATAATCTCATAAGATACTCAGAAACAGACTTAATATAGCAAATCCTGGGTGACTTGTGATGATTTTTTAGTTGCAGTTTGATTTTCTACTATATTAAAAATTGGGTCATGCACATTGTTACCATGGAATTAGAATGGAATGCAATGGATGAGAAATCAATTTGCTGATAGAAAAAGAAAACAAATGAGTTCAGAGCTGACTCTTGTTATCGATTTTAAATAATCTAGGACAAGTTTCTCATCTGTTGCTGAACCTCACTTTACAATTGTCAAAATGGTGAGAGAACTGAATTGTACAATGCTGCTCCATGCTTTATCTGTTGTACAAAAACCAAGGAGCAAAGCCTAGAACACCTAGTGAGTCAGTAACAGCTCTCTTTCCTAAGAATATCTACTGTTCACTTTAAGAGTAGAGAAATAAAAATGTTGAAGTTCAAAGCTCAATTCAGAATTCATTGAAGCTATTTATTTTAATTTGCTTTTCTATTGCTTTCATGACCACTTTGATCATTTATTTTGAGATTATCATTATATCACTCCTTCTTGCCCTTTCTTCCCTCTGAACCCTTCAATATAATCCCCTTGCTCTCTTTCAGATCCATGTTCTTTTTTTTGTTTTAGTGTTGTTGTTGTGTGTTCATAAATATAAAAATCCAACCTGTTCAGTCTATGTGGTGTTACCTATTGTGTATGTTTTCAGGGATGACCACTTGGAATTGGAAAGCCAACTGATGTGCCCTGCCCTGGGAGTGACTATTCCTCATGCTCTCAATATTTCTTAGATATCTGTAGTTCTTTGTCTAGGCCTGAGCTCTAATGACCTTTCTTCATTCCATGTTAGTATGTCTACTAATGTTGTCCTTGTTCATGTCATGTTTAAGTAGCTATATTGATGAGGCTCAAGGGATGTGCGTTTTCTGACATTTGTGGGAGACACTATATCACAACACACCACTTATTCTTCTGGCTCTTACAATCTTCCCATAACCTCTTCCAAGATGATCTCTGAACCTAAACTTACAAAGTGGAGGTTGTACGTTTTCCTCCAAGGTCCATGACATCACTAGTGCTAGGTAGCTGCACATGTTTACAATACCTGGAGTGGTATATAATATATGTTTTTTTTAGGTAGATAGTTCACAGTATGAATCCTTAAGACTTTTTCAGAACACTTTAATGTTCCATCCTTCTTTGGCATACATCTTTACAAAACTAAATCATAAAATCCATAGTAAAATAAATGGCACTAGAAAGGATAATATTGAGTGAAGTAAAGACTCAGAAAGGCAAATGTTGTATGTTCTCTCTCTCCTGAAGTTCCCAGCTCCAGAGCTTCAAATGTGAGTATATAACCTGGAATCACTGCAGAAAACCAGGAGAGTAAAAATGAACAATTTTTTGGGGACTTGGTGGCTACAGAGAGGGGAATAACATGGATGTGACATATTCTTTCCTTAAGTCAGCATGCAAAATAATGGGTTTCATTGTGACCTTTTCAGAAGTATTTAATTTTTTTCTTTAAAATTCACTCTGAAAAGTTATTATATAGCTATAAAAATTATATTTACACATAAACACACACACACACACATACACACACACATATATATATATGTATAACTAACTTTTGAAATGAGATTCTTGATACTAGAGCCATTTTTTGTACTGGAGTAGATGAAAAACAAATATATATTGATTACATTTGGGAGATAATTTCCCATATACTTAAGCTATAATCATTTCTATTAATGTCATTGAATTTTGTAAGATTTTATAAAATATATAGGCATATTACTTTTGCTCTTACTTTGGGGCATGTTCTTATCTCATCGAGTGAAAATGATTTGGTTCCTTTGTAGTATCCAGGGGGGAAAATAAGCCACTCTTTTGTTTATGCTGATTTAATAATTGATGCATTTACATGTTTTTGCTTCTGAATTATTTATACATCTGTTCTTAATCATCCACTTCTCCATGACTCTACCCTAAATTCCTGGACCTTGTGGGTTTGCTTTCTCCAAAATCAGTAAATGATGATCCGCATTTCTAAATAGCAAAACATATGTGTGTGTGTGTGTGTGTGTCTGTGTGTGTTTGTGTGAAAGGAGCAGTTAATTGGAGCCACCATATTTTAGAAATTTTATGAGTATTTTACTGATTTTCGTTATAAATTTGTGGTTCTAAATGATTTGTCACTTTTAAATCAAGAGCTCTAACTAGGCCCCTCCTGCTTCTTTACCCTGCATGGTTATTTGCTGATTTATTGATACAGATCTCATGTCTAAGAATTAGTAACTCTACCTCTTTAAATATTTGTTTTAAATATTTGCTTAATAAAACATTTTTATTAAGAGAAATTAAACTATCTTAAAATACTTGAGCTTGTTTTAAAATTAGGATGTATGAAAATTCTGAAATGATTTTAAATTCCTCTAAGATGTGATTTTTAATTTTTTTTTTTTACAATTTTGTCTGTGTCCATGTGTGTGTGTGCATGTGTGTGCATACCACAGCACACATGTGGAGATCAGAGGATAATCTTTGATAGATGAGTCTTTCCTTTTACCACATGGGTCCTAGAGAGGCTATTTTCAGCTCATCAGTCTTGGTAGCAAGAGCCCTTGCCCATTGAGTCATTTCGCCAGCCCCTTGGGCAGTTTTTAGATGCATTAATATATTGCTTAATTTTATAATCAGGAAATTTGACATTGATACCATTTTTATAGTTTATGCATTTGTTGTGTATTTTAATTGGAACTGTATAAGACAATACCAAAGAATTCAAGATACCTCATCCCAAGAGGCAATCATGAATTAAATTAAAATTAGAATCTGAAAGAAATATCAATTCATGATAACCAATAAATTAAAACTGCAAAATATTGTCAAATAGAAGCAAAAAGGTCCTACAATTATACAAGGGACAACTGAATATTTATGCATCTAAACAAGTACAGTTAAATAGTTAAAAATATCCATTCTCATCTCTCTTTGCTAAAACGATGTTTTAAGCATCACAATCCTAATAAAATTACTTAGGGTATTTGCATTAAATTTAGATCTGCTGTCTAAAATAATTCTAGGGCTGAAATGCAGCACAATAGTTAGCTATAAAATGTTTTAATGGACAATAACATTTCTAATGAATAGTGCTGAAGATCAAAGGATTGAGAAGAAAAGTTAGCAGGAAAATGGATAAAATGAAATGAAGTCATAAGAGCCTTGGTTAAGTTCTAGACTCAAATGAACATAGCAGAGATCATTTCCATCTGAGGAAAAACATACTGAAAAGCACTGTGGCAAAACAGTATTTTCTGGATACAGAAAATACAAATGTACACATAAAAGACAGGGTTATGATTATCTGAACAAGATCTGCACAGGGTCAAGCCACAGGAATCTCAATGTGTAGTAAGGAGATCAGGAAGGTGCATCCCTAGTTGAGAGCTGTTGGCAACTGATGGATTCTGGGAGAGGATAAGTTCATTTACTTCGTAGAGTCTGCCCCTGAGAGGCTACCCATGCTCCAAAAGTTGGTGTGTCAAAAACTGTAATTAATCTATTCCTGAGGAATTCCCTAGTGAGACGAAGGAAACAATGTTTACAGTAGCATTGAGGTCTAAAGCCAGCTTTTAGGTGATGTCTATGTTGACACTCTCCTGCCTATGAATTCAGAGATGATCTTATTTTCATAGAATCATCTAAACTTGGGCCTCGGCTGCAGCTGCAGCTCTATCAGTATGTCAGGAGTTGTCTGCCCCAGGATCACTACACATCAGCTACCAAGTAGAAACAAAGGAGCCTAGATGCAGGAGAGGAGACTTCACAGAAGAAATCTTTTTGTCTTTGTTTTCTCTATATGAAGAATATAGATTTGCAAAAGGCTCAAGTAGTGGGAAATTGCATATCTTAAATAGAATATTATAGCTGCATTTAAAAGTATTGTTAAAATATAACTTAATGAGGTGACAAAGTGACATGGTAGGGAAAGGAAAGCCTCTGAATAAGGAGACAATGGGTGATGCTAAGTCCCAGTGAAGCAAGAGAGGGATTGCAAAACCCTGTGCCTGTATAAAGAGTGCGTGATTTGCAGGTAGCTGAGTATGAGGCCTATAGGAGGGTTTAAAGTAGAAGAAATTGACAAAGCTGTGGATGATATCTATACTAGACAGGCAGAGCATGAACAAAACTGAACAGATTAGCACACCCAACGTCTGAAAATAATGACATATGTTCACCCCATGGACCAAGGAGAGAGATGCAGGAAAGAACAGTCAGGGTCAGCCCCAGCATTAAAACCTATTCCAAGCATCACAATTCCCACTATTAAGATATCATCCATTGATAAAGTGGATGAGTTCAAATGGAGTAAGTTGAGCCTCTAATGCTTACTTAGAATTTACTTAGAAATCACAATAGGATTTTTTTATATCAAAAATGATCCAAGACTTAAAGATAAGATGTGGTCTCTGTTCAAGTGATAAATATATCACAAACCAAATTGAATGAATGAAGATAAAGGCGTATGTGTCTTATTTTTTCTTTCAGCATCCTTTTATCAAACAGAAATAACAAATTTTAATATCAATACATCAACTAATCCCATAGCAATAGCATAGATCCTTTTTGTTTCAGTATTTACAGGTGTAAAATAAAAAAAAATGTATTTCAGACATTAATTTCGTGCTATGTTTTTAATTATATGTGCACAATAAGAAGAGCATAATACGGCACAAATACAAAACAGAGCAGAAGAAGATTTGATAATTTATCTTTTTGTGTAAAAATGATTCAAACTATTTATGGAGATTGCTTTCATTTTGGGACAGATGTATGCTTTTTAAAATGGTTGAGTTATGTTTACAAAATCTGTAGTATCCTGCTTCAATGACAAATGATTCACTCTGTGTGACTTTGTGCCATGTTTGATGATTACAGACAGATCCCTACCACCTTCTTTTATCTCAGGAAACTGAATTTATTTGTAGAAAGTAAAACTATATAATGATAATGTAATTTTCTTTTAATGACCCTCTTTGTGTACTTAAATTTCCCTTGAAGACTAACTTTGGAATAGTTTTGTCTCATTTTTTTCTACTTTTTATTGTGTTTCTTTCTATTTCTTTTAAATAGTATTTAAGTGTTTAATAGATTATTCAGGAGGAGGATATAATCTCATTTTGGCATCTCTAGTTATGTCTGTGACATGCAAGAAGGATGTCCTCTGTCCCATTAGTTTCTGTGGTCACTAGGAGTCAAGAGTACTACTAGGGATGCATAGTAATATCTGAGGGAGAAATATGTTAACTTGGAAAAGAGTCAATAACTCTTTTACTTATGATTTTGCAGGAATAAGAATTGACTAAGTAGTAAGCTAGAGAAACTACGCTACTGGATGAACTGAACCATCATCAGCACTGCATAATCTCAGTGAGAGTCTACACAGATTTTCCATGGAACCTGTGAATCCCACAAGGAAATTTTCACATCTTCCCAGGAGAAATCTCCGTCTAGGAAAATGGTATATCTGTCCATGTGTCTCAGAACCCACAGGTATCTTTTCCAACAAATGTATAGTCTAGGCTTTGCACATATTTCATATAGTGTATACTTTGATGTATACTTTTGGGTGTTTATGCAAACAGCATTTTTGAAAATTTTTAAGATTCACTTGTTTATATTGGATATCCAAATATCAAAATATAGCACATCTTAAAATTTACAGTACATTCTTTAAATCACATTTTACATATCCTGGTACTTTAAGAGAAGTGAGTTTAAGATTATATTTATTAATGGCACTCTTTACTATTCATAAGACAATAAAGTAAAAAGCTTATTTAACTCTTCATTTCCTACTTTGTCACTTATCTAATACACACTGTGTTCATTTTTAATTTTATTAATCTTCCCTAATACTGTATCTTGAAACCAGAGACTGTAATATGCTAATGAGAAAACATCACCACTCAGATGTATCACTGAGTGTTCTGTGATTGCTCTTCTTCTTCTTTCTTCTTCTTTCTTCTTCTTCTTCTTCTTCTTCTTCTTCTTCTTCTTCTTCTTCTTCTTCTTCTTCTTCTTCTTCTTCTTCTTCTTCTTCTTCTTCTTCCTCTTCCTCTTCCTCTTCTCTTCTTCTTCTTCCTCTTCTTCCTCTTCTTCTTCCTCTTCTTCTTCCTCTTCTTTCTTTTCCTCTTCTTCTTCCTCTTCCTCTTCTTCTTCTTCTTCCTCTTCTTCTTCCCCTTACTACTCTACTTCTTCTTCTCCTTCTTCTTCTTCTTCTTCTTCTTCTTCTTCTTCTTCTTCTTCTTCTTCTTCTTCTTCTTCTTCTTCTTCTTCCTCTTCTTTCTCTTCCTCTTCTTCTTCTGTCTTCTCCTCCTCTCTTCCTCCTTCCTTCCTCCTCTCTCTGTGTGTCTGTGTGTGTGCCTATCTCTGTTTCCCTGTCACTTTTCTCCTCTTTTCTCTTTTATTTATTTATTTTTTTCTTCTCATCTTTCTTTTTGTTGCTTGAAGAGATAAAGTCTCACTTTGTAGATCAACATGGTACCAAACACACTATGTAAAATAGGCTGATGTTAAACTTGTGGCAATCCTTCTGCCTCAGTGCTGGGGAGTCAAATGCACAGTTTACTAGATCTAGTAGTCTCACACTGCATTTTTGATATGTCATCAATAGCCATTATTGTGAGAAAGGATCAAGCGTATTAATATTAATATTTAAGTCAGTG
Source organism: Cricetomys ansorgei (assembly GCA_026225945.1). NCBI lineage: Eukaryota > Metazoa > Chordata > Mammalia > Rodentia > Nesomyidae > Cricetomys > Cricetomys ansorgei. The sequence continues at coordinate 2,308,813 of JAMJFZ010004091.1, read as the reverse complement.
AACATGCACTCTTACTAAAAACAATATTGAGTTTTGAATACTTGACAGTTATACACATCTGCAGTCTTCATATATTCTTTCTCGTTTTCTACAAAATTCTGACACATGAGATAGAAAATAAAATCATGATAATTTTATCCCTTATCATAAAATATGATTGCATCCTCTACAAACACACATAGGCATAGGCTATTCAAATATAATTTAGAGTTACTCATCATCTCACAACAGAAGAGTTCTTTCAACACAAAATGCTAATTATTTTGAATGTACACCCAGCAGTGTACAGCATAGATCATCTCTGATAAGTAGTATTCTGAAGCAACAGTGAAAGTGCAATGGAATAAGATTGGACCAAGAGAAATTTAGAACATTATAGACCTCTGATACTACATATAATACCAAAAAAAAAAAAAAACCCCACCAAAAATCTCTGTTGCCCATTAGTGCAGATACAGAGAAGTAGTTCACATTAGACATTCCACAGCATTGATTTTCCTCATAGTGGTAAACACCAAATCTACATTTTACAAACAGTGTTTATTTATATGCAAACTCAACAGCAAATGCAAAAATATTTTTGTATTTAGTGAGATATTCACAAATGCCTGGACATAATTAAAAGTTGAGATATGAAACAGGATAAAATCATGAACCTAAATGCACACAAATGGGTTTCACAACATGAATTGTATGGTGACTGCATTCCAGGAAGTTGGAGTATTGTATTTTGGAGTTCTTAATTGCTTTACCCTCAGGGGTCCTTATGAAAACTGCAGCAGCTATGTGAAGCTAGCAAATAGATGGGTTGCATGAAGTGACCACCTGAAAGGGCAGATCTTCAAGAATCATTTGATTACCCATGGAGTTGGCTAAGAATACTTGCAGAATTTAGAGGGAAATGTAACATGAAAAAAGTAATAGATGTGTTGGTTCAGTGATGACTTTATCAAGCCCATGCTAGGGGTTAGGCCCATGAGTGCAGCAGACCACCATTAGAATCAATATTTTAAAGTTTTAATTCGAGTGTTCATACCACTCAGTGGGAGGTTACCACAGACCTAGTAGCTGATTTTAGGAAAGAAATATGATTCCACAGGAGGTAAAATGCATTCACATATATAAAAAGAGTTAAATGGAGTTAGCATGTAATTGGAAAGAGTGCTTTTTTCAGACATGTTAGGGTATCACGTGATAATCTCAGTGCAGGAACACATTCCCCACCCTATAAGCCATTGCTGTTGATTTTGGTTATTAAAACCATGTGGAAAACGCAACCTGCTTGAATACAGAACACGGAAAAAAAATCAACCTGGATGATTGTCCCTGCTGGCAATCTTTCATAGTGCTGGAAGGTGCTATACATATTATCTGGGAAGAAAAATCAACAGTCTTATTAGGCTGCAAAACCTGTTAGCTACTGTAATGACAGACCTGGTGAGAAATTCCCACACTACAATACTGTTATGAATGTTGTGGGAATAACCAAACAGTTGTTTATTGAATTTAATGCCTGCCCCGAAAGGCAGAATTCATACCTAGTATTAATGAAGCCAATAAACTGAGGATATGTCAGTCATAAGTGCTTAGGGAGAGCAGACTACTATCATTTTTGATAAACAGTTTTGAACTGATTCACAATGACTTATTTGCAATCCATAGATTAACACATCTTCCAAGCCTCTTCAGAGGAGTTTGTATTTGCTGTAGATGGAACTGAGACAAAACCCCACAACCTGTCAATATGCAGAAACTTAGAGGTTTTGTTTGAGTGTTCAGCCCTATCTGGGACACTTATAGCACATTAACTTCTTGGGCTAAGGGAGCATAGAGGCAGATGGGTCAGAAAGATTTTAAAAGCTAAATGACATCCATGGCTACAGTAAAATAGTGTTTTACTGGAGAGAACATGGAAATTGTACATATGAACAGGTAGTGGTTGTGAATGTATGTAAGGGAGTAACACAAGACCAAGCCACGCAAAATATCAGCAAAAGGAGAGATGGGCACAAAGCCCCGCCCTTAGCCAAGAAGCTACAGATAATTGATGGCAGCTGGGAAAAGGTGAATCAGTTTTCTTCAGAAATGTGGGATTTGACACATTAATGGGGACATGGCCTTACATCCATGCACATGCTGGCAGCACTTAGTGGACTCTATGAGATTAAAATGCAGAAAGAGAACAGCTGAAACTGAGAAGAAAAAGTGGTTTCTGGGATAGAGGAGGATGGGAGGATGAAATAGGGCATATGAGATAGGTAAAAATACAATATATGCATGAATAAAAGTCTAAATCAACAAAAGAAAATAAAAACATCTCTCTCAGAAAGATGCAAAAACTAAACTGGAGCTTTCTTTAACATTTACTTTACTTTTTGTGGTTTTTTTTTTTTTTTTTTTTTTTTTTTTTTTTTTTTTTTTTTTTTGGTTTGGTTTATTGAAACTGTTCTGGAACTCACTCTGTAGATCAGGCTGGCCTCAAACTCACAGAGATCAGCCTGCCTGTGCCTCTGCCGGGATTAAAGGTGTGTGCCACCACATCCTGGCTTTCTTTAACATTTAAAATAGATTCTCTTTAATGAGTCAGACATAGCTACTGTCATTGAGAAGAATCAATAGGACCACACTCAATCTCTTGGACATGCATCCACAGCTACTACTGGATTGGCTATAGAAAACAGACTGTGAAGGAAAAAGGGATTCTGTTGCAAAAATGCCCAGCCTCTCATGCATACCTTCAGGACATACCAGATTTCTGATTGCAAGCATCCAGACTTGACATCTTCAATAGAGAATTTTGTGGTATCAGAGACTCATTTGTGTAAAGAAGTGGAAGTACTAGAAAACTAATAATGATACCACTTCATATGCACAAACACTGAACCAATGACTCTTAGGAGTCAGTGTGTAAACCGTACTCAATCTTACATGAGATGCCTATATAAATTTCACTATGGAGTCCATCTCCAGCTCTTCATAGTATAAAATCACATTTAATTGGGTATCTTGCTCCTTCTTTAAACATTTTGGTCTCATCTGTTGGCCTTTTTACTTTCAATGTAAGAACCTGTCTTTAGATCTTTATCTAGGTATTTATTCCTGCACCAGTGAAACTAAAGACAATTGGTGAAAGATGTAATCAGTAAATTCAAAGCACATACTCATGGCTTATCTTATCAGATGGTGGACCAAGAGATACAGAGATCTTGGTTATATTCTCACATTGATTGTCTGATCTGTTGAGTAGGGTCCAAAATAGTAATAAAGAACACGTGGAGTAACTCTAATATAGTATTATTCTTTATCCTTGATATTTCAATAAAATCAGTATTGACTTGGGTGGACTGGTAAATATGTAGTCTTGTCTTCAAACTCATAAGACACAAGGGGGATGTGTCTCCTTTTGCTCAGTAATTTCCTGATCTCTGAAACAAATAGAAGGAATATAATAGATGTTGGTGAATAATAATAATTTAACCAAGCAGAAACCTTAGACATGGCCACTGATCAAATAAATACCTTCACCTGAATAGCTCAACACTCACTTTGTATCTGTTGCTTAGTTAATGACATACTTTTTGAATTAATTTAAACAATACCAAAAATCAGTCCAAGTTCACATGCACTTTGAATCATAAGAACTATACACTTAGTTTTTTCCTCTGGATAGTATTTACTTGCCTGTTTTCAGTCACATTAAAGTTAAAAACCAGAAAAGACACATGACAGATATAATTAATTTTTACTGTTATCTGAACTGCTATTTACAAGTGTTTGATATTACAGTAAACATAGAAGTTTCATAATCAAACATTCCAGGCAAATAAAGAATCTCTACCAACAAGATTCGCTAAAAGTAACAGCATGAGATTCTGCAAATGATTACCCTCAGCTTCTGCAGTATGGATAAAATTAGGATAAAGTTTGTAGAAACAGCATCATACTCAGAGTGTAAAAGAACATTAGGAAGACAACTTGGACGAAAATTGAAGATAGTGTTGAAATGTGATGAAGGACTCAAATATTGGCTGCAATGGTAAAAAGTATATTGATATCAAAATTTAAAGACACGAATTTAAATAACATTAATTCAGGAATGTGACAATGGAAAAATAGTTTTCATGGTCATGTTTTAATTATATAATACTTACAATATGCAAACAACTAAATTTAACTATTACAAGTAGACCTAAGAAGCTTACAAAAAAGATTTATTTTTTAAATTTGAGTCTGTGAGAATACATGAACATGAGCACATGTGGCAGTAGAGGTCAAACGAGGGTGACATGTCCCTGGAGCTTGAATTACAGGGGGGTATGAATCACTCGGTGGGTGCTGGGAACTAAACTTGAACCTTCTGCAAAAGAAGTTTGAACTCTTTGCTACTAAGTTATCTCTTCATCCCCAACCTGAGAGTTTCCAAATCCAGATATACACTAAAGGCAGACAGAGTAAGCTATTTGCATTCACCGCACTGGCTCTGAGATCAACCAGAGATATTTTCCAAAGAGAATTGCTTGCTTCCTGAAAGTCTGTATGAGTGAAGAGCAAGAGTGACTGACTGCGCTAAATTTGGAACAACTCATTTTATGCGACTTGCAGGCCCTGCTCCACAGTGGGATTTGTAAGAGAAAGCTCTTCTCTGCTTCAGCATTGGTATTTCTTCACTTTTCAGCAACTCCTTGTTCTTCCTGGCCTTTTTAAACTTTAAAACATCTTTCTTTAACCTACTGATGCAGCATTTCTGCATAAAAGTCAACATCTTTAGAAATACAAAACAATTGTGTTTATAAGTACCGTTGAATTTTTCTCTGGAAATTCTCTCAGACTTATTAGAATGACATAATTAAACAAAAGTAGACATTTGTTTTGTTTTTAAACCATGTCTCTGAGTTGGGACTATCACTTTAATTTTCACTGTTCATTTTTTAATTATATTTTCGAGATTTTTATACAGTGTGTTTTGATTGCATTCACCACCTGCCCAACTAGTCCCAGGTCACAGTCCTCTTACCTACCCAGCTAACCTTTTATCTTTCTTTAAACTCATCGAGACCCAATTTGTACAGCCCAGGTACTCTTGAATATGTGGCCTTCCACTATGTTATGGTCAACTTTTAGAGACTCTACTCTTAGAGACAAACGCCTTTCCATCTCCCAGCAGATAGAAATTGCCAATATATCTTTGGCGTATGGTGCGATTTCATGCCCGACTCCAATCTCACATTGTGATATGGTCTGACTTGGGCCTGCAGAGTTCTTGTTTATGCTGTTGCAACTGCTGTGAGTTCAGGGTCATTTTGCTTTTTTGTTGTTGTTGTTGTTTGCCTTTTTACTGACACACAAGTTCCTCAAGTGTTTCACTGATACGAAACTCTGCCCCCTCATCCAAAGGCCTATTTGCATAATGAAGGAAACATGTAGCTTTGTCTCATCCCATAAACCTTTAGCAGCTGAACTATTCCACCTTTACATTTGGGGAACTCAAGGCCTATGGGAAATGTTATCTCCTTGCCGCTGGAGACTGTCTGAGATAGGGCTACAAGAATTCCTTTACTGTCACTTAGGTCTTCCAGAATGCCCTGCCAGAGAGCAGTGATCAGGTGCAGTTCATGAGAAGGCACTGTCTTAATCACAAATTTACATAAAGCCAACTTCTGCAGGTAATACAAACTGCTGAGGCTTAGGCAATTCTTCCCCCAACAATGTGCAAAACAATTATTATAAACATAACTAGAAATAAACTTCTCTAACATAATATCATGTTGCTCTGTTATCATCTGGTGCGCTGTTAAGGCACCTGTTTAAAAAGTACAAGTCTCTAGATATCAAAAATTAGCATCAAAAATTAAATGACACAATGTTGTGCACCAATTACAACCATAATTCCTGATACTTTTGTCTTAATAGATTCCTGAAAATAAGATTACTGAACCTAATATTATAATCAATTTAAGACATGATACTTAATATCTATCTTCATTTAATACATGGATCAATATTCTTTTTGTAATTTTAATGCTGTAGCTACATTATTTTTTAATAATCAATCATCTAAAATGAGTTAAATGATAAAAATAAACTAAGAAATTGTCTCTTATCAAGAGTTTCAAATTTCCATAAAGACAAGTTTGGTTTTCCTCCTTTAATTTAAAACAATAGAAAACAAGTGCCTTTCCATATAATAGTATAGGTCCGGGTTTCAGATGATTATGAAACCTGAAAATCTTTAGAATCGCTAAAAACTTCTTCTAAATAATGACTAAACAAATACAAGAGAAATTACAAATAAAGTTAAAACTGAAAAAAACAAAGCAAATAAATAAACAAAAAAACGTTCCGTCACCTGTAGCAATCCTACCAATATAGCTTCTGACATCACCTAGATAAAGGTGTGTTTCAACCCCAAAGGCAGTACCATGTATGCCAGGACCAACATGGCTGCACAGATTACTGCTTGACACAGATCCGGCCTCTGGTGTGCCACCTCCATACAGAAGGCATCTGGCAATGGCTGTTTGCAAATGGGCCTACTATTATTTGTATGCTGTACTTTTCTTTTTCTCTCTAAAGTTTCCTTTGTTCTTGTAAATGGGACCTGAGCCAATGCTTCCATGGGAGCCTACCCTCTTGGTGGCCCCTTGATAAGGAAGAAAAAGGCTGAATCTAATGACCCTGAGGTAGAATCCTTTGTGAGTGCTGTAAAAGCTGTTGCCCTTGGGTCAGTTTCATTAAATGCAAGTCAACTAAGGGGTAAGATAAAATTGTGCATGAACTGTTTCTTAAAGAACGTTTCAGAACTGTACGATGTGACCAAGTTTAGGGACAGTAATTATACTAGTGAGCCTGTGTTTCCTGAACTGCCTAGGGTTTACAGAGAGCCCCAGAAAAAAAGGAAAATGGTAGTCAAAGAAAAGAGGAATAGATGCTGTAAATGCTAAGGAGATACATGATCCGTGTTTGGATAGACTTAAGAAATAATTAGAAGAACTAGAGGAAGGTTAAAATCTATAAATATAAAATTTCTCTCTGGCATCTTTTTCCCCTTCTGCCTGTTTGTTATGTGTTGAAACTGCAAGCAGGGCACCCAGCAAACCACCAGTGAGCCATCATGTTGGAGGTTTTTTGAGAAAAGAACAAGTTGATGCTTAAACGGTCACAATGAAAATTGTTCTTGCTCAGTGTCCCAAGAGTGGGAGTTCAGGGAAATGTACCTATGTGATTTTTCTGTGAAGCTCTGAATGTGCTTAACCTTGATGAACTGTTAGATTTGCAATGTATTTTTAGCTAAAAAAATTAAAAAAGACTGAGTCGGTTCATGCTCAATAGTAGAGAACCCTCAAGTTCCGATGCTCTCCTGAAATGACTAGCTGTCAGCTTGTACCAGCTTTTGATTTCTCAATCAATTCTTCGTGCACTCCCAGGCATCCCTTTCTCAAGACCCTCCTCAAGCAGAAGCTGTAACCCAGCAGACGTAGAACTCTCTATGCTCTGTGACACTGAGGAATAAAAGGAAAAAATGATGAGTAACCTAAGCAGTGCGCAACTCAAACATATTTGAGAAAAATTGCAAAGGATTTCCAAAGGCATTGAGAGAATTGTAACAATGGTAAGATATACCACCTTCCTATCTTTGCTCTTTACCAAACACATATCAGTTCTTGCACAGTGCATTGGATGGAATGGTATAGCTCCACTACACTATGGGATTATATAGCTGAACCTGATATATCTTAATACAAAATATTCAAAATACAAAATACAGATGTATATATAAGCGTGTATATGCATAACATATATTAAAATATATGTATAGATATCCACATATACACGTGCACACATTTATATATAGACATATATATGAACATACATAGACATGAACAAGTGTATATTTTATTCCATTCCTGTAAAACTTAAAATATTAACTGGTATCATGAGTCTAGTGTCTGATTTCCTGTATAGGTGACCATTTTATGTCCTTATTCTTACATTAGATGAAAAGAATCTCAAGGACAAATACAAATACAGTGGCTTTTTTTTTCTTTTTAATGATTCTCTATTTCCAATTTCCATTTTTCACATCATCAGACTTTATGTTGTTTACATGTAATCCGTAGTTTTCAGAAACATTATACTTCTGAACTTGAGAGTCCCAGACCAAAAAATGTATGCCATTAAAAACAAAACAAACAAGACCAAAACTGTTCTTTGGATAAGAAAAATGACAAATAAGTTCTACAGTAAATAAATGATAGATCTTTAAAATGAAAAAAAAAAAAAAAAAGGAGGAAACAAAAGAGGGAGGAAAAGGTGGGGGCAGGAGAGGACAGAGGAAAGTTGCCTGAAGGAATTTTTTATTACTCATAAGAAGAAAACAGGTAATACTTACTAATATTTAAGTGATATTTTCCACTACAGGAAAAGCCACCAATTCTTACCACTTTGCTTATGTTCTTAAAGGGAGCAATCTTTGAAAGAATTTTTTTTTTTAAAGACACAAAGTTATATAAAATCGTGTAACAACTATAAAATAGCCAGGAGTTCAATAGACTGAATGGATCTTCTTTCTAATACAGACTTGCATGTATCCTTGAAAGCATCATGCAATTATGCATACACTAAATTCATAAAAATGACACGGTAAAGAACAAAAGACCAAATGTGAGCAACTAGTAGATAAAAATAATAATTTCCTTTAGAGGAGAGGATGGATTCCAAACACTGGCATAAGAACATCTGTGCACTAACAAATCAGTGCACAAGCACAGGAACGGCTGAGAACCTCGGCACACAGACAGGTACACAGTTTTGGTCTTGGCACTTTCTTGGTATACAGAGTTGGTGAAAGATTTAATCTTTCTTTTTCACACAAAAAAAAATTGTTTCAATAATATTATAATAAAATCTTACACTTCATACGTCAATTTTTCATTTTGTGAAATGAGCAATATGAGAACTTGATATTCAGTAATAATCTTTGTTAATTATATTTTTTTTCTATGCTTACTTTAAAATAGTTCTGTGGTGAGTTTACCAAGCTTCAATGGATAGCTCTACACAGATGTGACCACACAAATGTTCCTGGCTAAAATTCATGGGTCACAAAACAGAAGAAAACCATGAATGTGGAAACAACATCTGAGAAGATTGGGGGAGGTAAGAGGGTAGAAGGTAAAGTAAACAGAATGCTCTATATACATACATGGGTTTTAAAGAATCGTGAAATAATGTAGGAGTGTGGCCTATACAATTAAAACTTAGAGTGTAACCAAGTTTAGACCAGCCTGAGGTGCAAGCCTGATATCTCATGGAAGATGGGCTATCAGTTTCATTTCTTTTCTCTTTTTATCTGTTGAATATTATATTTTTCAGGTTGGCTTTGATAATTTGTACTTTTTGATTTAAATTATTATTATTATTTATTATTATTATTATTATTATTATTATTATTATTATTATTATTATTATTTGCAGGAAATTCGATGCTACATTAGGTCTCATATGAAGAGAAGTCAATCAGAACACATTCATGTTTTCTCTTACCTGTAAAGCCTAGATTTTATGTGTATATAAAATTATTTTTGTATATGATAAGCAAGCAGAAGGAGACTGTCTAGGGTAATGAAGGAAAAGAAGAAAAGTGTTAGTGAATTGAATGAACACAAAGCACTTGACCAACATGCATGAAAATGCCTTTATTAAACTCATCACTATGTACAATGAGTTTAGACCAGTTAAAGAGATAAAAATGTGCTGGGCAGTGGTGATGCATGCCTTTATCCCAGCACTCAGGAGGCAGAGGCAGATGGTTTGAGGCCAGCTTAGTCTACAGAAAGAGAGAGAAATGTTCAATTTTTCATATTTCTTTGTGTTACAATATTTATACATTTATATGTTTGTTTTCTTCTTTTGTAGCAGGATTTCTCTCTTGGTACACTTGCCTGGAATTATTATGTAGCTTAGGCTTGCATAGATATTGAGAAGACCTTTACTTCTCATCCTCCCGAGTGCTGAAGTTACGGGTCTGCAGCACTTTCCCCAAACACAATTTTATGTCTTTAGAAATTAATGTGATGTGATAAAATATCTTCAATGGCTTGTATTACTATTCATATTTAGTATTGTGAATGTTTTCCTCCCACACTAAATTTTACTATTCTTTGGAATAAAGGAAAACTTTGCTATCTGTGTTCTCCTATCCTCTCAAACTGGCAGTGCATCTCCTTGCAGTTAACACAGCCTAAGATTGTACTTGTCAATTATTAACTATGTCACTATAGCTATATGACAATTTTGTCATAAAACTTGTGAAATGGTAAAGTTTTTTCATAATCCAATCAAATTGCAAAATATAAACATAAATAGTAGGAAAATATATTTGAAAAATTATATAAAATGGAGCACATAAAATAACTCTTCTGATACTTCTTGTATAACCAAAGGTGTTACTGGCTATACTCTTACAAATATATTTATGTGTAATTCTACTTCAATATTTAAAATTAGGCTTGATAGTATAACTGTGAAGGATACATTGAAGAAGGAAATGTCAGTATTCTTGCAGTGCCAGTAAAATCAGGAAAATGTGGATATAAAGTCATGATGAACTCATTATCTTGGATTGATATTTTGAATTTAAAAACTATATGTGGAGAGAGGAGGAGAGGAGAGAGGAGAAATGAAGAAAGGGGCTGGAGAGAGAGAGAGTGAGAGAGAGAGAGAGAGAGACAGAGACAGAGACAGAGAGACAGAGAGACTTTACAGATGTCAATTCTCTTCTTAAACCAAATGGGTCCCAGGGACCAAACTCAGGTTGTCAGTATTCACTACAATACCTTTACTTGTTGAACCTTCTCAACAACCCTTGATCTGACCTTTATGAGAAGCCTGACTCTGTGTGTGGTAGGCAAATGTTCAGAATGACTTGAAGACATGTAGCAAAGAGGATATAATTTATGTTATGCCGAATGGGACACTAGTGGTTTAGAAAGAAATCTGTGGTAAAATTTAGGCAAAGAATACAGCCTTGAGATGTTCTGATTAAAGTGACCAGTGATTTAAAAAGTGAATTTTTTCAGTGGTTATCACACTGTGAGCCAATCCTTACAGGTTGGCTGACATGCTTTGATCCATTCTAAAGTGCTTTATTAGTAATTATTGAAGAGATGCTTGCTGTAACCCTTTCTGGAAGGCACAGAACACAAACAGATCACAACAAATTGTAAGAAAAGACAGTGAAAAGTACATATCACTGAATTCAAGAGACAGAAGAGGGACAATATTAAAAGGCTCTTGTTAAAGACAAAGAAAAGCTTAAAAACATTTGTCCTTACAAGAAAAGGACAGTTGATTCTTATGGTGCCTTTCAAATGGCTTACTCTAGCAATGCACCTTGGCTCTGGGAATATGTGGGGCTTGGTCTTAGGGGAAGTCTGAGTGAGCAACAGAGCAGCAATCACTTCTCTGAGACATCTCCACCTTCCTAGACACAGAGACACATTGCTGGGCAGATCCATGGACACAAACATAACATTTATTTGTAAAAGCAATTATGCACATTTTGTGTGTGCTTGCTAATGAACTTTCTATTAAAAAAATTGTTTCTATTGTGTCAGCTATACCTACTAGCCACTGATTTAGATGAATATAAACAGCACATGCCAAGAACAGGTTTTAATATGGACAGAGGACAGAGAGATGGGGGTGATTAAGATTTCACACCATCTCTGGGAATAAGAAAAGACAAAAGATTTAAGAGCATATGTTTTTGAATCATATATTTGTCATATATACTCAAAGAATATTGAGTCATTTTAGAAGTGGCAAAGCCTTCCTCTGGTTCTGGTAAAAATGTTGACAGTGTGTGCAAAACCTAGCAACCACAGCTTCCTCTTTCAAGGTGTTGACAGCCTGAGACTGCTCAGCTACACAAACCTCCTACTGAGACTCATTAGTTCCTCTCCATGCACTGTGCATAATAAATGCACCGAGGTCCCAGGTTGTTGTGTAGTTGGTACATTCCATCAGAGTGCACACTTCCCACTCTAGCTGAGATTTTCCTAATGCGTGTCTGTCCTTTCCTCATTCCCTCAGCACCCCAGCCAGCTTTCCAGGAACTCGCTGCACAGGTTGCTGTAGTAAACAACATCCCCAAATGTCTTTCCTCAAAAACACTCTGTGTTATTCTAAAACAAAATATTTATTAAGAAAGAAGAAGAAAGGGGACACTTCTAGTTGCTGGGGTTTTTCAGTCACATCTGGCAGGGGAGTATTCTCTGTATACCGGATGTTTGATGGTAACATCTGAATTGTTAGGAAAGATTGTCTCTGGGAAACAGTTGTGATTCATGTGAATCTTCGTTGACAACTTAACCTTGTAAATAAAAGGAGTAGTGGAACTAAAAATTGTTAGCAAGAGCAGAGATGGGCGTGAATAATATTACAACAATCTAGCAGGTATTGTTAGCCAGTATATGTGGGTGCAGCATCTGAAAAAGATTCAACAAACAACTTTTAAACCCATTCATTAGGCTTTTCTTTTCCTCTATCTACTTGTAAACACGTCCATCCCTGCTCAGCAGGGCTAACCTCTATAAGTAGAAGCTTCTTAAACAAGAATAGTTGTGTGACAAGCAATTGGTTATTACATGAAAAAAATGGAATATTTCATGTGTATATATGAAGGCTTCTAAGGATTTCTAGGAAAAATAAAAGTGTATTCATTCTCCACTTGTAATTCTAATGTTAAACATGAGTTTTAATGACCTGTAATGAAACCGAATAGTTCAAATTGCCGAACATGTACAAGACTCTGTTTGGTCTTGGCCCAACAAAGGATGATTGTAGAAATAACATCATCATAGAAATTATATCCTCCAAGTATATAATGTTAAGACTTCATAGTGAATTTCGTAAATTCTAGAATGTGTTCCCATTGTAAGTTTTGTAAACTCGCTTAGTGTTGTAAGTTTCATTTAATTCCCTAGTCTTAATGAACCTTCCTTTAGGAAGAAATATTTTAATTTGAAGAAATAGTTATACAATAAGTAAGGGAGCAGTTTTCTATATTATGTGAGCCCACCAGAGATGACTACTCAGACACAGTTTATAATCAATTGAAAGTCTTTAATCCAGCTAGCCGGGACTACACTCAGATATTACAAACCCAAATGTAGCCCTGAACATTTAGAACATGGGGCTTTAAAGGCAAAAATCACATCTTGGTATATTTATGGAAACTGCAGGGAGTTGCATAACAAAACAGTTTAAGAGAAGCTATGTGGTTAGCTAGAGGGGGAGATTTGCATGGGTAGGCAGATTAACAAATGCTAAATTAGCTGGAGCATCTTGACCTTGGGTATCTATAATAGAGTTGGGTAATTTTCTATAGGATTATCTATCAAGAAGATCAAATTCTGCTTCAAACTAAAGCAGCTTCAATAAGAATTCAAGATGGCAGAATATATGTACTGTCTTACCCTGTCAAAGTGACTACAACACTGAGTCTAAAAAACTGAATATGGCATATGTCATGTAGCTTTAGCTTCAGAGAAGACTGTCTTTATAACTACTTTATGTCTTGTGGAAAACCCAATGTGAATTTTTGCAAAATAAAACAAGAAGCAAGATGAAATATTTTATGTGTAACCTACAATGATTCTAATTTTATTGGTACTTTAAATTTATATTTAATAAGAAATATGTTATATATTTTTTTATCAGCTACTGATGAAAGCTATAAGATTAGGGTATATAGTGAATAGCTTATATATTAGTTATTTCTTGCTTTGGTGTGACACTATGACTAAAAGCAGCTTAAAAAATAAGGGGTTATTTTGGCTTACAAGTGAATCCATAATGGCAGAGGTTGCAGGGCAACAAGTGGCCAGAGCTGAGAGATCACATCTCTATCCACATTCAGAAAGCAGAGAGAACAAACCAATATGAGTAGATGCTATAAATTCTCAAGCCTGCTCCTAGTAACATGCCTCCTCCTGCAAAACTCTACTTCCTAAGAGTTCTATAACGTGCTTATAGCACCACCAATTTGGGACTGAACATTCCTCAAACCTACAGAAGATATTTCTCATCCAAACCATCACAGGTCCATACTAGTTTATGGGACATTTTGTTGTAAAAACTGATATTGATCTATGATGTATTCCAGTTTGTGTTTTTATAGAAAATGAAAAAGACTTGAGGCTCTGTAGTAGCCTTTCCTCTGGTCGCTTGCCTTTTCTTTTTTTTTTTAACTTGTACACTGTAGAGTCAGCCCCATCAACTAGATCTTCATTATAAAGAATGTAAAAATTTTATGAACCTGAGATGGGATTCTGCTTGTATAACATTTGTGATCACAGCAAACTGATGATGGTGTCTTCCTATGTACCAGGACTCATTAATCTCAGAATTTGAGAAATATGAGGAGCAAAAAAGTGAAGTTGGCTTATGTCATATAGCCAAACTGCAGATCCGTGACCAGAATTCACAACACAAATGAATGTAACTCAGAGGTATTTTAAAGCTCTCATGTCAGACAAACATCTAATATCAAGGAACTATTTTCCTTTGTGTTATAATTGTAATGACTAAAGAATATGATTTTGAGCTGGCAAGATGGTTCTTTGGATAAAGGCAATTGCTGCCAAGTGTGATGATCTAAGTTCAATCCCCAAGTTCTACACAATAGAAGAAACACAATGAAATACCTAAGAAGAAGCAATTTCATTTGAGAAACTGCCACCATAAGATTGGCTATTGGTATGCTTAAAAGGCATTTTCTCAATGGCCAACTGATATACAAGAGCCCAGCCTATTGGAAAGATGGGTCTGTGCTCTATATAAAAGGTAACTGAGCAATCCAGGAGGCACAAGTCTGTAAGCAGCAGCATTCCTCCATGGTGTCTTCTTTAGTTCCTGCCTCCAGGTTCCTGTCTTGAGTTCTTTCCTTGACTTCTATACATAGGAAATTGTAATCTGTAAGAAAATAAGACCCTTTCCTCATCAAAGATGCTTTTCTTCAGAAAATTATGTATTTATTTATATAGGTAAAATATATAATATATACATTAACACACACTACATACACACACACACACACACACACATATGAAGAGAGTGTGTGTGTGTCACTCAGACTACCATTTGAAAATATTACTTGCAGAAGATGAAAATAACACAGAAAGCTAGATAGAAAAATTTTGCTGTGGGCAGATCTACATCAGTAAAGTGGATTACTTATAAGAGGAAAACTAAGATCATTATTGAGGATGGTAGAATCTTTACTGAATAATGCTTTAATGGGTAAATGTACCAATAATATGTAATATACTTTAAGTACACACATTTGGAAAATATCAGTAACACCAATGGCCTCCTTAATGAAAGAGAAGGAAATTATATTTTTCTGAGTTCCCAGGTGATTAGATATGCCTATTTTCTCATGAGTAATTGGTACTTAGTTTTAAGGAATAAAAGAGACCAATGGTGATATAGTCAAAGATATCAATCTCAAATTTAGAAATATATCATAAGCAATAGGAGGGACATGACTCAATGATTCAACAGTTTATAAAATTATGCAAAATCAACTCTACAAGCAAAATAAAAAAAGTAGAGTCCAACGGTGCAACATTACAGAATAGAATAGGCCAGCTCATTTGCCTAAAAAATTTGAAAACACAAAACTCTTTTTGCAAGAAACACTTTGAGCTATAGTATGAATAGTTTTAAAAAATTATCTTGAAGGGTGGTGTGTTAACTCACAAACATTTACACACATTGACCTCAGAGGACTCTGTGGAAAAGGGTCATAAAAATGGTAAAATGAGGCAGAGATGAAAATTGCTCCCGAGAGCCTGATTTTCAAATTTATATGGGAAGGGTAAATGAGCTGTCTTCCAGTGTTTCAAGACTAGTTCCTTAGATATACTTGTAGCAATTACTAGGACTTGTGCAAGTTTTGTACAATATTTGAGAGTCAATATATGGATGGGAAATCTTTTATTTTTCTTTACATTATAGTGTTATTTTCATTCTTTACTAAGATCTTCACACACACACACACACACACACGTTGGTATATACTCTACTGTCAAATTGTATATTCACTGAGAATTAAATTAATATTATTGTTGAAATTTACAGATAGTTCAACAAGGGCCTGTGAGATGGCCCAGCAGATAAAGATGCTTGCCACCCAACTCATGATGTTCATCTCAAAATCAGGACCTAAAATGTGGAAGGAGATACTAGACTCCTGCTAGTTTCCCTCTGACCTCTACATACATGACATAGACACACACACCAAGACACACACACACACACACACACACACACACACACGCAAGAAATGTTAATCAAATGTTGAAGAAACAGGTGAACAGAAAAGATTATAAAAATAGGTACAAAATAAAGAGAGATTAATCACTGATTCATACTAATTATCCCTTTTATCTGGGCTACAACACTGGGCTATGACATGCAGTGGAGAAATCAGGACTAGTGCAGGAGCTGCAGTTGTTAAACATTTAACCTTAGGGTCCTTGGACATGGTGCAGTCTCCTTTGTACTGTTAGCACCGTATTAACAAGGAGCAAATATTTACTGATTCTTACATAGACTTTAAATTAGCATATTGGCCTAGGGCTTTTGATTAATGAGCGTAGATCTGAAAACCCATGCCATGGATAATTAATATTGAAAAGTATGAACCACTGAATTAATAATGCATTCCAAACAACTACTAATACTCATTTATACCAGATGTAGCTTCTCTGTATTAATGAAGTGCTTCAATGTTTTAAGATTCTAAAGTAGTTTGTTAATCAGAAGTTTATATTAAAAAGCACCTGTTCAAATATAGATGAAGAACATATCTTTCAATCATTTTCCTCCAATATTACATTTATTTTTAATAAACTAATGTAAATGTGGTAAAAAAAAAAAAGTGAAATGAATGTACCAGGCTTTTTAACAATGATGCAAAGACTTGTTCTTTTTATTTAATTATCTAGATCTATGTAATAGATTATTAAATTATTTAATATGTTATTAAATAGTAGGCATAATCCCTATAAAACATTAATTAATTATTGAGAATTGTCAACAACACCAAAATATATTTATTTTTTGTATCTATAACATTAAACTGTATCATGAGAGAAGCTTTCTGAAACATGGACATTTCAACTTCTAACACATAACTTTTAACATGTTGAGGTTGATTTCCAAATCTGATCTGTAACATAGGTCAAATGTATAATGGTCTTCCATTAAATGCTATAGTCTTGTCATATTTTCACCAACACCAAACAGCAAGCATATATGCCCTAGGACACTATTCTGCTATTTCACTGTAATGTGTTTTCTTATTTAAGTCTTCCCTGTGTATAAACCTATTTTCCCATAGTCACACATAAGAAAATGGTCTTTGTAAGGAATCTGTTAAATAAATGCTGTAATGTTCACAAAAGCCAAAAAGTAAAGTCAACCTAGAAAATATCCAAGCCCAGTAATACTGAAAGAATATGAGAATCTATAGAAAAAGTAGTTCATTCTAGGATATTTATTATATATATATACATACATATAAATATATGTATGTATATATATATATACACACACACATGCATAGTGTATGTGTCTACAATGTAACTTTTATTTGGAGCTTATCAATATTTTTATTGTTCTTGATATTTCCTCAACACTGATTCAAAGATATTAGTCACAGGTACATAGAATTGAATTCTTCCAGCCCATGCCACAGAAACATTTTAATTATAATCTGCATTTCATGTCTCTTAAATATTTTTGCATATAAATTTAAATCCACTATGATCAGTACTATCTTTCATTAAAGAAATTGAATTAAACATAAACTTTCCATATACATTTATTCTTATGCATTTAATATGTGCTGGTGTATGTTTACTATTAAATACAAGGAAGTAATTCCACAGAAATATCTGAAATATAGACTTCTATAAAAAGTCTGGATATGTCATGATTTGGTTGTTTTTTGTTCATTTTTTTGTCCTTACAACAATTAGCGAGCATTTAAAAGTTAAGGGACAGATTGTTATCTCTATAGAATTCTAGTGTTTACTGAACCTTCATTTTCTGTTCTTCAGTCCAATAGTATCAGAGTTCTGGTCTCTTACAAGCCTATTGAAGTACACTTTTGGAATTATTTCTTTTAGTAGTATCATGTGCCTCTCATTCTACAGTCCATACTTAAAAATAGTGCATGCTTTTCTTATGGATCTGAGAAATCACTTAAGTTACCTCATGCTGGAGCACTAGTAACATTAGCTGGATCAAAAATAGAAGAAGGGACTCCTGGGATGTTTGGCGAGTTCACGGACCTGAGGAACAGGGCAAGTGGCAGCTGCTGGGGATGAAAGAGGAAGTCCTAAAATTTGTGAAAATGGAAGCTTCCTTTCTCCTCCATTCTAGTCACCCTGGCTTTCCCTTTCTGCCTGTGGGCAGAACAGCAAAGTCCATGGTGATCCGCATATTTCCTTAGAAGGGCTGACAGGAGCAGTGAAGATGACTCTCTAGTGACCCAGGATACCTAAGTGAGGAACAGACATGAGCAAATAATTGAATGATTCTAGAAAAGAGAATAAATATCCACAACTATGAACTAGATAAACAAACTGAAATTTTAACATTCAATTTTGCCTACACAGCAAACACTATTTCTTCGGAAATGTCCTAATACTTTTAGAAGTAAGTTAAGCAAGCCAAGTTAGTGCCTGGAAATAATTGGAACTACATGATTTCAATTTTTTTTTTAAGTTTGTCATATGTTCTTTTTAAAAAGTGAAATTACCTGAGCTGGAGAGATGGCTCCATGGTTAGGAGAACTGATTGCTCTTCCAGAGGACCATGGCTTCAATTCACGGTATTCACATGGCAGCTCCCAATTGACTGCAACTCCAGTTCAGGGGATCTGACACCTTCACACCAATGCACATTAAGAAGGAAGAAAGAAAGAAAGAAAGAAAGAAAGAAAGAAAGGAAGGAAGGAAGGAAGGAAGGAAGGAAGGAAGGAAGGAAGAAAGAAAGAAAGAAAGAAAGAAAGAAAGAAAGAAAGAAAGAAAGAAAGAAAGAAAGAAAGAAAGAAAAAAAGAAAAAGAATAAAAGGCAGGGTGGTTCTGGTGCATGCCTTTAATCCCAGCACTAGGGAGGCAGAGGCAGGTGGATCTCTGTGAGTTCTTCGAGGACAGCCTGGTCTACAGAGTGAGTTCCAGGACAGCCAGAGTTACAACAGAGAAACCCTGTCTCAACAAAGCAAAACAAAAAAGTGAAATTACCAATACATGCAAAAGTACATTTGGAAAAACATACACAAAATATGGCATTTAGTCTTATTTTAATTAAAAGTCATTAAGTAGAGGGTTGCTAGGTCCCAAGTAATAAATCTGGACACATCCCTAGCATTTTATGATCTATAAGACATCACTGTAGTCATAGAAGATATTTTGTTAACCACCTAGAGTTGCCATTTTTCTTCAGAATGTTTCAAAACCCTTGTTTTACCCTTTACATTATCCTTTATTAAACAATAGTTTTTACTATAATATTAAATATTGTATAAACAGTAGTTAACATTTTATGTTATTCAATGTTACTTAATTATAATGTCTTTTTAAGAATTTATTGTATACAATTGTTTACTTTTGACAATTTCATATATATATTCATATATGCATATATGTATGTACAAGTTAGACATATACATTTGTATTAGAAATTGCTAAATTGGGGGAATTTCCACTCAGCATTGCCATGTTTCATAACTCCCCAGAACTCTCTCCCTCAAATCTATCTTCCCAATAATCTCCCTCCTATTTTGATTCTTTAAATTGAATTTATTTATGGTTTCTTGCATGAGCCCAAGTTGGGGGGGGCAATTTACTGACCATGAGCAAAAAGAAACCTTCTCTCCTAGCAACAATTAATTGCCCATAATCCCCAGTGAGAGCTAGGCCCTCAGGAGCCCCTCCCACATGCATGGCAAAATAGTAACAGGTCCAACCTTATGTAGATCTTGTATAGGTAACTACTAAGATGATTTAAAGCCTTGAGAAGACTTATTACTGTGTAAGTGAAAAAATCAAACAAACAAACAAACCTAAAAACAGCTGGTGTCATCCTGAGTTGGTGGATAATGTTATTTTTTTAAAGTTCTTTTTCGAAGATTCTATTGGCCTACATCTTATATTTTTCCAGATGTATCATTAAACTTTAAATTACATTAGACATTCTTAAGTTACCGCAGTGGAAAAACACTAGAAGTTATATTGCCTAAATGATCTTAGAGAATTTCCTGATACTGATTAGCATCAAGACAAGTGTCTATCTTCCTTTGAAACATAAAACTCACAGAAGTTGTGTTCACACAAGAATAATTAAAGGAATGCAGCTTTTAAAATATTTCCAATTAATTTTCTTAAGAATATATGTTAAACTTAAGTAATGATGATGCTAGATTTTCTGCCTTAAGATCTGTCGCCCCTTTACTGTTATAACCATGAAAGCTGATCATGCAATGGAATAACAACTTCCTGCACAGCATGGAATCATGAAGTTTGTATTGGCTTCACTTACATCCTGCCATCACCATGGATCTACCATCATTATACAGCACCACCTCCCTCTCCATAGCCTAGGAATAGGAGATTTGGAGATATTAAGAGCCTAGTGATTGCCTGGCAGTGGTGGCACACATCTTTCATCCCAGCACTCAGGAGGCAGAGGCAGGAGGATCTCTGTGGACTACAGAGTGAGTTCCAGGTCAGAGTTACAATAGAGAGCCCTGTCTGGAAAAACAAAAGCAAAACAAAATAAGAATACCTGGTAGAAAGGCACCGTGCTTACACAACACTTCAGACTTTGAACAATCAAGTGTATGAGTTTTTGCTGTTAACTGATATAGCCCAGATTCTCGCTGTCTGCCTATCTTCATTACACTGTCCCAAGCTTCCCATTACAATGCATGCATCTTGGCTGACTGACATGCAGAACACTGCTGATGCGGGGCTGTGAAAGGGACTGATTATTGCCTATGGTGCTACTATTGAAACTTCCTTCAAAGTCACTCCTTGATTCCTAAGTAAATCCCAAGGAGACAGATCAGGAACCTATGAATTATTAATAAGATAATGTGGGTTATGAAACGACTTCCCAATTGAAAAGAATCAAGATTCCTGACGAGGAGGGCAGACATTGTCAGGAAGAAAAGGCAATGGGTAAATCAGAGCACTAATAAGGATGAACTGTCATTTTATCTTTGACTCAGCATGCTTGTGGATGTTCACTAATTGTTGACGGTGTTTAGGTGGACACAATCTGTATTTCATAGTTGGCATTGTGCATACTTTCTTTAGGCTTTGCCATGTTTGGCATAAATTAAAGTCTATCCGAAATCACCGTGCGCAAAATCTTGATGAATTTTAGAAAGGGAGTAATGAGCAATGTAGGATTCATACTATCATTATTGATCACATTTGAAAGAAAATTGCAGAATGACAAGATAATGAAATATCGATTTACTATTATACAATAATAAATTAAAAGGTAGGTGAAAATAAAACATGTACTGTGTTGTGTATCACAAAATAGAGATAAGAGTTTAAGGAGAGAGAGACATATTAACTTTTCTGGACTGATTTCTACTCAGTGGATATGTGAGTTAAAGCACCACATTTTTCCCCTTCCTAAATGTGTACAAATTGCACATATAAATACAAAAGTAGGTAATGATTGGAACTCAATATCTAAGCTTGATAAAAACATAATTCTTGATAACTGAGTGAAACAACAAAAACTACTTAAGAAAGTATAAATGTTACTGTTAAACTTCATTCACCAAGTTAGTACAAACCATCCCCTTCTTCTTGAAAAGAGCCCAAGTGAGTCTTCTAAGGCAAACACAGTACTGCATCTTTGTCTACCCACATATCCAAGCCAGCGACCTATCTTTTAAGCCCACAACTTTTAATCCTACTTGTGTAGTGCTTAAAAGGTGCTACTTATCACAAAAGAGCCATAGTGACGGAACAAAGAGTTGTCAAGTGCCGATCTCAGGTCTGTTTGCTTCATTAACTGCTTCTAGGATGTAGGACATTATAGGAAAGTGAAGCCCAGGACAGAGTTCGTAACTCCACATCACACAGTGCAAGGGGTGACGGTGAAATAAAATTCAGAAGAGACACCGTGACCAGTGGTTTAACAACACGTCATAGTCTAAGAAGAGACACTCCACTCTGAATATTGTCAGTGAAGGACATTTAACTCACAAAGGGGTGCTCTCTAATAATTGTAAACTCTTATCTGGCTTTTAAAATCGATTTCAGACATCTGTTTGGCAGCAGAACCATCTGATAGGATGATCCCTTGATACACAGGACAAAACCAGCAGCACCTTCACTGGGTGAGTGGACACGACATAGCACACTCGCCACCTAGTGGGCATTCGCTGCAATTTCCCAATTTTTATGATTCTGTTCTAGAATATATGTAATATATTCAATACATCTCACAATATTAAGGGGTGTGTGTGTGTGTGTGTGTGTGTGTGTGTGTGTGTTTCATGACACTGAGATCAAGCTATTCAAGCCATACATTTTACTTTCTGAGCATGGAGAAAGTACAATGAAGACTACATAGAAGCCATGGACCCCTTCTAGAGTCCTGCCTGAGGTGGGGCTGGTGGTCATACTTTTTCCTCATAGCTTTAGCAGAAAGATACACCCCAACAGTAACTGGGAATAATGATGTTTTTAATTATACTTCTTTTATTTTATTTCTTGAGATTATAATTACATCAAACCCCCCTCCTCATTACTCCGCGATACCCTCATTCACACCAGCCTCCTTTTTCTTTAATTGTTTTATGGCATGCATATTGTATTAGGAATTTCCTTCTTTTCTCCTCCCACTGGATATTCTTTAAAGTTTGAGGCATCTCCATAGTAGGACACTTAAGCATGGCATGGGACCAAGGAGCAACTGTTTAAGGATTTCAGGGAGCGGTGGTTGACACTTAAGACTATCACAAGAAAGCTTCCTATTGGCTTTTCAGTGAAAACATTTGTCTCTGTAGAGGTTCATGTTATTATCAGCCTCTCTGCAGACTACTCCACGCAGACGCAGACTCTGTCTCTCCAGCACTACTGAAATGATGAGGCAGAAGGATGATCAGAAAGAACTGTCAAGATTTATCATGCCCGTCACCATAGTTTTAAGGCTTCTTGGTACTTGTCTCTCCATAATCTCACATCTGGTGAGACATCTGAATAAGCTGTCTTGGCTTTGAACACAACACTTGCTCTGTTAAGGAAACATCCTTACAAACAGATTCCCTCCATTAGTCTCTTCAACTGCGCCTCACTCTGCTGATATACTCAGTGAAGGTGCATGGGTCACTGTCCTACACTCTGAAAAAAGATCTTTTCCCTCATCTCTGTTTGAATCTGAAATGAATGGTGGCTTCCATTGCTGTCTGACCCATTCTTCTGAGCCCTCTTCACTTAATTATTCCACGTTTTATCTGCCCTGGAACTAACTGTATGAACAAACGTGTTTGTCATTCTCAGCTTACCAAGAAAAGTCTTTGAATCACATAAGTCAAATGTTAACTCATTGAATACATGCTTTCACTAAGCAGAAAACAATAACCAAAAAAAAAGAATATGGAAAAATAATGTAGTTCATTAAATGAAGCAACACGAGTATAAGCACAGAGTTAATGACAATAAAGATACAGATTTACTACTGAGTATAATCCAGTTCTCTGGAGCAAGGCAGAAGCAGCCTTGCTTCATGGTCTCTTCTTCAATTCCTGACTCAAGGTTTCTGCCTTTACTTCCTGCCTTAGCTTAACTCAGTGGTAGACTTTAACCTGTAACCTGTGATAAATCCTTTCTTCCCCTATGTCTCTTTTGGTCAGAATGCAACATCACAACAATAGTAATCAAGCTAGAACAGAACAATGCAATGATGTAGTCAACTAATAACATTCTTGCTAATGCAGTAGTACACTGACATCAACGTGTATCAGATGCAGGAGCAATTGATCCAAACTGGTTCGAGTGTTACATATTCCTGAGTCAATGAGTTAGCTGTTAATTTTAGCCATCAAGGAAATTAAATTATTTGAATTTTCAATTAGATAATTATCAGATAACATAGATAGTCAACGGTCATTAATTTTCTATTTCAATATGTTTCTGCATTGTTTTTATTATTGAGGATATTCAGTTACCCATTTCAACAATAGAGCAGGAATACTGTAAAATAGCAAGCACCTGTTCATCTCTACCATTCATCCCTCAGAGGTATCTGGATGATACCTGATATGAGTCTTGCTAGAAATATTTATAAGATGGAAATAGATATTGGCTACAACAGAAGGCTTTTGATACAGGGAGCTAGGAACAAAACCATGAGTCTATCAATGGGTAAACAGTAACAGGGTCACAAAACTCAGGTTACTGACCTATCTCTGCAATATTAACTAGTTTCTTGAGCTTCTAAGGCATAATTACATTAACCTACTAAACAGATTGCTGAAAATTGATTTCAATAAAAATGAAGAGTCTTAAAGTCTAAGGCAATTTTATTGCCTTATGTGCAATGAGGCAAAATAAATATCCTGAATTTAGCATTCAAAACTATGAAAATGCATACCTTATTTATTTTAAGATGACATGATGTATATCTCAATAATGTGCCATCTTTACTATATAGAATGATTTTTAAGAAATGTTCAGGAAAAATGTTCCATTTAGCTTAATGAGCAAGTATGCATTTTTAAAATATAACAATTTAACATTTCTGTTTTGTTCCTTTAATCTTGTAATATAAATTGGCTTATGTAGTGCTACTTTAGATTTCAAAGAATTGAAACTCAAAATCCCAATCCGATAATGATATTTTTCTTTAGAGTAAATGAAATTTTTTAATCATTAAGTCAAACTATTCAAATTTATTAGTGCGATTCATTTATGGTATTTGGTTCTATTTTCCTCATATAAAAACATAGCAAAACTTTGCTTTGGAATAGAGAGATTTATATTCCAATTCAATCACATTACAAATGCAACATGAAAAAAATATTTAGAGAATTATTTTTATCACACTAAACTGTTCTTTTTGAAGTAAATAGTAGTATCATCCTTTGCCACAGGAAACAGAATAAAGAAATCTGACACCAATTCTGAAAAAAAGAAAATCTAAGTTCTTTCTTACATTCATTACTTATAAAATCTATGAAGGTTGAAAAACTAACCAACCCAACAAGTAACAAAAATATGCAACTTCAGTGTTATGAGTTGTCTGTAAAATTGTATATCTTCTGTAGAGTGAATTTCACTTTTCTTCATAACTTATTAATGATAAAAAATTTTAAGTGTCATAGAAACAAGTTACAAATGTTAATGACTGTGATGTTTCTTTTTAGATAATAATATGTTCAACTTCAAAAATAAATAAAAAACACAATGACCACCTTGAAAACATGGAGTTAAATCATATATTTATGATTTAGGAGCATATTGCTCCTTCTCAGTAAAACCCTCAGAAAGCATGAATGCTTCAGTAGATTTTAAGCATTCCCCCCCCCCCCCATAAAGGTTCAGCTCACAGCCTGAAGTAAAAAAAATAATTAGGAGAGGGGTCTAAGAGTTGGAAAAGTAATTTAACACTCATTTCAAAATGCAAACATACATCCTCTCTGCTCCTTTTCATTCTGTTCTTCTCTGCTTGGAAGCATGTTCAGTCAGCCAGTCTGCTGGACATAACTGAGTGTGTCTTGTGCACTGAATTGCGCTATGCACCACAGAGAGCCACATCAATGTCATGATTTCTTTCTGAACAAATTAACAATTTCTATTCATACGAGGACTATGATACAGATTTTCCTAAATAAATTTGATTTTAATGGGAATTCTTGAAGCCTTAGATAACACCGATGAGATTCTGTATAATTTATTAATAATGCTTGCACTACACATGGTGAAACTACCTCCACCTCTGTCTCTAGTAATCAGGACCCTACATCTAGGTAGACTTCTTGAATTGTTTGTCTTCCAAACATGAGAGACTATTCATTGTCTGCTTTTACGACAAGAATTTATTATTCTTTATAATGAAATAGTATTTCATATAGCTACTATTTTCTTCCCTCTTTCGTTTGTTGATGGGCATGTAGATTTATTCTGTAACTGACTTGTTATGAAAACTTCTTCAACAGACATGGGTTTGTAAATAAGTGGGTTGTATGCTCATTTCATTTTTCTGGAATGTTGACACAGAAGTGTATAATAGGATTCTACTGTAGATCTCTTTCTAGTATTTTGTGTGTGTGTGTGTGTGGAAGTTTCATGATGGTCTATAAAAATGACACTAATTCGCACTGCTTTGACTGGGTTATTAGTGTTACTTCGCCTCCATGTTCTCAAAATATATATTTATTTATTAATAGTCATTGTAACTGAAATAAGAAAATGTTCTCATAAAAGTTTTAACTTTTATTTTCATGATGGCTAATGAGGATAAATTTTTTCAATATACTTATTGGGTATTTATATTTCTTTTTTTAAGAGGTATTTATTCAAATAATTTACCTGTGGCTGGAGATATGGCTCAGCAATTAAGAATACTTGTCCTTCCTTCCTTTCTTCCTTCTTTCCTTCCTTTCTTGCTTTCTTCCTCCCTTTCTTTCTTTCTTTCCTTCCTTTCTTCCTTTCTTTTTTTTGTTGTCCTCTTGTTTTTTCAAGACAGGGTTTCTCTGCTGTAACTCTGCTTTCCCTGGAACTCACTCTGTAGACCAGACTGTCCTAGAACACACAGAGACCCACTTGCCCCTGCCTCCCGAGTGCTAGGATTAAAGGTGTGTGCCACCACTACCCTGAACTTGTTCTTACAATGGACCTGCTCTCAATTCTCCACACTCTTATGGTGATTCTCAACCATTAGTACACCCAGGTCCAGTATCTGATGCCTTCTTGGTGCTTCTGTGGGTACCAGGCATTCACATAGTACATGTACATTCATGCATACAAAAACACTCATACACATAAAAGTTTTATTTTTTAATTATATGAGTTATTAACCTTCAATTTTATGACTTGGGTGTTTTTGCTCTTTTTGCTGCTGTGTTTAAGTTGTTGTTCCTCAAACATTCTGGGTATCAAACCCTTGTTGGATATTTGAATCACAACGATATATGCTGCAGGCTTTCCCTTCACTCCACTGATGATCTTTTTTGCAGACATGTTTGAGTTTCTCCTGTAATCTCATTTGTCATGTTTTGCTTTAGATTCTTCTGCTTCTGGAGTCATAACCAAAATCATAAAAATGTAATTGCCTGCACCATTGTCTTTGAGAGTTACCCTAGGATTTATTTTAGTTGTTTCAAAATTGAGGCCTTACATTGATGTCTCTCATCTATTTTAAGTTGACTTTTGCTCTGAATAAGAGCTGGCAGAGTCAGATTTTAATCTTCTGCATGTGGATGCCTAGTATCACTGTTAGGATTTATTGAATTGTTCCTGCTTCTTCAAAGTAAGTTTCTGGCACTATTGTGGAGACTCAATTGTCTATAGGCACATGGATTTATTTCTGGGACCTGTATTATCTCCAGTCGATCTGTGTGTCTGCTTTTATGATAGGACCATGCTATTTTGGTTACTGCTAGAGCTCTATAGTATGCCTTTAGGTTAGATACTGCTTTTCCTCCAGCTTTGTTCTTTTTTGTCCAAAATTGCTTTTCTAACATATGGTGTCTTTGTAGGTTCTCTATTAATTGAAGAATTTACAAATTATACTTATTTAAATTCTAAGTTATTATTAAAGGTCAAAGTCTTGAAGTTACTTCTCATTATAAAGCAGCTAAAATAGGTATATATTCTTTCCCTTTATGTAGCTTTCTAGTTGTTAAAACCTGCTTTTGCATGAAAACTATGAGTTCAAAGATAAATGGTCTATGCATTGGCCACAGTAAGCCCCAGGACTACTAATCCCTGGTGCACCTTTGAATTGCAATGGCGATCTTTTTGGTTTTTGAACCTCCCTCAGGAAGTCTAAGGTGCCTGTGTTCCCTTTACCTTTTCCCAGAGATATGTTCCATTGTAATGACAGAGAGTGGGCTGAAGTACTCAGGAACATTATTCAGTGTTCCAATCACTAGGAAAAATGCAAGCAGATGGAGAAGGGAAATAATATCTTCTGCTAATTATCCAAATGGATGAGCTGACAGAACTTTACATTCTCCCAAGAGAGGCAAAGGGTCACATATCTCTGGCCAACGCTGGCCAGGCTGGCTGCTTCACAGAGAACAGGGGCTGAATCTACCCTCCTCTTGGACTCTTAACACTTCATCTTCTCTTTCTTTGCCTCTTTTGCCTTTCATTAATGTGTTTCTTCAATGACAGATTTTGCATTAAATGTTAGAAATGCAGCATTCTGAAATGCAAATCTAGTTTCCTAAACATAGAAGCTTGGATGCATATTTAAGTGTCTTTGTCTGTTGGAAACAGATTATGATTTTTGGTGCATTATTTTATCTCGTAAATAATGCATGGAAACACTGCTGATGAATTTCTCATACCATCAAATACTTGTTCATCTCTATGTTCTATACCTCTCTAAAACATTTTCTTTTCATCTTCAGATCTGGATGTTCAGAGTTCCAGCAAAGCTCTGATGGTACCTTGCTTACAGGTGTAATTTGTGAGTCAGCCTGTTAGCTCCATCCTGTTCAGCAGCTTTCAGTTGCCCTCTTCACCCTCGCAGATGTCTCACCAGCCTGTGGTCATGCTTACGGAGGGCAGGCAGAACATGCAGGGTAAACCCATCACTCTAACAACTCAAAGCACAGGACCTGTTGAAGGCACTCCAATAACATCAAACCCACATGCAAAGCAAGCACATTGCCTATCACAGCTCTTTCCAGGTTGAGTCCTTATGTTGCAAATTTCACACATTTGCAGAAGATATGTCAGTTCTCTAAGTTTTCCACACTTCATTGAACCTCTCAAAAGCCCTAGTATTTCTTCTCCCTCACACCATTACCTCTAACCAAATGAGCTGCATCTGAGGTTCATGTGCCTCATGTTCTAAGAAATATTCCATTTATCTGCCTGCCATAGGACCCCTCGCCTTTTTAAACTCCTGTGAAGCTCCCTCTGCTAAGAGAAATAATGTGATCTATAATATCAGATGAAGTGAGACACTTAATTTCAGATGGTGTTCCAGCCCTTTCTTGAGAACCTGCAGCTGTCAAAATCAAATTAGCCAACACAGATCAGAAAAGCAATAAATAATAAATGTGAATTGATTGAGAATACTGGTTCTCTTATTAGACAACTGCTTTTGGCGAACAAATCAGCCTCAGTGTAGACAAAGGTTTAGTCTACTTTATTTTGCATTGTAAAATGACTATCTGATGACTTATGTTACTAAAAACAACTATAGCAAAATATGTATTAGGCTTTGAGGTAGATTTTTTTTTTAAAGTTGCCATACAAATGACTAGAAAACTCAACCCATGAAATGTATTTTGCTGTGCCATCCCATATTTTAAAATTTTTCATGTCTTTACATCATAATATAACAGGGCTTTTAAGATTAAGACTTTACAGATGATGGAGCCATATGGCGCTAGTCAAGTCACTTTACTGAACTATTGCCGTTAACTCGTACTCACAGATTATTAAGAAAAAAATCTAAGATTTACTACAACACACACAACTAGTTTCTTGTTGAATGCAATTGTGAACATAGCTAGTAGAGTTCGGATACTCTGCTGTGTTGCTATTTGGTCCTTAAGAAACACACACACACACACACACACGCACACACACACACGCACTTATCTTCAATGGAAGGAAAACAGTGCTTGATGTAGTATGAGCCATTTTGCCTATTACATTGACAAAAATTGAAGTGGAAAATCTTATACTTGAATGTTATAGTATTATATTATAGTACTAATTATAAAACTAAATATCACTACTATTTAAATCCTGGCAAAATACTACAATGTGTAACAGACTGAAAATAATTTGAATATTCTTTTGACTATGTTGTCAGATTAAGGCAGAAAATACAGGGTTCGCTCAAAAGATATAGATGAGTAGAGATTTATGGAGAGGGTATAAATGAAAATGTAGACAGGTATGAGGGACTAGTGGCTTATACACAGCATCTTTGTCTCTAAGACTGAAAGGTAAGTTGTGTTGCTGGCTAATCCCAAGTTGATCCCAAGTGAGTACAGAGATGAACTTAAGCCATGGAGAGCAGCCACTGTGTGTCTTGATTCTGCTTAAGATGTAGGAGCAGAATTGAAAACTATCACACCTTTGTTCTCTCCCTCCAATGCCATGCCTTCATTACAACAACCAGTGCAAAGGCACTACTTATGAAACTGCTGAGGGTTCTTTATCTGGACTCTAGGGTCCAGATAAAGAACAATGAATACATTTTAGATAGGAGTCATGGAGAACAGTGAATCTCATCAAGTTATTTAAAATAGCTCGCCATAGGGAAAAATTGTATACACAAATGACAATTTTAGTATTGTATAGAAAAGTAAAATAGACAATGTATACAATAAAGAACTGTAGGAATAATTTTACTCGTTGGAATTCAAGAAAGAACGAGGTATAATCTAATCTTAAGCCCAGATCTGGAAGGCCTCAGTCTCTGTACAATCTAACCTTCAAGCCTAAACCTAGAACGTTTCAGCCTCCAAGACTTACTGCTGACTGACTCACTCTGACTAGCTCCTTCTGAACTCAGAGCTATACTGAACTCAGCTGAATCTTCTGGTTGGCTGATTTAACTCCCTTGTTCTGGCTCAAACTCTTCTCCAAGCTGACTGGTTCAAACTGACATGCTGAGCCGCTGACTATTTTTGACTGAACTCTTCTGATGGCTGACTCTGGCTGACACCCACAACTTCTCTGATTGAACTGTTTTATTGAGCTTCAAACTGATTCCTTGACTCTTCTCTGAGCTGAGAGCCTGCTTTTATATCGTGAGAGGTGGAATGTCCTCATGCTGACTCACACTTCAAACTCTTCCTCTGATTTGTCACTTTGCCTCCTCTTCACTCTGATTCATTGTAGAAGTCACTCTGTCAGTTCTTCACTCTGATTCACTCTCAGATGTGGATTTTAAGGCAAGTGCTTATCCTGTATCTGTGAACCTAAAGCTATGAACTGAGAACTGTGACCTACTTCTGAACTGACTGATTCCTTCTAGATTCCTAGAGATCGGATTCGAGGTGTGTGGCACCATTGCCCTCTCAGTTAGATTACTTAAAGTTGTGTACTGTATTCCAGTTGGATCACACTGGCCTTGAATATGATCCTTTCCCAGAGCAGTCATGTTTCCAGATTAAATTCCAGATTAAAAGACTAAGTGTTCTATAAAGACTAAAACTTCCAGAAACCAGGAATAAGACATTACCCAGGAAGCCTTGGCCAGAGTAGTTCTTATTTATAGCAGGTAAGTGTCAATGTGGAAGGCCATAAATGACCAATATACTGAGAATAAGTGACTAGTTGTTTTGTGCTCATCCCTAAGTGAGACATCTATATTATCCTTTTCATGGTTCAAAAAATATAATAAAAAAGGGAGCAGAAGAATGTAGAAGTTAAAGTATGGAGATGAGTGCTATAAAATACTGCTGTTTGGAGATGTTTGGACATAGTCATTGTATCCATAAACTCACAATATCATTGGATACCGATACAGGACTTAGCAAAATTGGACCCATCAACATTTCATCCTGGGTGAAGGAGGGACTTATAAAATCTCACTTTTCCAAGAGGACTCGTAAGGAGGTGATTAGTTATATTGCACAGTAGTGTAGCCACTTGTACATTGCTCATTTTAAAGCAAGTAATGTTGCTCATGCTTATGCTCATGCAGATAATCCTAACTAAATGAAAGGATGCAAGGGCATGCACACACACTCACACACACACAACATTAAAATAGTAGGGAGGGACTCAGGAAGAAGTAGAAAGGATAAAGAAATTATAGATGATAAGAGAAGGGGTGGACAAAGAATATTATATGCATATAGATATGTATGAAACTGTGAAAGAAGACATTTTAAAATAATTTAAGGAATGTTATAAAAGAAAAGTACTTAAAGCGTACATATATATGCTCTATTGCATTAACTGGGAAGGCTAAAAAATATATGAGTGTATACAACTATGTATTCATTATATTACTTTACAATTATTTAGTACAATTGAAAGATCTAAGAACTATTAATTATATTACTTTACAATTATAATTCCTATAATTATATATTATATATATAATATATATTATAGTATATAATTACAATTCCTAATGCTGCAATCTCTTAGAACAGTTCCTCTTGTTTTTGTGACCCCCCAGCCATAAAATTATTTTTGTTGATACTTCTTAACTGTAATTTTGCTTCTAAGCAGTGTGTCAGCTCCTAAGATCATCAGAAATATGTGCTTTCTGATGGTCATGACCCACAGGTGGAGAATTTTAAGATGGTTGCATTAATTTGGTCTTAGAAGTTAAGAGCTGGGACCCAGGTATAGTTCCCAGCCCACATATGATGGCTCATGGCCATCTGCAATTCCAAATCTACGGGATCTAATGCCTCTTTTAACTTTTGGAGGAATCAGGCACTCACATGGTACCCATACACACATGCAAGCAAACTATGCACACACATAAAATAAAATAAATAAATCTAAAATAATTTTTAAAATATCTTTGCATTGAAATAAATATGAGATGATGGGGTAAATATAAACTTCATTATACAAATAATAAAATGTAAAACTAAATAATGTGAACAGAATATGAGTTTTCTTATATTGGCAGAAAAATATTTGACTCATAATCTCAGATTCATTGTGCTTTTGAATACGTGATTATGGGACTTTTCAAAATTTAGTGCTATTATCAGATAAAGTTAATTTTATGAACATCTTCTATTTTAAATCTATTAATCTCTATATGATAGCTCATCATTATGATTGCATTTATTTTCATGTAACTTCTGATTTTTCTGCCATATACTTCCTCTCTATTTGTATAATTAAAAATTTTTACTTTATTTTTAAATATGTGTAAAATATGATGGTATATGCATACAAATGCAGGTGTCTCTGGAGAATGTAAGATCCTCTGAAGCTGGAGTTACAGGTGCTTGTTTCTCCCCAACTTGGATTCTGCGAACCAAACTTGGGTCCTTAGAAAGAGGTGCAAGCTCTGTTAACCACTGAGTTGTCTCTCCAGCATCTTATTTGTATGGATTTTAATTGTAAAATATATTTTAGCCTTTCAATCTATTAACTGCCACTGTTAGAAGCTATGTAGGGATTTAGTACTGAAATTCTGCATGTCTAACATGAAATAAGTCTTCATGTAAGGACATGGAGCATTTTATTCTCAGTCACTAGAGCTCAAGTAGAAACAGACATTTATACTCCTAGAACCAGTTTGTTCATATAAACTTTTAACTTAATTTTATCATTAGAAATTTTGGAAAAACTTCTTTCACGATTCTGAAACATTAGATATAATATATCATTTAGTCATCTCTTGGTAAGTGGAGCATGTGGTCTTTTCAGTATAATATGACTTGATTCCCTAAATAGTAAATAATTAAAAGTAGAAAAAATTTAAAGGCCAACAAGTAGTGCCAATACTATAAAAATATCAGAAATATATGACAAACATATAGCAAATTCTAAGTGCTCTGAATAGCACAAAAATATATAGTCATAATATTCCTACACAATTATGTTAGAAATAAAAATGACATCAAAGTATGAGTATTAATCAAACAGTGATATTCAGGAACCAATCTAGGATAGCAGCATCTGTGAACACTGAAGTGTTGATAACTTTTTGAAACAATAATAGAAAACAAAATCTTAAAATTAATAGCAAAATTATTAGCATGTATTTTCATTCGATGTAAAAGAAACATTCATTTTCATATATTTCATTTTTCACTTTGCAGCATTTCTTCTTCTCCAAAATATTTTCATAAGGACTTTGAATGGCTGTTATCTATAAATAGAGAGTAACTTCATTCCATAAGCTGCCACTGACATACTGATCCTAAATCATTCCCTTAAATGATTATGCAATTTTTTCATCACTTCCACAGATTAAAATAGTCTGCACACTTTTAAAAATAGGAGCTGTGAGCAGAGTTACAATGGTAATGCAAGATACATTGGGGAATGGCTTGAGAAGAGAATATATCCTCATGTATGAGAAGGGATGTGCAACCAGACTCTGTAAATAAGAAAACCATGATTATTTCTTTGGAAGGGGGGTTATGCTGGCCCCAAAAAAGTCATTAGAACACATCATTGCTTAGGAAAGAGAGCGCTATCAAACTCTGGGATTTTGCTGTGAATGAAATAAAAACAAATGGCTGGTTTTCTAACCATAAACCCAGAGTTATTGTCCGCTACCTTTCATGTCTTTCCTTCAGGTTACATGTCTTTTTAAAAATCCCTCCTCTTTTATGCCTCCTTCCTTCCTTTCTCATATTCTATCATCCTCCTTTCTTCCTTATTCTTTTCTCTGTTATGCAACTGTTGTCTAGTAGTAATTTTACTCTCTATTTCCTTCCCCTCATTAAAAGGAAATTTAAATTGACACGTTTACGACTATCAATTCATTATAAACAATTAAGCCAATCTTTATTTGAATAGATATGCCCTTCTTGTTATTCATACTTGATAAAGGATGATCAACTCGACACAAGTGAGAACTTAAAGACCCTTCATGAAGTGAAGCCTGAGCTAGCCAGATTCTGTTTCCTCACTGATCTTATAATACAGCCTTCCTTCTTTTCTTCGTGGTAACTGTGAAAGGAAACATATATCAGTTGAGGTCCTAGACTCCAGAGTGACATGACAGAGGTTTGTGTTTAGTTTTCACTTAGCAGGTGTCCTAGTTAGCTTTAACTCTCATCCTGACATTGCCTAGAGTCACCTGAGAGGCAATCTCAGTTGAGAGTTGCTGAGATCATATTGGCCTGTAGACATATTTTGAGGAGATTGGTGTATTTGTTAATTGTTATAGGCAGGACAAGCAAACTGTGGGCAGTGCTATCCCCATAGTTTGTCCTGGGCTATCTAAGAAATCATGTCTGCATGAGTCTGAGACTGGGTGAGCCAGCAAGCAGCATTCTCTGTTATCTGTCCCAAATTCCTGCTTTCAGTTTCTGCCCTGATTTTTTTTTTCAGTGATGGGTTGCAACCTGGAAGTGCAAATCAAATAAACCCTTTCCTTCTCTAAGTTCCTCTTTGTCACAGTGTTTAACACAGCACAGAAAGGAAATCAGAAAACTGGGTCTTCCTGGTTTTCAGTAAGTTAACCAGGCACCTACTCAGTTCCCCATTTTTTCATAATGGAATAAAGCAGTTCCTATGAAGAATATGATGAGCTAATGTAATAAAGATCGAGTGGCTCTTGTAAGTACTGCAGAAACCTGCTAAATAATAAATCAAATTCCTTTGCTTTCTGGAACTGAGCCAGGTAGAAAAACAGTTCTGAGTAGCCAACTAGAAAGCACTAATTATTGTAAGTTTTCAAGTCCAAGAAAGAGAAAATAACAGAAGTGCTAATGAAAGCACATTGGGATTTGCATCACTGTAATCCTTACCCTCATTCCGTCCAGCTGTTCTTGAAGTGGCCACTGCCCTGAGCACAAGCATATGCTCTCTGAGTCATTTAATGCATACATTCTTCATTTCCAGACATTTTCAGTTGAAAATAGTTCATAGATAAAATAGTTGTGGATTTGAATGTGCATAGAGAAAGGAATTTTTAATTAAACACAGCCTCTGACATCAGGCTGATGCTGCTGAGTGTAGAGGAATACTTGATCCTTGATCCGGCAGCATGGCTGCTCTGGGAAAGGGTCACCTTAAAGGGCCTGTATGATTGACATTTGATCTCTGGTCCAGCATTGACTGCTCTTGGGTAGAAAGAATGTTAATTGGGCTAATCCTATCCTCTATTTGTGCTAATGCTAAAAGAAAAAGAATTCTGTGGATCGTCCTCAGAGACTAACATGGAGACATAAGTAATACCATATGACTCTCAGTCTGACCTTTGTCTTGTGGCAGCAAACTTTACTGTCATGGCTTTTGGATTAACTCAAAATAAGACTTCGAATCTGAAGGCAACTTAGCACATGCCTTCAAGCCGACTCCAAAGGCATAGTAGTACATGTCTTTAAACCCAATGTAGCACAGGCATTTAAGCCAACTCAGAAGGAAGTGATGGCACAAACCCTTAAATCCAACTCTCAGAATACAAAAGGAGCAGTCAGTGGAAGCAGAGAAGAAGCAAGGTAGGAGCGGAGGGAGGAAGCAGAAGGGGAAGCAAGGTAGAAGCAGAGGTAGAAGCAGATAAGAAGCAGAGAGGAGAAGGCAGGGTTCAGAGTGAGAACAAGAGAATCAGAAGCAGGAAATTGAAGATGCAGGTGTGTGGAGAAGACACAGTCAAAAAGGCAGCTAGTCAGAGTTCAGTTCAGAATAAATTAAGTTCTGTTTAATCTCAGAGGTTGAAGCCCTCTAGGTCCAGGCTTGCGTCTTGAAGATTGTATCTCTCTTTTCCTTGAACCCCCTCAGATAAAAATACTTTTACAGATGAGCAGATTACCCCAGAAATGCTTTTCACCTTCTTACCCTAAATATTTTCTCTTTCTCTCTCTCTCTCTCACTATCTGTCTCTCACTGCCTCTCTCTGTGTGTATTTCTCTTTCTTTCTCAGAATTTCCAAGAACAAAATCCACTGATGTGGTGTCTTAACGCTAATGATAATGAAAATGTAATTAAACAGTATGTTCCAATTCGACAATATACATTTCTCTGTCCTAATACTTGGCTCAGAGAACATAAAGTGAAATTTTCAAATTAAGGTCATTTTAGTCACTGTGACCATTTGAAGTCACAGGCAGTTGAGGCAGTGGAACTAGCAAAATAAAACATGAATCCTTCAAATTCTATGACCATCAATTGAACAATTTTCTCAAGTTATAGGTAATACTAAGTAGAGTTCTTTAGATGTAAAATAATACAAGAATTTTTATTTCCAACACCATTTACCACCATCGAAACATTTTTGTAAAATTCTGTATATTTTAATAGGATTCAGAAAATTCTTTGAATTTATCTTAAAACTTAATTTGGACCTTAAAATCAATTAATATCAACCATCTCATGGGCAATCATAATACTCGGAAGTTCATACTCCATAAGTGCAGATATGTTTTCCCATTTTGTGACAACAAATAATCACTTCTCCATTCTTCCAAGTACCCACTGTATTTGGAAATATTTTCCCAAAGTATAATACACCTATATGAACTGAAAATAAATCTATTGTTGCAGCTTGGTGAAGTTTCACTGTATGATTGACTCAGGAAATTGTTGCTAAGAAACCTTGGAGGAGAACTATTTGATATTTGAATTCTGAAGTTGGTTAAATGTTTTAAGAACCCTGGCCTTGCTTTTGAGACATGTTCTGTGGAGTAAAGGCATCCTATCTCTAACTGGAGATCTAGTATGCACTCTGGAGACTGCACATGAGTTAACCTCATTTCCATATTTCTATACTAGCAATCTGGTGCAATCTATAATACAGAGTAGCTTCATTGAACACTTAACCAAATATGACCTATTGCAGCAAAAGTAATAGAGGCCCTGACCATGGGCGTTATGCCTGACTACTCAACTAAGTGACATGGCTTCGCGCTTGTGTTGCGTTCGATTCTCATTCTTATACATCAAGAGAAACACAAAGGCGGGAAGTGAAACTGACCTTAGGATTCAGGATTGTACTTAGCTAATCATTTATGTTGAATCCTGTGTGTACATAGAACTTGTTTTTTTCCCACTGTTAAGGTTGCAAGATTCCAGTAACAAAGTACCATAGGGAAGGTGGTTTTAACACACACAAGAAATAATTTTTTATTTTATTTTAATTTTTCTTCTCTCATACAATTTATAGATTACACCCCAGCCTCTCTCCTCCTCCTTCCCTCCCTCCCTCCACCCCCTTGCCCTATCATCTCCCCCAGATCTACCTCCATAATCACCCACTAACACCCCTCCCCCCATACACATTTCCCCGGGAGAGGGGAATGTTCCTGCAGGGTTACAGCATCAAATAGCAGGGTGGAATGAAGCCAGGCACCAATCCCTACACCACCTCAAGGAACTATTTCTAAAATAAGCTACATATTAGGACACAAGGAAAAAGTATTTTTAAAGTAAGTCCAAAGGTTAGAAGTTAAAGAACATGGTGTTAAGTGGGTTTTTCCCTTCAGGAATCGCTCTCATTCCTTCAGAGATGCTTCTCCTTCTTCTTTGCATAGTATTTCCTCTGGATCACTTTATGACCAGGTTCCTTCCATTTGTGAGGACATTAGACATACCGGATTAGAACCCACCTTAACACATTTTCAGGCAGTTATCCCATGAAGATTCCTGGCTCCAAATGCTTTCCTATATTTTCCTAAATATTAGGCTTTCAGTGTGTGGATTTTAGGAGCCCCTGGATTACACAGGGCATCTGGGGAAATAGCTTGATAGGTAATTTCCACACATGTAAGAGGACTTGAGTTTGGTCATTAACATGCATGTAAAAAAGTTCACACTCCATGACACAAACTTATAAAAACTAATCCAGGATTCATGGCACCTGCTTAGACTAAGAGGTAAAAGCAGGAAGATTAATGGGAGTCACTGGTCAGCACATGCCACTAGGGGAATCTTATGCCAGATGGACAAATCCAGAGCAGTGACTCTGGAGGCTGTTCTTCTACCTCACATGGCCAAGCACCACATGCACCAGAATACATAAGGACACACATATGTGCCTAATCAGCCTCATTCACATGACTATAACCCTATGGCTTGTTTTTTTCCAGGGCCCCACTGGGTGCCTCACCAGCATGCATTTTTTAAAAAATATGCATTGTGTTTTTGTTCACAATAGCCATTATTCTAGACCTCAAACTTATTCATGTTGCCTGATCAAGTCACAAGCTCCTCCATCTCCCCTTTAAACCTACCTTCTGATAAGTGGTAGCCTAAACTTAACTTCTATGAGTTTGATGTCGTCTATTTTCCATTTGTTGATATCAAACCATTATGCACAGTACTGGGTTTCACAAAATTCCTTTCCTGTATATTGTGAATTTTCACAATATAAAACCCATCTTCTTCCACTTTTCCCCCCCTTCGAGCTACCTTCCCTGCTTCTGTTACTCTCCTTTCCACTTTCACAATATCTGGGTAGAAAAGGCTTTATGCATCTTATATAAAATCTAGTAACAAAAATATGAATTTTGTCTTTGAATCTGGGCTTCCTTTGTTAAGTATGATTATCTCGAATTAAAACAACTTTATATCAAGTGACATATTCTTAACATTTTTAGCTGAATACATCTTCACTGTTTTCATATACCACATTTTTTTTATTCATTCTTCTTTCTGGGATCCTGGGGTAATATCATAACTTGGCTGTTACGAGCCATTCAACAATAAACATGGATAAGCGAATGTCTCTTTTTATATATTGATTTAGATTTAGGATTTTGTACCCAGAAGTGATAGACAAGCCATTTGATATTTCTAATTGTTTTCTGAGGAATCTTCCTAGTGATTTCCATAGTGTCATAATTAATTCACATCCCTATAGCAATAAGCAAATAGTTTTTTTCCCTAATAATCAGCATTTGCTATTTATCAATCTATCTTGTTTGATAATTTATCCTGGACAAGATAGGGTCGTTTAGTTTTACCTTGCATTTCTAGGATGGTGACGGAATTTAAACCCCTTTTAATACTGTCTATCAAGCTTCTCCTTTTGACAGCAATCTATCCATTTCATTAGCTCATTTACTTATTGGGCTGTTTGAAATTTTCAAATCTTTATTGTGTGTTTTTACTCCTCATATGAGTGAGATCATGTAGTTTTATATGTCTGCTTCTGGTATATTTCACTTCGCATAGTTTTCTGAGTGATGTTCATACCAAATCCCACAATGTCTGCACTCATTTATTTCAATCCAGCAGTGAACCAGTGTTCCTCTTTCTCTTTTCTTACCAGATCATGACATTTATCATCATTGTAATAGAAGCCATTCTAGTAGAT
This sequence comes from Cricetomys ansorgei, assembly GCA_026225945.1. Taxonomy (NCBI): domain Eukaryota; kingdom Metazoa; phylum Chordata; class Mammalia; order Rodentia; family Nesomyidae; genus Cricetomys; species Cricetomys ansorgei. The sequence continues at coordinate 2,268,601 of JAMJFZ010004091.1, read as the reverse complement.
ATGAGGTGATATTACAATGGGACTGTAATTTGCCTTTCTATGAAAGTTAGTAACACTCAACATCTGTGCTCATTCTATTCATGAACACTTATTTGTATTTGAGAAATATACGTTCATATCATTTTTCTATTTTAAAATCAAGTTGTTCTCTTACTAGTGAGGTGATTTCCTTATTCAAATAAAGAGTAAAACTTACTATTCTTCTTTCAGTTAAGTGACACCAGAATACACTTTTTTATAAATAAAAAGATTAAATATAAAATCATAAACACATATACATAGTGATTATACTTTATTTCCTTTATTCCCATTTAATCCACCATCAGCTCATAAACACTAGCTTCAGATTTTGTCCCAAAGCGTCTGTGTCTCTCTATCTTTATAGAATTGGAGCAGTTCAAACCAACATTATCTCTAGCCTAATTTCTAATTAATTTTGGCCAATCATGTTTTGACATTCTGTATGGCTTCTAAGTATTCCAAAGACCTCAAGACTTGCTGCTTGACTGTTTGGTCTCTGGCTTCTACACAAAGGAGCTATTGGTGCCATATTGAAACTTGACTCACCTTCAAAAGTATTATAGCTTCTCCCTACAAACCTTCATTATTGTCCCTTTCTTATTTATCACATGATGCCCTGAGAATCAATTCCATACCCCTGTATTAATCAGTCTATGAAAGCCTTCTAGACTCTTAATCTGTAATATATTCTTCAACAATTCACTTGTCATTGTGAAATGTTTTTTCCTAAGCCATTATTGTGTAAGTCATAGCAAAACAGACATCCATTAAATTGTGTCCATTGTCTAAACAAACATATAGAACAATTTCTACTATGTAGTATGTCACTGACTTCTCAAAGGAAGAAATACATAAATATGGAATATTTGTTTCATTTAAGTTTTATTTGATTTTCTTGCCCTCAAAAAAATCAATGAAAGTAGGAATAGTACTTAAAGAGAGAAACCATGTTGATTTACAGGTATTTTATGGACTTTGTAACACTTCAAAGAACATAATTGTTGAAAACTTAGAAAATAGGTAGGTGAGATTACTTGATGTATACAAGTCTGATGCTGTGAATCCAATCCCTGTGTTATACGGTGATGAGAGAACAAGCTCCTGAATGTGGTCCTATGATTTTTATATACCAGCTGAAGCAGGAATACAAACCCCACTCACCAGCCTCCACACCCACTCAAAATAAATAAATGATATGAAATAGTCTTAGAATAAAAAATGATAGAATAGCTTTCACAATACCAGCTCTTCAACATTCTCATGTAAGCACCTAGTGAATAAAATAAAATACAAGTTCACATAGTGCAGTTAAATAAAATTTGTAATTTCAATGTTATATACTACAAAAGTTATTCGTAGTTGTGCTATTTTCCTCAATAAAATTGGTATCTAAATTGTGCTATATTTTGTAATATTAAATAAATTATTTTTACCTTGAATACAAAGAATGAGAATTTGGCTACAATTTAGTGGTGTGGGTGGCTGTTAGAGATTGTAGAAAGAGAGAGAATAACAAGTTGAATGGACAATGGCTAGATAATACTTTTCTTATTCATTGGAATTCATTTTCTTGCCTAGGTATTTCAAAAAATCATAACTTTTTCAGTCTTTGGTGTTAAAGTATATAAAAAACTACTCCATTTCTTTTTAACTCCTAATATATATTTTAATATGACCTTAATCTAATTTTCTGTTTCTTTCATAAAAAAACAAACAAACACACACACACACACACACACACACACACACACACCATAACAGATGCAAATGTAATAATTTTTAGATCACTTTCCCTCTACTGTGTTCAATTTCATTGATTTTACATGTGTAATATTGCAGGTGCTATGATATGAGATGATAATTTTAAATACAAATAAAATCTCATAGCACAGCCTTTATATACTGATTTATGCTTTGATGATATTTTGACATTATTATTACTATTATTGTTGTTATTATAGTTTTTATTCTGAAGTGTATAGAGTGTTATCTTTAAATACCACCATTTTATAAATTCCTGTACAGTGGAGGAAGGCCAGATATAGTCTTCAACACTAAACCAGAAAATATCTGTTAGTAGTTATCTGTGTATCTTCTCTATTAAACAAATTGAAAACTTCCCCATGCCTCTCTTCTTCTTCCTTTCTTCCATCCATCTTTCTCCCTTCTCTCTCATACTACTGGGTCTTTAAAACTAGTAAGGGGGTTACTCATTTGGTCTCACTTTAATTCTGTCTGGAATAATCTAGAGTAGAAAATTAGCTTTTTGGGTATTATGAAGAATTTCATAAGTTTTGAAATTACTTTCAATTGTAGTGATCAGAGGAAAAGGACCCAGATAAGAAATTAGCTGTGAGAAATGAACTATTAAGATAGTTTCATAAGAGAATCCCAAATAAATGGCACCACATTGCTTGGTCCCAAATGATGAACAGTTCTTAATGTAACTAAATATTTCCTGTAAAAGTTTCCTACCAGATCATTAAGTGGAATAAAACTGCATGAATTATTCTCACCACAAGGTTAGGGATGTCTGACTAAGTTCTGGCATTTGAATGTTGCTGCATGAAATGCCATTTGTGCTTCCAAATTTGTATTGTGGAGATAAAGTTTGGGCAAAAAAATCCCTCTATAGAAGGAAGAAAGAAAGGAAGGAAGGAAGGAAGGAAGGGAAGAAGGAAGGAAGGAAGGAAGGAAGGGAAGAAGGAAGGAAGGATATGAGGGTGGGAGAAAGAGAGAGGGGTAAAGGAGGAAGGGAACAAGGAGAGAGAGAGAGAGAGAGAAAGGGGTGGAGGGATTGTCCCAAGTTGGGTTGGTTGGATTTTATTTCAGTTGGTGACAACATTGAGCAGCAGTTAGAACATTATCCAACCATTGTTATCAGTAAGTTAATCCAGTAATTTTAATCCATCCTAGTCATCATTGATTTGGCTACTAGGAAGGGGGACATATTTAAGCAAAGCATGCTTTGAAGGGCATACATTGCCCTCTGACCTTCCTCTCCCTTTCTCCCTGTTTCCTGGGTCTCATGAGGTGAATATCTTTGATGTACCACGCCTCTACTCCATGATATACTGTGTCAGACAGAATAAAGGCAGTCAACCATAGACAGAAGATTCTCAAAATATGAAGCAAAACAAATCTTTCTCATGTTAATTTGATTTTCTCAGATATTTTGTCACAACCGTGAAAGAACCTGATTTACACTGAGACAGTATGCTCAGAAATTTGATGAACTATAAGATGTGCATTTTTGTAGGCATTGGAAATTAAAATTGTTTAAATCTAATAGTACAAAAGCCATATTTATGGGAAGAGTTCAGGCCCATTGCATGCTGTTTTTCTTTTTCTCGGATCATAAAGAGTGATAAGTGGCAAACAAACATTTAATAAAGAATGTGATGCTATGTAACAGATAAAGCATGGAAAATATCGCCCACCCCCTCTTTTTCATGTGATGTAGATTACAGAATATGGAAGGAACAAGAAAACATATAACAGATTGTCCTGACAACACCCTTGAGAAATTAATTGGCATCACATCATTTTTCAGTTGAATTTTCTTCATGCAATTATTCCTCTACCAGAATAAATGTAGTTGGAAATATAGGTAACTTTTAAATTTTAGGACAAATTGACTATCTTTGAGGAAAGTTTCTATGTTTTTTCTTATCTGAAAAATCAATGCTAAGAACAACTTGCCCAAAAAGTCCTTGGATTTAAATGGTTAAAACACTGAAGAGATTTTTATAGAAGCATTTTGATCATCAGTGGGAGCTAACAACTAATGGCTTAGATCAAGAACTATATTTCAATCAATCAAGAATAGTTTATTGAGTGTCTATTAAATGTAAGTTCAATCCATTTCCATCCCAATCTGCCTCTCTTGGCCTCTGGGGCCTCTGGTGGAATTCAAGCAATAGATTCTATTAGAATGGAAAAAGAAAAGTCTCCCTTGAGCCCATCCTTTCAGTTACTGGCTCCAGTGTGGATGTGAGTAACACTTCTTCTGAACATGAATTTAAAGAGTGATATGAAGAAAGCTTTTCACACTGACTCTGGATAATAGAAATTGTAAAAATGGCCACTGTCATATTTCAAATGTGCTAAAAGCAGATGATGGCAGGTTTAGCTTTCACATTACATAATAGTGAAATGCCTGCTGCCCACTAAACTTTACCTGAATGTTATCATTAATTGATTATGTGTTAAATATGGAACATATGGACAGACTATGTTAAATAAGTGAACTTATCTATTATTAGTTAAGCTGAAACATATTAATGCATTACATATAAAATCAGAGGCATAATATACAGAGTCTGGCAAGAGCTTAGTACCTGTGAATTTCATCTATTTACTCTTATGCCTATTTATACTCAATTTATCCTGGAATTTTTGGAGTTATAGCTAATTTAGTTCAGAAATTCCAGATATAGAAATCTCTAAAACCAATTTATTCTCTCCTAGGGATTTCAAAATAAGAGGAAAAAAGGATTCAGAAACTTTCAAGGAAAGACCATGTCAACAGGTTGGACTCCAACCCTTCTAACAAACAGCAATTTATAAACACTGGCAGCTGAATCTCACCATTAATGAGAACTATCTTCTGCTGCCTTCATAACATTTGCATACATTCAAACCACTAAGCTTAAAATACAAACGGCTGACTGGAAAGTATGAAAGAGAGAGACTCTTGGACTTACAGAAGTAGTACAAATCCCAAGCCCAAATCGTAAAGGATATAAGCAAAAAGGTAAAAAAAACAAATGACTTTGTAATTAACTCCAATTTTGCTGAAACTTGGCCAGTGGGATTCTGTGCTGGTAGCCAAATTCACTGGTAAATACAGTGAAAAATTAATCCTTTCCCAAAGACTCAAAATCTACCTTTCTTTTACTTTAAGCATATTCTTTCTAGTATAGAAAGAGTTACTGTGGATGTTAAAGTCACTTCCATTGTTCTCAACTCAAAACAGAGGCTTTTAGTGACTTTTAGGAAATAAAGAGACCAGAGATAATAATGATCACAGAACGATTCTAATCTCATGTCCTTCCTGTCCTCAGTTGTAGTCCACGAAGTTATGACCAACAAGAATTATCAGATTAAGGAATTGTCAAAGAAAAATATTTATTGCATTCCCCATATTCAACATATCAAAGCAGGAATGTGAAGTAATGTATAAGAAAAACAAGATACAAACAAAAATGTCATCTTCCTTGCTCCTCTCATTCCTGAAGCAGTATGTTCTGTAAACCATGATATAATCAATTATTATATCATCACATAAGCTACCTTATTATCATTAAATTACAATAACAGATATATGGATACTAGAATTGCTATAACACACAACTTTAGGTTTTTATATCCAAGTGAAAAGAAATTTTCAAAGAAGGATTAAACATGTTTATCTTGCTGTATCTGAATAAAATCGTCTCTGGAATTCATTTTGTAATATCTCATAGTTCAAACTGAAGTAAAATTTATTATTGGTTTTATGTAGTTGACATATAGTACACCTCTGAGTTTCATAATTATCTCTACCTCACTAAATGGAGCCCCCCCTGCTTCCTATTGCCAAGTGAATAAGTGTATCCTTACATGGAATTAGGAGCATGATGAACTATGGTAGCCAGCTCTAAAAGTTTTGGCAGTATATATGCAAACTAGCTTACAGTATTTAAAAAGAAATTATCACCTCTGAGTCTGCTCCGCCGTATACTTTCACCACTGAAAATTAAACGCATGGTAAATGAACATGTAGATAAAATTTAATATCTCAGCTCCCCAGATGAAGTACAAAGAATACGCTTAATAATCTTTATGTCATGAAAACTGGCCAATCATGAATACGATGGGTACCCTCTGGAGAGAGCACGGATGGGTCACTTTTGTCATTCATGTAAAGGAGGAGCTGGAGAGAAGGGTTAGGGTTAGCGTCACTAACTCCAAATCATCCCACAGAGCATCAAAGACTAGAAATAAGCACTTTTTGTTTGTAAGCCACCCATTTACATATGTTTATTGTGCTAGTCTAACCACATTAAGACCAAACCATTATCCTACATCAGAGAGATTTTAACATACATGTTAAAAGATTACTTTTCTTAGTTTCTCTTAACTCTTGATGTTTTTTTTTTTTTTACTTGTCCATCCTCAAACTGATTGGATTTTGCCTAGGATGCGCCAATATAGCCAAACTCCTACAGTCTCACAGAAAACTGCACTATGCTTTGTCTATAGATATCTGTATAAGATCCATGGACATTTCTGTCCAGTGAAGTCTACATCAAACTTCATTTAACATATTTTAAAAGTAGTAAAAGTATACTTCTTTAAATTCAACCTAAAACATTTCTTCAGCTTGACTATCCACATCACTAACTACAAAAGAATTTCATCCAAATTTGCTTTACTAAGTATGATTCAAGTCAATTGACCAAGTCTATAAAATCTCAAATTTTTAACCTCTTACATAAATAAAAACAGCCATGTTGGTGTAAGCCATAATATTTTTCACTAAAACACACCTTAGGAGACAAAATATTAATGGTGAACTACTCAATCTATGACAGTTAGTATTCCATAAAGCCTTATACAAGAGCAGACATATTGATTAGATCAAGTGTCAATAGTTTTAACCCTTGGTTTGTTCCCAAAGACAGCTTGAATACAGCCATTGCGTCTGTGTTTGGAGTAGAAATCTGATGGTCTGACTTTCGCTTTGGTACTTCCTTTTAAATATAAAATGTGTCCTTGGCCCCCTTCTGTCCATTTCAAATATTGCATTAAAATGTGTGTTAGACTTGTTGAAGACAACCACTGTCTCTATGCTTTCAGTCTAGTCTCAATGAGGAACCGTTATCTAAAGAGTACAGTATACGGAAATGAATTAGTCTCTTCTATTTCAAAATCTTATGAGGGAACAGAGGTTTTAAAGCCTGAGCTGTAGCTGGCCCACCACACAGCTTGCCGTCTGTCTTGGTACACCCTATTTTCTCACAGTAATCTTGAATCTTCAAAAGATTTCAGAGTTGTATTTCAATATGCATTTAATCTTATCCCTACTAGTTTAACAGTAATTTATGAACTGCTCTTCTCCAGACAATTTTTGATAACTTCTGCCAGCAAAAGTCTTATTTTTATTCAAAATGTTCAGGATGGTTTGGGAATATGAATTTACTGAAGAGTAAACCTAAGATTCTGTGACTTAGTTTCTTTATTTCACTGTGTTCATTCATCTAGATAATATTTATAATTACAAACATGTTGTAAGCACCTGTAATATGCCACAAATACAGTACACATAAATTACAGTGTATCTTCAAAATAGCCCAATTTCATACTAATAAATACCTCTCTAATTTATTTATTTATTATTTTTATTTTTACAGGTTCAGCTTTTTATTGGACATGTTAACAAAAGGTTTAGTCAAAAAGACAAAAGCCCAAGTCATCATTGGACTTCTCAGATTCTTCCTTCTTTGCTTCCACTCTCTTCTCCTCAGCTGAGGTAGCAATGGTGGGATGGACATGGAGCAGGACCACCTGCTGGAGCTGCTCCAGCTGCTGTGGTGGCCCACCAGCCCCTACTTTTCAGATAAGGTTTCCAATGTTGACATTGGCTGCAAAAAAGCCAGGCCAGAAAGGTTCAACACTGACAGCAGCAGCTTCAATGAGGGCATGGTCCTTCATGACCATCACCTCCTTGTAGTGCAAGATGATGGTGGAGTGGATGCAGGAAAACTCAGAAATGGAGACCCTGCTGCAGACTGCAGGCATGGCCCTAGGGTCCAGACGAAGTAAGGGCTTCCCCTCAATGCAGCCTTAGCTTCCTCAGAGGAAACAAGCATCTTGGTGGCAGCTGAGGAAAGGTACTTTTCTAATTTATAACTGAAAAAACTAAGCTAGGACGTGTGGATCAGATCACTCACTGGGCTGTTCACAGACTCTACACAGAGTTCCCAAACAAATCCACCCACCATTAATTGCTTCCTATACAAGCACCTGGTTATTCCTAAAGCCTGTGTGATAACAACACTCAGAACAATGCGTTTCTTATTCACTTTCTGAAACCATAATTACTCCTCGAGCACAATTCATTCATACAATCTAATCTATCTGTCAGATTTTCTGCCTACTGAGCAGTAAACCGACTACCTCCTTCTGAACTCTGACTCTTCTCATTCAACTCACTTGCTATTCTGGCTCAAACTCTTCTCCAAACTGACTGGTTCAAACTGATCTTCACATTTGGCTTACTATTTCTGACCAATCTCTTCGAACTCTTGCTGACTCTGGCTGATTCTCTGACTGCCTCAGATTGAACTGCTCTGCTGGGCTTCAAGCTGACTCATTCTTCCTGTCTGTTACTGACTTGTGCTGAGCTGCCTCTGCACCTCTGTGTCTCTCCCCAAACCTGCCTGCTTCAGACTGCTCACTTCATACTGCCTAATGTAACTGACTCTTCTGTAACTGCCTTCTGTTTTCTAGAAAGAGCCTGCCTTTCTTTGGTGAGAATTGGTCGTATCCTCACTCTGACTCACTCTGCTAAGTCTTCCTCTGATTAATTACTTTGCCTGTCCTTCACTGATTCATCTCAGATGTCATTTCTGTATGACACTGTCTCTGAGCTTTGCTTCCTGTGTCTGTTTCTGCACTCTATTTCTGTCTAGGGATTAAAGGCAGGGATTACCACTGCCTTCTTCGCAGCACTGGGATCAAAGACATTTCCTACCACTTATTTCTGAATACTGGTATTAAAGGTGTGTACCAACATTCTTAACATACTTTCTACATTGCATCTGGACCACACAGACCTTTAAATGTGATTCCTTCAGGTAGACCCCTGGAATATCAACTCTTCCTAGCTTTCCCACAGGCATATTCCTTTATAGTCTTTTGTCTGAGAAATTCATTTTCACTAAATCTGTGACATAATCAAATGGGAGCTTTTCCAATATAATCTCTTCATAAATTGTTGGTTAGATTTGGCAGTACCCAAGTTACAAATTACCAAAATAGCCTATGTTTTTAATTGTTACTCTCAAAGAGTACTTATTCTGAAATACACGTCTCACCTTTATTTAAGTTACAGTATAAGCAAACTAAAACTGGATATTTTGAAAGTGAACAAGGCAAAAAAAGTCCAGGTTGGACTAGAGCCTGGAGAGAAGAGTCAGTAGTTAAGAGCACTTGCTTCTTTTGCAGAGTACCTGAGTTCAGATCACAGCACATATATCTGTTATCTATCTCACAACTGCTTGTAACTCCAGATCAAGGGATCTGATGCTCATTTCTGGACTCTTCAGATCAGAAAGAATCTGCATATATGTCTACATTCTCACACAGAACTAAATACATGCAATTATAAAGAAAAGAAAAGAAAAAAATCTAACAAACCCAGTACCAGACATGAGAAATTTTTGTTGCACTTGTTGGCCAGGGTAGTCCAAGTAGCTCTCAAAATAATATAAGCAATTGCTGCTAGCCTTGGTTGACTCTAAGAGGAAAGACATTATACACAGACCTTAGATGATTTAAGCTACATGAAAGTTGACAACATTTTTTCCTGTGTTCTATCTTCCATAGTACTAGAAATTATTATGCAATCTGCCAAGGGAAGGAATCAATCCATAGTCCTAATGAGCTGTGGTACCAGTGAACCACAACAATGACAAGCATGGTAAGATAACCCTAAAGGTCCATAATCAACCGCTATCTAATAAGACTGAAGACCTACTTAACAGGAGAGAAACCATAACTTATACTATAACCCTAGGATAGCTAGCCAGTGTTAGCAAGGCCATGGATATTAGAAGAGAATCTAATACCACCACTTTGCATGATCAACATAATTCCAAACAGCACTTTCATACTCTTCCCTTTCAAACACAGATAATTGTGCCTTTCACCTTGCATTAAATAAGATTATCTTTATAGAATATGGAGACAGTTACAGTAAAACCAGAACTGACATAATGTAGAAATCAAAGGACCATGGGGAGCCCGACTGCAAAGGATAAATCTACAACACAACTCCTGCACCTAAGGCTCAGGGAACATCCTGGAAGAGAAGATAGAAAGTCTGTAAGAGTGAGAGGACCAGGAAGTTTGCTGTGAGTCTCTCCCAGAAATGTCTGCCTAAATAAGACTTAAAGAATGATAATATCAATAAACATGTTAAACAGAAGGAGAAAATCTCATAGAGTCCAACCCTACAAAAAGAGCTGCAGGAAACTAATGACTGCCAAGAGAGGAAGAATAAGCATTCCACAAAGATGAGGTCTCTCATTGCTTATCCAACACAAAATGGTCATCCCTGAAATCATATACAAATAGACAACAAAACTAGACTCAGTAGATTTACTCTTGTGTGTGTGTGTGTGTGTGTGTATGTGTATGTGTATAAAACAATAAATCAAAGAAAGAGAAGCATAAATGGGAGAGTGTTATAATTGTATTTTAATTTAAAAATACATTTTTAAAAAGACAGCATTCAATATTCTGACTTTTATACGTGTGTTTACCTGTTTCTCTTACAGACTCCTATGCCTGACTATTAATTGCAAGTACATTCTCATACAAGCATTAATTATCTTTTTCTGACTACAATGTCCTAATGATTCCTAAACATCCAATTAATTATGAATTTCAATTATATACATAGTTTCTAAGCAAATGTTATTCAAGAATTTTCTTCAAATAACATTAGACATCCCACATCTTTATGGCTACTAAAATAAAGTGGTATTTTGATAATCTCAAGTTTGTACATTTTCCTGAGTTAGTCTTCCTAATTATCGATGTTTGATTGCGATGTGGAATATCAGGGCCTCTTACCACACCCACGGCCAGGTTTCAACCTTATTCAGCATCTCAGATAAATTCTAGTATCTTCATAAAAATTTGTGCTAAAGTCTTCTTAGACTATAGTATAAGATTGGCTGTGTTTCGTTTCTAATTGGGTACTTAAAAAGTACTTAAAAGCACTTATATGAATTTTTTGCCTGCATGTTTGTAAATGCACTACATGCATACAGTGCTGTGGAGACCAGAAGAGGGCCATTAGAAATCTTGAAACTGGAGTTGAAGACAGTCATGCCTGTGCTAGAACTTAATTCAATCCCTTGGCTAGAAAGCCAGAGCTCTACCCTTGACTCACCACGCCAGCACCAAGGACATACCTGTTTTTTATCCTAAGGAAATTCACTGACTTCTGGGCAGAGTTCTGTAGTCTGCACTCCAGAATTAAAGTCTACTTCATGGGAATTCCAATGCTTCTTTATCTATGAAAGATGACTGAGATTTTCAATGCTCCATCCAATAAGTTTTTCACTTGAAGATCTTGTTAGAAGAAAGTTGTTTTAGCTCCTTTTCCATGTTAGCTACAACTTTAGAGATTAAAAAGAAATTACTATGTGACATGTTTCGTTTTTAAATCATATTTGAATAGATAATAGTAACTATATAAAAATACTGTTTTGAGAATTTATGTTAATAACATGAGAATACAAGAGAAGGCATCTCATTAGCATTTACTAGAAAATTATTTGATATAAAGATAATACAAACTTATTTTGATTTTCAAATTCAAGTGTTATATGTCAATTCTGCAGATTGAAGTGGCCTGTAGATATATTGTTGGCATTGAGAACCATGTCAAGTTCAATAATAGTAGATACTCAAAAAAGGCTTGATGATATAATGGTGGGTGTAGACACTGTCCACCACCATATCTATATCTATCTATATCTATATATCTATATATAGCTCTATATCTATATCTATATCTATATCTATATCTATATCTATATCTATATCTATATCTATATCTATATATATCTATATATCTATATATATATATATATATATATATACACAAACGCATTTGTGTGTGAGAAGTAATAACACATCTAACACATCTTCACCTATAGGTTCATGTTAAAAACCAAACCAAACAAAACAAAGACCAAAACGATCCCAGTGTTTTCTATTGGGTAAACAACAAATATGAGTTCTCAAAAAGGAGGAGTTCCCATGCTTTATCAATTTCTCTGTATGATGGTTAATCATCATACCCAACTAGATTGTACCTACTATCACTATGAGACTGAGATGTAACTTTGGGTATGTCTTTTTGGGACATTTCCAGAGGATCAAATGAAGGGACAGAACCAACTTGAATAAGGGTGGACTAACTTAATGGGCTTCAGGCATTAGCAAAGTGAATGGAGGAAAACCAGAAAGTGGGCATAGTATTATCATCTTTCTTCCTGTCCCTTAATTATGTGAAATGATTTGCTCTATTACATCTTCATCAACATGTTGAACAGACAAGTTTGGAACCTTTAGCTCAATGCATCTTTCTTCTGCCAAGTTGTTTTTGTCAACTACTTATTCATAATAATTGAAAAGAGCTATTTTTTTTTCTCAAAAAAATAATGTAATTTGGTTTCCTTCTTTCCCCTGCATGCCCATGTTCTCTCCTTGTATGCCATTGGCCTCAAGCTTTAATTTACTTTATATCCAGCTAATGTGATATTTCAGATCACAACCAACTATATTCAGTCAATTTCAAACATGAACACAATGCAGATACTGATCTGAATCCACTCTCTGAAGCATGGCTATCATAGATAATAGGCATCAGTAGGGCTATTGACCACCCTTCAATTATATTATCAATATGTGACCAAGACAAACAAACATGGATTCCAACCTCCTCACTAACAGACATGGCCATAACTGAAAGAAAATGAAATTTCTTCACTTTGATTTCAACAGTGAAACGATGAAAAAAATAAGAATGAAGCATTAGCATTCAGTGAATCACTACTGAAGTCTTATTGCTTTAGTTCTGTTGTATTATATCTTCTGATATTCAAATATAGTTAACAAAATTGGGAAGCAAAAGTAGTTGTGCTGCAGATCATATAATTATAGTCACGCTGACACACAATGCATCTAGGAAGTTCTTTGGTCATACATAAAATCAACTCATGTTAAATAGAATGAAAGTGGTAGTGTGGTCTGTACCTGAAAAAAAAAAGCAGCTTATTATCACATGTTTTGTTCTACTTTGTCCATTCAAAGAAATGACTATAGACTGGTCATGATGATTTTTAGGAGAAATCATTTTATTTTATGAAACAACTAACTTAATATAATTATTGCAGCCATTTTTGTTCAATATTTTAAAGTATACTGTAGTTACAAATCTTTTTACTGTACCTATTGAATGACATTCATTGGAGTACTGAAAATGTAATACTTTTAATTGTTCCCTCTTTCTTTTCTTCTGTCTAAAGTACTTCAGAAACACATTGGTGGTCATAACACAATGGTTAAAATGGTTAAAAACAATAATTAACTGTTGTTTTTCTCACACTTTGTTCCTTTGAGATCTTACAATTGTTTGGTGGCAATTGCGTCCAGAGTTCTGGCAAGTGTTCATTGACTTATAACAGTCTGCGGGAATTTAAATAGAAAAGGACATTTTCTAATTATGAGAAGAGTGGTTTATAACCTGAGGCATAAGGTTGTTCCTCCCCACGGTTGATCTCTGTGTGTTTCTTATTTTTCCAGAGTTTACTCAACCTGTAATTCTTACTAGGAAAATACATTCCTTTAAATCAACTTTTAAAAATGCTTAAATTAATGCTGAATCAGGAGCATTAGTACCACACTGATTATGCAATGAACACACAGTACTGTTTATAGTAGACCTTTCTAAGACCTAACCATAACATTAAAACTCAGAATCTATCCTGGGAGTAGGCAAGTATTCATAAAATTTTTATTTATCATGAAAGACAAATGCTTATTCATTGCATAACACTGGAAGACATGGCTACTCCTCCTCAACCCTCCCTAAACATCATTAGGTATTTAGAAGACCTATAATTCTTAATTGTGTCAGTAAAGTCTGTGAAAGATTTGGTTCTGTGGGGAGAAAAGAATCCAAGTACTTCATGTGGGCTGGATGTTAGGAAAACCAATCACTGTAGAGTGTGGCTAGATGGGATCTGAAGGGGGAGGGGGAGCTTTAGATTTATTACTGAAATCATGTAATGATTAAAGAAAACATCTTCTCTGTAGACCTACCTATTTCTTAATACTTACAATGCCTTAAGTACCCTGAAGTAATTATCCATTTGACTGCTTATTTGTTTTAGTTTGCTATTGAGTTTGTTTGTGTTTGCCTGAATGTGGTTTCCTAAGCAGTGTGTGTTTGGTGAACGTGTGAATATGTATGTGTGTGCGCATATATGAGTAAATAAGAATTAATTACACATTTAAAACATCTGCGTTAGGTACATCTGTAATCATCCCTTTCTGCTCCAGCCAGACAGAATGTTTAGACCCGTCATTTGGTGTTAGGACCAAGTGGTTCCCAGGGGTTCGAAGCTCCAGGAGCCTGTACCATCCCTATCCAAAGGAGAGGAGAGAAGGCGAGGAGAAAGCAGCCCAGCAAGGGGTTTCTCCCTTCTACCTCTGGGTCAGGGTCTAGCCAGGTCTGGAGCAGGGTTCTAAGATTACACAGCAAATCCCTAACTTCAGCACCGCGGACAGCAGCGCCTCCCGCCTGGAGAGAGGAGCATACCTCTCCTTAGCCCAGACTCCAGCTATTGGACCAGGGCTGGTGACTTCCTTTTTCCTTTTGCTTACAAACCAGGCAAGGGCAGGGCAGAAAGGTTGTTAAGGCAAGAGGAGTACCGTAGGAAAAAAGGAGGAAGAGGAGGAGGAGGAGGAGGAGGAGGAGGAGGAGGAGGAGGAGGAGGAGGAGGAGGAGCCGGGGAGGGGAACAAGAAGGGAAGAGGGGGGGAGGCTTCCCTTTGCCAGGCTTGCCCGCCCCGGTCTGCAGGAGCTGCTGGAGGCAGCGGTGTTTCCAGCTCCTGGCTGCGGTGGCGGCTGCTGCTATGGCTCTCCAGCTAGAAATGCTTCTCAGTGCTGCGCCGCGCTGAGGCCGAGCGTGCACCAGAGCTGTGCTCAGCTCTGTACATCCTTGATCTCAGCCTGGGAGCTGACAGCCTACTGGAAACCCCTCTGAGTCGAGCTGCCCAGTGGCTACCGGAGCACTCGCCCGCAGAGGCAACAGCAGTAGCACCGGACTCTTCGCTCTCCAGTTCTCTCCTGCAGGCTCAGTGCTCTCCAGATCTGCCCCCCCCCAACCCCCAGCGTCCTTTGGTGATTTTTTTTTTTTCAGAAGAGAGGGCGGGGTAACTGTCAGTCCCCTCCTCTCTCGCACCCTCCTATTCCTTCTCGGTTTGAATTTCTTCCCCTGGCATTTCACTGGCTCGCAGAGCAAGAAACCAGACCCACACAGAGGGGAAAGCAAAGCTACGCCTCCCCTTCTGTTGCCAGCCCAGAACTGGAACCTGGAAGGGGTGAGGGGAGAAAAGCGAAGCAGGAGGAGCTTGGCTTCCTCTCGCATCTGAGGACAGAGTAGCTCCCTTCAAGAACGCCACGGAGAAGCGGACTGCATCTCCGCAGCGTGTTTTTGGAGTATCACTGGCCCGGAGGCGAAGGATGGTGGCGTCCCTGCGAGGAGGCTGCAGGGCAGCGCTCTCTCTCTGGATTCTCAGCAGTTTCATCTGCAGAGCCTGGACAGCTCCCTCCACGTTCCGTAAGTAGCCTTCTCCTTTCCTCGGCTCCCTGCTGGAGCCACTTCAGTGCCGCATTGGTGTAACAGCGCCCGACATCAACTCCGAGGTGCACTCGCAGTTCTTGCCCCATGGTGTATGTGTGTGTTCCTGTATGTTTGTTGGATGCCTCGCACTTGCAGCCACTGCCGCAGAGAAACCTCAAACCCAGGGAGCCCCTTGTTCAGTGGAGAGTATTTTGATAGTGCTGGATGTTTCTGGAAAGTTGTTCTTGTCTTGAAGATTGCTCCGCAACTGCTTGGGTAGAGTGATGAGTCTATTCGTTTCTTAGGACCCATCTGTGCTGACTTGAGACAATTACATTTTACTTGGGTAGGGCAGGAAATGAGCAGAAGTTTCTGATTTTTATTGATGGTTTTAACTTAAGCATTGGCCTGAGGAGGAAAGAGGTACATACTCAGTTTGGGCATCTATAGATTCACTAATCTCCTCTGCCCTCCGAAAAAGTTAATGCTCGTTTAGCACTTGAATATGTATATATTTAAAAATAAAGTCTAATACTGGATCTGGCTCTGTACTCATTCCTTAGTAGTTTCGGGTAATGGACATGACTCATGCAGGCCAGGACTTGGGACAGCAGTGCAAATGCCATTAATGCTATAACGCAGACATGGCTTGAAAGTTTTTTAGGAAAATGATGCATCTGCTCAAAATGTGTGTTTTTAAGGAGGAGGAGGAGGAAGAGGACGAAGAGAGAGGAAGGAGGGAGAGAGGGAGGGAGAAGCTATTCGTGTTTTGATGAGGTTTAGAAGAAATGGAAGATTCCAGTCCATTTTCTGCATTGCTTTAGAGATTCGTACTGTGTATGAAGAGGGGAAAGCCATAGGTGGCTTTGGCTGAGAAAGAGTTAAACGCTGGACTGATTTTTCTTAGCACTTTGCACAGTGTTCCTAAGCACAGCCTTGTTTGTGAGGTTCTGTGAGTCCATTGGTGAAGGAGTATGAAGGGAAGGAGTTGTCGAATTCAGAGGGAAATGTTCTCCACTTAGGATGGATACGTTCAATAGCTTCCAGATGTTTCACATGTGATTCAGCCCTCTCTCTGTTTATAATTCTGTGGGTGTATTAATGCTCACCTTTGTCTATACTTCAACATTAATATTTTTATTTCACTGTAATATTAATAAGAGTAGTCTTGAAAAGGGCTTTATAAATTGTGGTCAGCAATCATCTACAGTGCTATCATTAGCAATATTTCGACATATTCCTCAAGTACCTTCTATGAGCTTCTATTGTAGTGCTTAAAGATAGATACAAGAAGGCAGATAACTAAGTTGTAGTGAATTTGAAGAAAAGAAACTTTATGGTATTCTCAGAACACAAACAAAGCTAAAATATTATTTACTGCATTTATTCATGTTGTTTGAACAGACATAAATGAAAATTGTAAAGCTAGACTGTTTGATGTCGACATCTTCAAAAATATGTAACTCTATCCATGGTAAATTATTCGTGATGGAACTTCAATTTCTATTTCAAAATCTGCTAGTAAAGAATTTGCTTCCATGTTTCCTATAAACTCACTAAAAGTTGAAATGTGCTGTACTCTCTTAGTCCCTACTTCTAAGTAGTTTCCAGAATTCTGTATCTAATCTTTCTGTATGTCTTAGTAGCAGTGGGTTGATCTGAGGCATTCACTGTGTGTCCAGAATGGACTATGTCCTCATTGAATTGCTATAGTTCAAAGATACAAAGGTTATCATTTCAGAAATACGTGTTTGGCTTTTACTACTCAGAATTCATTGAAAATAGCACAAAAACACAACTTTAAAATAATTGTGTTTGAGCTTTAAGATTTATTTAGTTCTTATTCTATATAACTTAGGTAGCTAAAATATATAATGGGTTAATTGTGATAAGCTTTTTATTTTTTTAAACTCTAAGACACAAAGCCAAAGTTTCTTACATCTTAGAAATGAATTTAATAGTGAATGATATCCAAATTTAGTGGTGAAATTGTACTTTTATTTTTATTTTATTTTTTACACATAGTGAAAAAAATCATCTTTGTTGTACTTATCTTTGATGATGGTTATGTTTTTAATACCTAGAAAGATTTGAAGCAGAAAAATGGTAACTCCATGAATCTAAGTTAATGAACAACTCAACCAGGAGGGGTCATCATGACACAGAAAGTAGCAGAAAACTCTAAGAGGAGGCGTCCATGTAGTTCATATTTTGAAAAAAAATGATGACTCTGCTCAAAATGTCCTGCTCCAGAGTAACTTTGTAGTATAAAAGGCATTTTGCATGGATGATTAATATTTTGAATTTCATAATATACATTTGCAGTGGACCATTGCTTAAGGCTTGTTTCTTTTTGCTGTTCTGGGCATGTACATAAAGATTGCTGAACCTATATTTTGAACACAGATTGCAACTCAAATTTTAAAAAGTCTATCACTTAGATCAAATAAAAAGATTGTTTATTTTTTATATGGTAATAAAAATGATGCGGTGCTGAGCCAAGGAGTGTGTTTCTTTTCTTGTTAGAGCTCACAAGAGAGGCTCAGAAGGAGCGCTCTACCACTAGGAGGTAAATCAATTAGACCATGCTCTTAAGACTTACAGAGCTGTTGCAAATGACAAGGGACTTAAGCTAGAACTTAGTAAGTTTGATCTTTAAATATTACTGAATTTTTACTTACTAAGTGTCTACTCATAAAGAGCAATCTATATGATTCTGAGGAGCCATTCTCATATGGTTTACTTGACTCTCATATTGGGAAATTTTTTCCATGTATTTAAACAATGTCTAACAAATATATTGTTAAATATACAATATATATGAACAGATATATATATATACATGCAGTTTAAATATTTACGCATGGTAAAATACAGAGACATATAATAATATGATTTCTGATATATATCAAAATAGCTGTAAATATGTACCTATTTATGTAGTTTGTAATGCCATCTAAAATTTTTATTTTATTGTCAAGTTCATAGTTATGCCTTTTCCCATACAATTTCAAGTGACTGTGATAAAAACTAGGAAACAATAATTTATTGATCATTTTTCTCTATCTTAAATTTATCTTAAATTAAGAAGATTATCTTAAATCTTCTCTATCTTAAATTAAATATCTTCCCAAGTTGTATTTTCAAATATAAAAAATGAAAATTAATATGAAATAAAATGTTGTCATTTTGCATCTATTTCAAATAGAATAATGAGTTTGTTAGAGAAGAAAAATTTAACCAAAAACATATTTTTGAACAGCAGAATCCATTGGGAAAAGTAGTTATATTTTTTTCAGATAATGCAAATTAGTAAGAATAAAACCATTAGCTGATAGGAGATAAATACATATCTTCATTTTACAAGTATTGGCACTGATACTCAGATGATATTAATTTTTATGGTTTAATTCTTTTCCACAAAGTAGAACTAATATGAGTAAAACACACTGCCTTATATTTAATATATATTTCAATTAACCTTCATGCATTTATACATATATAATTTATCACTTGTGAGTTTTAAATCTGTTTTATGTACACTATATTTGAAATTTTAAATTAAGTTTATGATGTATCCATGTTTCCATTATGTTGAGTAGCACAAGTTTCAAGTCATATAGTGTCTTTATGCTTCTATTGCATTTGTCTGAATTAATAAATCCTATTAGCAAAACAGCATTTCTGTCTGATAAATTGTATACTGATTGAAGATAAAAGGTTTGTGATATGTCTAATCTTGGTTCACTTTTCTTTTTAAAAATTGGTATAGTTATTTGCTATAAAACAATAGTGAATATACATATGCTCTGAAATTCTTAAGTAAAATCTAGTTTGTGATCTTATTAAAAATCTTAAATATAGGCAAGAGAAGTACTAAGTGCTAGACTGCCTCTTGTGCAAACAGGAGGGCTGGAGTTGAGATCCTCAGAACTCTCGTGAATACCAATTCCATGGTGTATCTCTTGTAAGACTACTGCTGGTAGAATGGAAACAGGTGGATCCCCAAAGTCTACAGGACAGCCACTCTAGCCAACCATTGAGCTCCAGATTCAGTGAGATACACAGTCTCAACAGAAACAGAAAATAAGCAATAGAGGAAGACACTTGAATTGAAATTCTGGTTTCTACATGCACAGGCACACATGTGCCCGCATGTGTGCACATGCGCGCACACACACATGCACACACGCAGACACACATATTCTATAAAACTGCAAATATAAATTTGAACAACACCAATGGAGATGCCAATGTGGATGGAGAAAAGCCCATGAAACCTCAACCCTATGTAGATAAAGGACAATAGGCAACTAAAGAAAGGTGGAAGCAGGAGAGGTGGTCTCTCCCAGGAAAGATTGCATCAATTGCTTGTCTAGTGCCAAATGGTCAGCCCTGAAAATGTATTTGCAAGTAACACTATATGGACTGACTCAATTATTTTTATAAATATGCATGTATATCCATAAACATAGATGCATGTACCCTAAAATGTATATGCAAGTAACACTATAGGGACTGACTCAATTATCTTTATAAATATATATGTATATCCATAAACATAGATGCATGCAATAACAGTTAATAATAAAGGTGGTGATAAATTTAAAGGTGAATTTGGAGAGGCATTTGGGAGGATTTGGAGGGAGGAAAGGGAAAGGAGAAACAATGTAATTATATTGCAATCAAAAAAGATAAAGGGATAACAGATACATGTTATTTACATAGCAAATATATTAATAAAATGAAGAAATAAAATGTATACATGTTTTTATATATTGGCTTTGATCAAAAAACTATTTATCATTTTTGTTTACTAATTTCAAAGTAAATAATAGAATACACAGTAATGTGAACCACTAAAATAGTTGCTTGTGAAGTAACTGTCAATACCATTACCTTAAATTGGATGTTACCAGCATTTCCAGAGAGATAGTATTTTCCAAAAAGCAGCTGTCAGAATCTTTGGGTTTATGGCTCTAATTTAATACTGAATCATTTGGAAATTACATGAGATTCTTTTTTTTTCTTTTTCCTTTTCTATTTTATATATGTGAATAGTAATGAGTCGACTTCATATAACTTTATACTATTTTATGTTGGAAAATAAGATGACTTCTAACACAGTGAACATTTGAAATTATGGATTTTCATCATCTCACAAGATGCACAATATAGATGTTGGAATATAGAGATACAACGTGCTTACTGGTCCTGATAGTTAATTTTATCAGGAGGAAACTATACTTGAAGCACTCACTCTATGCCTACAATTCCCTCATTTCTTTCCGGGTTAGGTGTGGTGATGCCTCTGAGTGTCTTTGGGAAGCATAGAGGGATGTGTCAAGCTCTTTTTCTCAAGCCAGACTATCTGCAGAAAACCCCCATTCTGTAGGCAGATATACATGAGGAATTTGCCTCTCCAATATGAGTGCCAGTGTGAGAAATTTATGTTCATTCATTCTTCCAATAGCTGGAGAGTCTGTTGAATGGTAGAATGAAGATTAATGAATCCAATTGTCTTATATTTAACCCCCATGCCTCCATATCACCCATAATTGTAAACAAGTTAATACTTGAGCTCCATCTGAGTCCATCCTCTGATCAAGATTTCAAGCAGAGAAATTTTGATTATTGTTCCAGCTAAAGCCAAAAAAAACCCTGAAATGGGCCATAATAATTTTTAGCATTGAAGAAAATGAGAGAATTTCTACAAGTTTTAGAATCTAGGATTGAGTATTGTTTCTTTTCCTCATGTGATTTGCTGTAGGTGAATTGCAGTTTTATGTGACTTCCTGAGTGTCCCATTCAGGCCTTCATTCTGCATGGTCCTATTAATGATATTTATTTCAGTGAGAAGCACTTTTCTATTGAGAGTGAATCATACTACCATTTACCACACAGCCTGTAGAGTGCTCCCTAGAGGTTCACTTCATCCTATTTATGTACCAGGCAAATTCCACAACTTTATTGACCTGTTACTTTATTCCCAATTTATGCCCCTTTTCTCTTCTATGCAATTATAAAGATACCGAGGCTTCCAGTCCTCTATCCTGTAACAAATGCCCTAGCCATGCTTTGAAATTAGAGTTGATTGTTTTCTTAGTTATAAACTTCATATAAGCATCCCTTTAAACTCTTGCTTCGTTCATTTGGGTGTCAGACAAGTCATACTAACACCTTTGAGGTGTTGGACTCTTTTTTAAAATATAATACTCCAGATTATTAAACCTCCCCTGATAGTAGGAAATCTGGAAATAAAGTTGTAGCTATTGGTTCTGGGTTTGCTTGCTGAAGATAACATATTTTGGTACACTGTAAAAGTGTGGAAGAAATATAGAAATGTTCCTGAGAGCTACACTCTGTTTTTCTTCTGATTTGAGTTTGTTTGAAAAAACCCTCATAAATGTGAATACTGATCTATCCTTTTTAATGTTAATCCTGGGAATATATAACCAAGAAAAATATAATCAAACATAGAAAACATTTTGTTTAGGGTTTTCCCTTTTCTAGTATATCCATTCCTTTTGTTATTTGCACTGGGATAGAGGGCTGAGATGAGAAACTCTAAAAATGACAGGTGATAGAGGTGTGACCTACATATACACTGTCAGATTTGTTAAGCCTGTGCTGTGTGGTGCATCTAAGTTGGAATTGTGTTATATATACTTTAATGAAATTCAACAAGGATTAACTCACCTCACTGTCATAATGACATGTTAAAATAATATATGAAAGGAAAATACCACAATTTCCCACTAACTACAGCTTCTATATCAGCTTTGTCTTTCTCTAATGCTATTATTTTTAAGCTATACACAGATAAAAGTAAATGTTCAGAGTCTGAATAAAATAGCTTGAAGTGGAGAAACATCACGAGTTAACAAATAAAACACCATACTAGTTTTTATTATCTAAAACTTGAAAGTGCCTATTGTAACTCATATGGACTCAGTTATTTTAAACTAAAGTAAAAGGTAGGCTGATTAAATAGAAACACCCTGCTAATTCATTTTCCTAGGGAGCCACCATTCAGTGGAAATTGAATTGTTTGGTGTGCTAAAAATATGTAACATCTATTGTTAGACACTTTATGTCTCTTTTTCATATATTGAGCAATATTACAAATGGAAGAGTATAATAAGAAATGTCATGTTGCCAAATATTAGCATAATTTATGGGCAATGTGAGTTTAAAATGTGCTGATCACACAGAAGACAAGGGCCTGTTTTGCTTTATGCACTTAAACTGATCATAAATTTATAGTGGAAATTTATAGTTTTATACAATATATTTAAAATATTTTAGTTCAAAGTAAATATATCCAAACACTAAAATAATACGTCTCAAAAATACTACTTTTCAGATAATTAAATGAGTGTTTTAGTTTAATAATATTTGGAATGCCAGGCTTTTGGATGAATAAAAGGAAATACAGTATTTAAAGTCAACCAAACAAAGAACATTTTAATCCAGGGATTATTTTTCCTATGTATGTTTCTCTAGCCACAAAGTGATTTAATCTGAATATGGAAAAAGTGTCCTTCAATACATGATGTTGAGATAGTCACAAATATTCCCATAAGAAAACTTATATTCTACTTATAGTACTACCAACTGGCATGTTTTCACATTACTTTTATTAGTCATAAAAATAATGGTTATCATTTAAATAATTTGACTAACACTATATTTTCTCATATGAAAATTATATAAAATTATGTCTAACATGTGGAAGTGGCTCATGATGGTAATAATAAGATCTTCAAGAAAAACATGATATCACATCTCAAGGACTTCATTAGTTTTCATAAATTATCCAACAAGTGAGAAGTTTAAGCAAAAACCTACTTCTCTCATTTTGCTTTTGATGATTTTATTTTAATGTGGAAATAAGAAGAAAATTTTAAGCCAGGCATGGTGGCACACAACTTTCATTCTAGCAATTGAACTGAAATTAACTCTCTTGAATTTGAGGCTAGCCTGTTCTACTGGCAAACATATTGAGTTCCAGTGCAACCAAAGCTACATAGTGAGATTCTCTCTTAAGGAAAAAAAAACCAAAGAATAAAATTTTATTGTTTTTTTATTTTTTATGTTTTGAAATTAAAATAGAGTTACATCATTTCTCCCCATTTTTTACTTCCTCTAACCTCTCTCTTGTACTCATTGCTTTCTCCCACTCATGACTTTTTTTTCAAACTGTTGTTGCATACACAGTCATTCACAGATATACACACATATATGTATTTGATTAGTACAGTATCTTATATTAGAGATGTAAAGGATTGGGCTCACCTTGGGTATTTTGATTGCTTTCATTTCACAAACCATATCCAGATATGATACTCTTTAGGCCTTTGATTTTATTTGTGTGGAGTCTATACCTAAGACTTAGATGCTTGATAGTTGTATACTTTATGTTTCTTTTCTTGAGTAAATGTTATGTAGTTGAGCTACACACACACACACACACACACACACAGAGGCAATAACTTTTCTAAATCAAGTGAACACCTTTTATAATCACCCCAGGCATCAATAGACATTTTTAGCTGTTAGGTTCAGGACAGGTACAATGTAATCGTCCCTCAGTCCTCACATCAATTCTTCAATGTGCAGGTGAGAAAACAAGGCACACAGTGGAATTAGGTGCCTTGCCTAAGCCAACAGTGTGAGCCTCTTCTTTGCCCTTGATTTCACCCATAGTGCAGCTGGCTGAGTGTGAACACTGCTCAAATGCTCTAACTAATTTGGATTCTCAGTTCACATCCATGTGGCCTTTGAAACGTTCACTGACGGCTTCTATGGACATAGAGGGGAAAGTCCCACCCCCTCAGTGTTTCCAGCCTTTGTTTATTCGTCGTCATTTCATTTTATGCCTGTGTGATTTCAAATTTTATTGGCAGACAGAAAATATATATGACACACACAGATTAGTAGATCTTTTAATTATGAGAGAAGTAAGTCATTTTTGCTTTACTTCACTAGACTTGTACAATGTAATTTAATCGTTGTGAGTTATCATTACTACTATTTCAACATTTATTTAAAATTATGCTGAATATTAAACTGCTTTGTCAAGAATGTTGAAAACCTGATTTAAAATCAAATCTCAATGTGTCCTGAAGGCTGATTTTATAAAATACAACCCAAACTGCAAATATTTTTGCCCTTTGCTAAATCTAAAAGCTGCCTATTGAGTGTTCATTTCATAGAACCTAGTCTATAAATCTTTATTTTTTTAAATTCTTGAGGAGACTTTTGCTTTACTGTCAGGGAAAACATACATGTTCCATTTTTGAGCACATGTAACTTTTGTTTATTGTTCCCGCCCTCTTTGATCCTGTCACAGGTGCCACACCATTTAGCATTTCCCTGCAGTCTTAACTCTACAGCCTTCTACAAGCTCCTCTGCTTCTAAACTAGACCCTAAGTTTATCAATTATAGTGAAATAAACAAAAAACAAAAAGCTTTTCAAGTGTTTTTTATTTTTCCTTTGTCTTTCCTTTAATATATTTCTTTAATTTTATTAGTTTGTTCCTATGGTATATGAAAAATATCTACAGGTGTTTTGTGTAATTTTTGATACTTCCATGCTCTATAATACATATATCCCATTAGACTCATGTTACTACTCAAACATTTTTTGATAGAAATTTACCTGAATATTTATCTAAAATATCTGAATCCAGAATCTCTTATCTGCTACATTATTGGTATGCAGAATTGTCCTATTGTACCACCAAATACCAGTATGTCCTGCTCTTGTTGTCACTGAAGCCGCCCCTCCTCTCTCCCTCCTGTTCCTCCTAAGCTCTAGGAATCTCTAAGCTCTCAAAATCTTTGCAATTAAGTGTTTTGATTTCCTGTGTAATATCTGGTTTTAATGTCTATGTTATCTCATGAAGCATAATGTTCTCCAGTTCTATCAATGGTATTAAAAATGACATCATTGCATCCATTTCATTTCAGCATAATATTTCCTTGTGCATATTATCTTTATCTACCTAGTACTGATGGGATTTTAAGTTGTTTTTATATGGTAGATATTATATAAAGAGTATAATGAAGAACATGGAAGTGAATGTGTCTCCTTAGCATGTGGAGTTTTGTTTGTTTTGTATGTATAGTCAGGAGAACAATTGCTGCCTCGTAATACATTTTATTCTTAATCTTATGAGGAACCTCTACAATATTTTCCATAATGAATTAAATAATTTACAGTCTAACTAGCACTATACAAAAGAATGCTCCTGTTTAATGCAAATCCTAATCTAGTCATCCACTTCTTCTTTCTTCCCTGTCTCTTTATTGTCGTCTTCCTGTAGCTCAACACTTATATGCTGTAGTCTATCTTTACTAATGACTTGTATTATCAGCAATATAACATTCTGTGGCCAATCACACATCTTATAGCTCCTCAACCACTTTTCCTTCTTGTAGAAAGGCATTTTCCCATTTGTCTTATGGTACTTTAAGGGAAAGTTATTCCTCTTACAAGCCTCAGAATTTTGGACTAGATTGGAATACCAACACCTCCCTGTGTCAGTTAGGTTTAAATGGAAGTGAAATAAACTCCAGGAAATGAATGTTTTAAATCTATATTGCTATTGAGTATAGTGATAACTAATACTAGTTATCTGACCCAACAATGAGAAGTTACCTCCAAGGATAATATAATAAGAAATACAAAATATGTTTTTTACACATTATGGCTATTTTTCTTAGGTACGGATAAATATGTATCAAATGAAATATGAAGCTATAGTATAAAAGACTGATAAGTCCCCAACTATTTCACTTGCTAAATTTTTCAGCCTACTTTGTCATTCATTTAGTCCAGACAGTTGGTCAGACTCTGCCCTTTCCACAATGCACCATTTAAAAAAATACTTAAATCTGCATGCAAGTTAAATATCAATGATGGCACTGTTATTGTGCCTATGAAGTTCATATACCAATGGTCATAAATGATGGGGAAACATTAGATATAGGTGGCAATTATATTTATTCCATATAAAAAATTAGCACATGCATGAATTGATACAATCAAAGTAGTTATGAATTGTCATTGAATATCATTTACATTTTAAAATCATGATGTGTAATTTGATAACTATAGAATAGTACTTAGAGTCCTGTATATGTGATGTGTGTATGTCTTGCTTGCCTTATTTTACATTTGGTTATTTTGCTTTGTTTTGAGATAAGGTCTCACTATATAACCTTAGTTGGCCAGGAAATCACTATGTAGACCAGGGTAACCTTATACTCATAGAGATTTGTCTGCCTGTGATTACCAGATGCTGGGACTAAAGTCATGCATCATAATGCTTGCATTTGGAATTTTGTACATGGTGCCTATTCCTCAAGCTTTGGAACCCTGCTCATCTGGTATAATCTGTTTCCCTTCTTATATTGTTTATAATTGTTCTCAGCTGTGCACAATTCAAACATATGTGATTTCATTTTCTCTAGTTCATAATTTTTATGACCTTTGCCTCTATTTACTCTTGGTTTGGATCTAAGGAAGTGATTACATCAAATGAACTTAAATTGAATGGTCAACTATTATGATACTGGACAATACAGTGGTTTCATTGAATTCATCATATAAAATCAATTTATTACTTCTCTGTTAGAATGCTCAATGGCGAATGATGTTAAAAACTCTAAAACTCACTGGTTTTAATTTAATCCACTTCTTGCATACACAGATTTCTATCATATACTGAGAAAATTTATAATCATGTAAATTCTAGCCAATACTTATGTTTATGTTTCTAAGATTAAAAAACAAATACTATTTACCCAATAGACAGTTTACTAAAATACCTACACGATACCTATCTATAGTATTACAGGTTAGTAGGGTTTTTTTTGTTGTTGTTGTTGTTTTTGTTTTGCCTTCTTTGAGACAGAGTTTCTATGCTGTAACTCTGGCTGTCCTGGAACTCACTCTGTAGACCAGGCTGGCCTCGAACTCACAGAGATCCGCCTGCCTCTGCCTCCCAAGTGCTGGAATTAAAAGTGTCCACCAGCACAGCCCAGCTGAATATGTTTAATTCTTAGTGACAATTACTGTATAGACCACCACCTTATGATTATGAGAATAAAAACATCTCTTAAGATAAAAGACTGGAATTCGGACTTACTCATATTCACCAAATGAGTCCTTACACTTCTGTACGCATAAGCTTTGTTAAACTCACACACTTGTAAATTTTAGTTTAAAGCAGTGATCTCCATGTTCAATTTGTGTCACTAATTGCATATGGTTAGATTATAGCAACAAATGCAAATCTCTTCATTTATTTCATACCCAAGAACATTGCAATCAGGAGAAATAGAATTGAAACATACTTTCAGTTACAACAAGATATATCTGTAGGTAGCCTTCATTTTAGAAAAATCTTCCATTAGAACAATAATCTTCCATTATCCTATCCATAATAATGGAAATACCAAAAGGGATTAAGAACATTTTATAGGATGGTACTCGATGGAATAGTGCAAGGACTGAAACTTTAAAGGATACTTCACATCTGTATGCTCAATGTGAAATACAACATCTTCTGGGATTTCAATTTATTATCTGTTCTTTATAACTGCAATTTGAGTCTCCTTCATACCATAATAACACATTTAATATTATACAATTATTGTATGCAATGATCTGAAACAGTTTTATACAAATTACATGATCACTTCAAATATGCATTCTTGGCATTTAAACGTATGTTATTAGAGTAGCAAAATTGTAGAACAGAGTGGGCAAAATTAGAGTAATATATCTACTTTCACAGTGAGATTTTTGAATCTTGCAAACAAAAAATGACATTACTTTATCTATTAAATTGGCATCAGTAGTGCTTTCTTAAAAGCCTTCAGATTTGTTCTTTGTTCATTTGTATGTCTATAATTAGAGTATTTAGAGAATGTGTCATACTGTGTTTGTTTCTATGTATTGAATTTTCAAACGACAAAAGGGATGACTGCTAGAGCTACACAAATCTTAGTACAGTATGAAGTGTCAGCTTCCTGGAGTGGTCTTGAGACAACCATTGCCTAAGAAATAGTTACAAAGTGTCCTGCCAGGAAAGCTTAAAGAGCCTGACTTGCAAGCATGAGGACCTGAACTTGATCTGCACAACTCAAGAAAATAATCCAGGCCATGTGGTATTGGATAATCACTTGATGTATTCTCCTGGGAAGACATCTCCTGTTCTTGGTATTCCTTAGTTGGCTGTAACTTATAGTGTCAGGGTGAGGCCTCCTGAGCTTGCCCCTCACCTGTCCATTTTACAAGTCTATTGTTGTTGTCTTTGTTAAGATCACATTGAGGCAGTCAAGTTGGTGAGACCTTATGGGTTTACCAACGCTAAAAACAAATGTACGAGTAACATTACCCAGACTGAACAGGAGTGTGTGTCTGTGTGTGTGTGTGTTTGTGTGTGTGTGTATGAGTGTGTGTGTGTTTGTGTGTGTGTATGTATGTGTGTGTGTGTGTTTGTGTGTGTGTGTGTGTGTGTGTGTGTGTGTGTGAGAGAGAGAGAGAGAGAGAGGGAGAGAGAGAGAGATTAATTTAAAAAAAAGAGGACATGAATTTGCAAGGTATATAGATAGACTTGGAAGGAAGAAAGTGGGATATATACTTGTATTATAATCTCAACAATAAGCAATAATTTTGGAAAATCCAGGCATAATGGTACACATTTACAATCTATGCACTGAGTTGACAGAGATTACTTGGGCTTTATGGCTAACCAGATTAGCTACCCTGCTTGATAAAGTTCAGTCAACTGCCAGTTCTTTTCTTGAAAATGAATATGGATGACTCCCAGTCAATGACACTGCACTGGAAATTTTCTTCTAGACTTGACATGAACATGCACATACACTTTCACATGTTCCTGCCAACATGAATACACACATGCACAAACAAACACATATTCAACCAAGTTCTATTCAGAAACAAGCACTGGAAAACAACATATTTAAGAAAGATTAGAGATCTAGACAGGAGCATACAAGTATTTTCAATTGTTTTGTTTATTGGTGACATCATTTTTTAAGAGCCTTTCTATGCAGTCCCAGCTGATTCTGTTATCATCTTAGACCAGACTGGCTTTGAACTTGAAGTGATATTCCTGCATTTTATTTTAAAATTACTTCTAACTGTCCATTTTGTAATACTGTTTTTGTTTGTTTGTTTGTGGAGACAGAGTTTCTTTGTTGTAACTCTGGCTGTCCTGGAACTCCCTTTGTTGACCAGGCTGGCCTTGAACTCACAGCAATCTGCTTGCCTCTGCCTCCTAAGTGTGCCACCACTGCCTGCCTATAAAATTGGTTTTTAATAAGTTATTTTCAAGCCAGGAAGTGGTAATGCAAGCCTTTAATTCCAGCACTAGGGAGGTAGAGGCAGGTGGATCTCTGTAAGTTCAAGGTCAGCCTGGTCTACAGAATGAGTTCCAGGACAGCCAGAGTTACCACAGAGAAACCTTGTCTCAAACAAAATAAAAAAAAAAAAGTTAGTTTCAATCTCTCTTTTACTAAGTGGGCATGGTGATGATTAAAATTGATAAAGCATCTCAGGCAGGCCAGAGGTAAGTTCATCAATGTGAGAATTAGGGAATTTCTCTCATGACATTTCAACGTGAACCTAAAGGGCAAGCAGAAATCATGCAAGCCAACAGTTGGAAAATATTTCAAGCAGGGAGGACAACCCAGCCACGCCAACCTCGGTCAAGAATGGATTGTAGTCTCATGAGGAGGCTACCAACTATTCACAAAGGATCTAGAGAGAGAGATTAAAATGTTTGCTTTGTAAGCATGAGCACCTGAGCCTGAACCCAGAACTCAATTAAAGAATGAAATTCAGTTATAGTATCGAACACTCATGATCTAAGAA
Source organism: Cricetomys ansorgei (assembly GCA_026225945.1). NCBI lineage: Eukaryota > Metazoa > Chordata > Mammalia > Rodentia > Nesomyidae > Cricetomys > Cricetomys ansorgei. The sequence goes on along the minus strand of JAMJFZ010004091.1, from coordinate 2,238,031 downwards.
CTGGGGAAAAACAGACAGGCAGATACATGGGTGTGCTGGACTTCCAGTTTAGGTAGCCTGCTCAGCAGCTCTTTAATCAGTGTTTTGTCAAATGAGTAGGGAAAAAGAACATTTTGAAGACTGAGTGCTACTGCTTGATAGTTCCTCAGTAAACAGAACAGATCAGCAGCAGCTGAAACTGTAAATAATACATAAGTGCTGTCTTTAATAAAATAAAAATACATTTTTATAAAGAATAAGCATTAAGTAAATCTCATATTGTATAAGAGAATTTAATTCTATGACAAAATTTGCCATTTGGATCCTAGAACATGTAAATGGCTGCATATGCAATACACAGCTTAGATTTGGGTTTATGGAAAAAGTAGATTTTTATTATTGCCCCTTTAAAATTACCTCGTACTTTATGTATTTTGAAAATTATATTTATGTGCACTTTTCTTTCATTCTTGCTTTTGCTTTTCAGGTGACTGATGATTATGTATTTGAAATCTATTCCATACTAGTTTAAATGCAAATTCGATTAAGCTAGGAAGAATCCCAGAGCACACAGAAATCAGAATCATACACATGTGAAAGCTTCATGAGTATACGCACACGTTCATTCATCTACTAGCCATGATATATGTTGGGCATTTACTCTTGTATACACTGCTGTTTATTATCTAGGTCAAGACTATCTGAATCACCAAAGCTGACCACCCTAAAGGTACGAATTAAATGTTTACAATCCCATTTAGTCCCAATTTAGATGGTCCTACAAAATTATTTGACACTCTGAGAGCTCTCCTGAAAATTATAATTATAATTGATGACCTTTTAGAATATGCTGGCATTGATCGCATCAAAGAGTTCATGGTATGTGAGAAAAACCTACATATTCATTGGATGAACATCACATAATTGTTTTTAGCACATGCTTTGAGGTAAAGAAGTGTTGGCTCTCAACCAAAGTTACATGAGATGACTTATCATACTTTTGAGCCCCAGGTTTCTAATTAGTAGAATGACAAACAATGTCCTTCATCAAATGAATGACTGACTCTAAGAATTAAGCACACAATGACAGACATGACAGTTTATTGCGAATGATTGTTTTGTTAATTTTAATTCCATTAAATATTTAGTATGTTTTATGGATATTCTGCAAGTATAGAGTATATATGTCTTGCTAAAGCATTGGCAATTGCCTTTGACATTTATTTAACAATTTAGTTAGTTGGGAAGCTAAGGTATTTAGCTAGAATGACTTGCAAAAATAATTCTCCCATTATTTTGTGGTCACACAGTAGCACATGAAAATAATCCAAAAGTGAGACAGCAGTGCAGTTCTATTAAAACAATAAGGAGGGTGAGTTACAAGCACCTACACATTCTTTAATGCATCCTCACTAAATAAATTTATAATTTTTATATTGGAAGTAATTAATTCCAGTCACTTAATAAAAATGATATTCAATTGTTATAAAACATGAGAAAATTATTAAAGCATTGTAAACTGTGTAATCAATTTAGAAAGTGCCATTTTACAAGGAAAGGGTATCCAGTTAACTTATTTATGGGTGTTTTTGAAGAGCTATTTGCAAATTAGAGAGCTCTGTGGGCCTAAAGAACATACCCAACAGTATAAACATTGTTGCACAAATTTGTTTGCCATACATGCAGATGGCATAAGGCTTGTTTTCTGAAGTGTGATGAAATGTATAAAAAAAAAAACATGATAACTTTTTTATTTTTGAATTCACTACACAAATATATCAAATGGTGGAAAATCCAACTTTAAACATCATTTTAATTCCTTGAAAATCAATACTCAGAAAGTTACAAAATTATTGATAGGCATTTTTTTATTATTAGTGAAATCATTTGGGTTACTGTTGTTGACAGTCTTCCTCGGGACATGTGAGCAAATGTCAAGTATTCTGGATAAGGAACTGACAACAGACCAAAGTTATGGTATTGTTGAAAGCTAACTTGAAGAACTAATGAGTTTAAGGGGTAACTCATTAGAGTATAGACAAATCAAAGACAGCTGCATCTTTGAAAGATCATTCTAGCATGGGGAATAACTCATGAAAGCAGGAACCCCCATTTTCTGAATAAATTGTAGTAGCCAGATAAAGACAATCATTTCTCCACTGTTCATACTTGTTATATTGGTGGAGAGAGGATCTTCTGGAATCTAGTAGATTTTATGGACTTCCTGAGACTTGTGAGATACTTACTTTTGAAGTTTTGTTTTGTTTTGTTCTGTTTTTTGTTTTTTCCCAGACAGGATTTCTCTGTTGTAACTGGCTGTCCTGAAACTCACTCTGTAGACCAGGCTGGCCACAAACTCACAAAGATCCTCTTGCCTCTGCCTCAGGAGTACTGGGATTAAAGGCATGTGCCACCACCACTGGACTATTTTCTAAGTCTTAATAAGTCTCTCTCCATGATAGAATATTTTAACTGGGAGGAATTTGCAATACAACAGCTTCTATTAAATTGAACCACAATGAAAAATGCTTTGGCCACAAAATCTTGTAAGGCCCATTTCTGAATCAAAAGATTTTATAATCTCTAAGAAGAAAATATTCAAAGTGGAATTTTGCTATAGCTTACTAAATGTGTAACAAAACCATATGGCTTTTTCTGAGAAGCCATGAGAAAAAAGAACAATTACATTTTGCCACAGAGATGATAAAGGTGTGAATTATAAATAACAGAATCATAAAATTGGTAAATAAAGTTGATCTCTGGAAAACTACATTTTGAGACATATTTTTAAGACCTGTCAAGGGTACAGTCAACTCTTATCATTCCCAAAACCCGAGGCATAGGCAAAGTTCTCAAGTTCCTCTAACAGTGCCTACTGTGCTTCTCCTTGACTTCTTCTTGAGCCCCAGATCATTCAGATAACTTGGTTTATTGTATATGAGATTTGTAAAGAGTAAGGATCAGATACTTATTTTCATAATATCAACATGTAATTAAAACTAGAATATAGTCAATGATACTGAAAGTAATTTTTTCTGTTATTTGAATATTCTTTCATTTCTTACATCCCTACACTATCCTCCCCTCCCTTAACTCCTCCAAGTTCTCCCTGTCTTCCCTCTCCTCTAGACAACCCCTCCTTCCCATCAGATATGAGCAGGCACCCCAGGGTCACCACTCAAACAGGGCATAACAAGATGGAATGAGGCCAGGCATGAGCCTCCACATCATGGCTGGATGAGAGTCCTTACATCAGGGCTAGAAAGGGCAGCACAGCAGGAGGAATTTTGAATATTCTTTTCAGTTAAGACAGTAAAAATTAAAATTCCATTCACAGTAAAAGAAGGATGGGGAGAAGAAAAATCCAAGAGTCTGGTTTCTGTCTCTGGAAAACGTAAACTATGTCACATGTAGAGTACTTCTTTCTTTAGATTTATTTTCTCCCAGTGCCTTCCTTTCCTTCTACGACCTGCTTCTGTAAGGAGAGAAACTGAAGAAGGAGGAGATGAGACTCTACTAGTGAAAGGGAAGGCACAGGTCTTTATAGTCTCCAAACTCATCATCCGGAAAACCATCCTGACTGGTTTATAAAAGCATGGTCTTTTCCAAGCAGACACTCAGGCAATAAGGATAATGAAGCTGCAAGTTGTTTTATTTTGTCATTTCTCAATTTGTTATTTAGTACATTGACGCAAAATACATTTAAATACAAAAGTATTCAGAAAAATTGAACAATGGTTGCTACAGAATTTCTTTCAATAAAGTCTGTATTTAACTGCTATGCAAATACTCATAGTCTACATTTTAAACTTAAGCATATGATATTGTCATACGCATGGAATTTCCAGAGACTTATGTCAATTGGTGTGATAATATCATAGCCAATATTCATTGCTTAAATACAATTAATATAGAAAAGAAAATTAGCTTCTTTAGTTATTTTTGTTCTTTGGAAACACACATCCTAAGTTCACTTAGAAATGCAAATAATGGCAATCATGACAACTCAATTGCATTTAGTGTAGGCAATTTTGGTCAAGAGAGAAATAATGCTCGTTTAACAGATGTATCTTATTAAATCATCATCTTTACCTCGAGGGTTTTATTTATAATTTCTATAAGTGATTTTGTAGAAAATTAATATTTGATATTATTCCAGCAGTATATTTCCTAATTAAGATGATGATAGTACAGTCATTTAATAGTTATATAATATTTTGAATTATTTTTGAATTTAAGTAGATGTAGTGGTGCACATTCTTAAGCATTTTCTTTGCATATTACTGTGCTATATTCAATCAAAACAAATTTCAGGGCTTGGGAGATAACTTAGTAGCTAAAGGTGAGCACGGAGCCCTGAATTTGATGCCTGTCATCTATGTGAAGGAGAAAACAAAGTTGTCTCTGACCCCTACACACATACTCTGCATACATACATCCTGCATACATACATACCCTAACCCTAACCCTAACTTAACACAACAATTATCACTTAGAAAATATTTTCAGTTACTTAAGTTCCTGCGTACACAGACTTGGATGCATTCTGATGTGTACTCTTCTCCTTTAAGTTATTTTAAACTTGTTTTTAATTGTCTATAGTTGACACACAACGTATTTTGATGTGCACGTATGATGAAGTGATTGTTACAATCAAGAATATTGGAATGTTTTAAAATATTTTCATTAGAGATACATGGACTCATGAAGTGCTAGCAGGTCCGGAGCTGTTAAACAATGTGATCTGCATCCCTCTTGCAGTGGGGCTTTATGATGCCGTGCTATTTGCTTATTTTCAACAAACGCAGCTCTATAATTAGGATTTGAAATAATACATTCACTCAACAACAATATACAACTTGTAACTTTTAACATCTTTACATCTTAAGTTTACATTGGGTATACAAACTGCTCTTAAGGCCAAGCCCCATGTCCAGTAGTAAATGGCCAACACAAAATAAATTTAATGCCATTTTTCCACTTAGATTCTTTCTCTTCTGTTTCCTTATTCTAGTTCTTTTTATTTATTATAATAACATATAATTATTGTGATATAGTATTATATTACTATGATGATGATGATGATGATGATGATGATGATGATGTCATCATTGCATCATCATTATTACAGTTACCTGTTTGTATTCTATTAAGAGAGAGAAAGAAAGGGTATAGATTTAGGTGGATAGAGAAGTAAGATAGTCTGGGAGGAGTTTGGTAGGGGAACCCATAATCAGAATATATTGCATGACAAAAATTTATTTGCAATAAAAAAATAAGAAATCATGTATTCCATAATTTATATCCTGTAAGTGCAGACTATTCTCCAACCATAACCAACACATTAGTATATGTATCTCAGATCATAATGTACTCTAAAATATATTTAAAGAATTTGACAACCACTTGGTTCAGAAGATAGGCAAGGAGAGGTCACCCGGGTGTGCTTCTTGAGATGGTACAACAGCAGTACTGAACAATATTAGAGCTGGTATCCAACAGAGAAGAAAGAGAATTATACAGAAGCTCTTGTCGTTTTGCAATGTGAATACAACCTGATGGGCAGAATCTCATTCATCAGATCAAGAGTAGAACTATAAAACAGCTTTTCTTACACCTCCCCATCTGGTGCAAATGCAGAGGTGCACTCTTGTACCACACACCGAATATCATAAGATTTACATGTATGCCACATACTGAACAAGCCATCCACATTCTTTATATTTTAGTTAAGAAATATGTACAAATAAGAGAAAACTCCTTAAAGCGTACTCATGAGATAATGTTATTAAATATATTGGGCATAAATATAAGTGATACAAGTGAACTGTCTATGTCACAATTTGAAAGAAATACACAACATATATATATAGCCATTACTAACTGGCTGGGTCATTTGTAACAACTTCTATTACTTCTCTATATTTTAATGACCATTATTATAAATACAAGGGCATTCACATAGTTTTTTTTTTTTTTCTTTTTTATGAAGTCTACTCCAGTTTAAAAAACAAAACAGAATTGAGAAGGCTCTCTGTCCTGATTTCATTAGTACCTGAAGATTCTGTATAGCATTTTGTTTTGTTTTGTTTGTTTGTTTGTTTGTTTGTTTGTTTTGAGACAGAGTTTCTCTGTCTTAACTCTGATTGTCCTGGAACTCACTCTGTAGACCAGGCTGCTCTGGAACTTACAGAGATCCCCTAAAGGCGTAAGCCACCACCGCCTGGCTCTGGATAGCATTTTAAAGTTATTTCTTACATTTAAGTAATAGTAAGTATGTAAATTGTTTACTAAATATTTTTCAATATGAAGTGTCCTCTAGGTTTTAATTATTGGTAATGTTAGTAGACAGCTATGAAACCCAAACCTAAGAGAGTGATGTAATTCTTCTTAGGATATGCAGCTTCCAAAAGCCGTACTAAATAGCACTATAATAACAGACAATGCTGGAGTTGATAGTACATTACAGGCATGCCATTAAGCAAAGCCAGCTATTACGAGATATCAGATACAAAGGAAAAATCTCAAGCTCGACTTTCTACACACACACACACACATACTACACATTGGTAAAACTCCACCAAGATGAACCTAACTCCAATCTCCAAAACACTCTTTTCATGGAGATGGACAAATTATTTATTTATACACTTTATTTACTCTAATGTTTCAGTGAAGATATTGGGTTGCCTGCTGTGCAGGTTCCTCCAAGCTAGGGAAAGGGCTGTCCATAAAATTCACTCTCATTTACTAACATACAATTACTATTACTTCCAAATGTTATTTCTGCCTTAAAAAGTTTAAAGCATTCCTAGATTTTTTTAAATGTATAGAAAAAAAGTATAACAAAATGAATGGGATTGATTGTTGTACTTAATTTCCTTTCTAGTAAAAATGACATGATATTTCGTTGTATACAATCCCAAATCACCATATGCAGCATGAACAGAGGCTGTTAATAATTGTGATACCTTCTAAAATTTTAACTTAAGAAATAAACTCAGAGTTACTCTTAAGTATGAAAAATAATGAGGAATTCAAAACTATTATTCATATATGTTATCTTTTATTGTTCCCAAGAAGCTTAGAAGTCCAAGAGCTTGTGAAGGTAGAAAAATCAGGACAGCATATCTGTATGTCAGTGTCCTGTAGGTTTTTAAGTGTTAAGGGGAAATTAATGCAGCTCCCTCGGGCTCCAAGGATGTTACTAAGGAAAATTATGCTGTGTTCTCTTATGGGATTTGATGCTACAGAAATTAAGAATCTGTTTGTTCTTTAACTTCTTGTGTTGGTTCTTTGGTGAGAGGTCTGGTGGACTCTTACTCTCAACTTACCCATTAATTATATTCTCACCCATTAATTCTGAGACCTTGGGATCAGGTGGAGGCAGGTGAAAAGAATATTAGTTTAATCTCTGGTATAACAGTCTCATTAAAGACTCAGTATTTGATCTCTTCTAATATCAGCAGTATATTGCTTTGCATGGCACTAGCTATAACAATTAATGTTAGTAGATCTGTAAGTAAGGGTTTGTTAGTGTGTGTTATAGTGTATGAAACTACATAGGAGATCCCAAGAAGGAAATAAGTATTCAAAAGAGGGCAGACACAGCTGAGCACTGGGTGGAACTCTGGGAACCCCAGGGAAGAGGGGGAGTAGGGATTGTGGGGACCATGGGGGTTGAGGACATCAGGAGAACACAGCCCACAGAGTAAATGCCCAGGACTCTTAGGGACTCACAGAGACTGAAGAGGCAGTCAAGAGCCTGCATGTGTCAGTGCTAGATCCCCTGCATATATCTTAAGATTGTCTGTCTTGGTGTTCCTGTGGTCTCTGAACCTTTTACCTGCCCTTGGGACTCTTTTCCTTTGACTGGATAACGTCTTCGATCCTTAATGTAGTGGTGTGTTCCCAACCTTGTTCCAATTTGCTAAGCTCTGTTTAATTGGTAAAGCAGGTGACCTGCTTTTATCTGAGGGAAAGTAGGGGGCTTCAGGGTGGAATTGAGGGGAGAGGGAAGATGAGGGGGTTGCTGGGAGAAGTGGAGGCAGGTGAGGCTGGGGTCAGGGTGTGCTATACGAGAGAAGAAAAAATAAGTAAATGTGAAAAAAAAAACAGAAAAAGAAAGAAAAAAGGGGCAGAGGGTCCACAGTTAATATGTGGTATAAAATTGGAAAGGAACTTACTGGAATTTGCAGGGCATAAAGAATGAGGGGAACAGGGACACAGGGACAGAGGAGCAAAAAAAACCAATTTTGTTTAAGAATGCCATAATGAAGCTCAACTCTATGACAACATAATATTGCTAATGTCAAGATAGCAGTGTCCTTACAGATGCTGAATCCATAGTAACCCCAGCACAGCAATCAGACAGGATGTGTTTGAACCAGATGCATGATTTAAAGCAAAAACACCATTCATGGTCATTCATCGCAATGGGACCATGTACTCTGTAGGAGGACAATGTTGGCTGCATGATCCTGCACCTCACAGCACCAAGTGTGTCCTTATATCCCCTTTATTTCAGACCCTGAATATTCTTTGTCTGTCTTCCAAAATCAGAACTAGTACGCTTTGATAATTTACAATGTGACTTTATATGTTGATGTGCCCTAAGAAAAATCTGTTCAAACGCTAAATGACAATCTTTCGACTTTGAAATCATTCTGAAAGTACTAGTTTTCAGTTTCATCAGACCATAGTATATGCTATCTGAAAGATAATCTGTTAAATATCCAGGCTTACAGGCCGCAGGAACCTGAGGGTGTGTGGTCCATTTTTAGAGCTGGGAGGAACATTTGTGGCTTTTGACATCTTTGGCATCCTTTCTTTTTCTCTTTTGTCTCTTTACCACTTCTGCAGATGCGCTACTTGGAAGCAAGATGAGGCCCCTTGGTTACTCTTTATTATTCAAATGGAAGACCATTTAAATGACTCTGAAAAGCCAAAAAAAAAGGGGGGGGGCAGAAAATAAAATGTGAGTTTCAGTAAATCACAGTGCTTTACATCAAAGAAATACTCAAAAGAAGATGTCTTTGAGAAAAGTAAATTTTTCTGTAATACATCTTTAGCAGTTTAATCAAGGACAGAACTAGGATAACCTTTTTGGCACGTAAAGTATAATAAAAACTTAAATGAGATAACTTTGAATGCAATTACAATTACAATTAGATCTAAATTTTCAACGGAAATATTTTAATTTTAGTAAATAAATGCATAAGACTAAATATCTGATTCTTTAAAAAGGTTACTGAATAAGTTTCTTAAAAGTACAATATTCCACAGTACCATATTTTCCAATAGTATCTACAAATTTGTCTAAGTTTCTTCTCTGAAATTTTATTTTTACATACAATAATCTTTCTTGATCATGAGCATAAGCATACTGTCAGTGATTAAGTAAAAACAAAATCTTAAGAAAGAAAATATTCTCATATCCTAAAACTGCAAAATTTTAGTTCAAAACTAAGACCTATGACATTTCAGCACCATCTCATGTTTCTTCCAGGAATTTGCCGAGAAAATGTGTGAAATGTGACTCTTTCAGCTTTGTACAAAAAGATGTAATTTTTGCATTGCATTTTAACATGACACAGGTGTATGAAAGGTACAGAGATGTTGGTGGCCTACAATGATTTGCATCATTCTTTTACAGACCTTTTATTTTTTATTTTTATTTATTTCATTTATTTATTTTGGTTTTTCAAGAGAGGCTTTCTCTGTTTAACTCTGGCTGTTCTGGAGCTCACTCTGTAGACCAGTCTGGCCTTAAACTCCCAGAGATCCACCTGCCTCTGCCTCCCAGAGTGCTGGGATTAGAGGCACGTACCACCACTGCCCTGCTTTGTTTTTAATTACTTGTGCTTTGGGTATTAGAGAATTTGCTGTTGCTGTCATTACTGAAAACTCAGTGTATTTCTACGAAGCTTCATGCAAGTTTTCCTTCATTCTTACTATTATACATCCAACTGATAAGTAGTCATTCACTATACTGAGATGAACAGAATGAATATAATTCACATGTATGGATGGAGGTTGTAACATATGATTGAGCAGTATGACCTCTGCGCATTCAAATACTGGGTTCTATTTTCAGCTGAGCTGATAGTTTATTTTATATTAATGACCACTCTCTTTAAGTAATGTCTGTGTGCATGTATGTTTGTATGTGTGTGTACATGAGCTGCACATGTGTGTGTGTTTTCATGTATGAATGTGTGTGTTCATGTTTGCTTATGCATATTTGCATGTGTGTGTTTTATGTCTGAACTGTCAAATACAGTATCTATATTCAGGAAAAATTGCACTCATATTTGTAATTCCTTAGTGAATAAAATTCACCTTATTGAAATTAAATGACACAATAAAACATTAGCAGGTACCATCCTAAGGAGATTAATTTTTGAGTTTTTGTGATTTGAATTAAAATGTTCTCTATAGCCTTATATGCTTGAACACTTGATCCCTAGCTGCTTCGACTGCTTGGAAGGCTGTAAGACTTTCAGTAAATAGAACTGAGGGAAGGGAGTCACGAGGGGCAGCCCATGAGGATTTACAACTCTATCTACTTCTTGTCCAGTCTCTGCTTTTTACCAGACTTTTACAGACTTAAGGGGACTAGCATTTTCATGCATCTGCTACTACACAGTCTCTGTATCTCATCTTAACTCACAACCCCAAATTAACCCTTCTTTCCTTAAGTTGCTTTATTCAGATGGTATGCAACAAAAATGAGAATAATAAATGGTGCATGTGTCTTCTTGACCTGAAGGCTGTAAGAACTACTCCTATGTGCTTGGACACAGGCCAGCTCATGCAGTCCTTTGCTCTTGAGCCTTTACTTCACCAGTCCCTAAGGTCTCGAAAGAAGCTTTTCTAACTACCAATGGCACTGACTTGTTCTACTTCATTATAATTTTTATCGACATAAGAATTCACTTTAGATCATTAAGTCCTTCTGATGGTCATGTTTAAAGTTTATGAAAATTAGTTTGAATTAGAACACATGATAAGCTTCTGAGTCTACAAAGCATTGCATACTTCGGGGCTGCTTCTATGATTACTGTTTTGCTTTTTCTTTCTTTCTTTCTTTCTTCCTTTCTTTCTTCCTTCCTTCCTTCCTTCCTTCCTTCCTTCCTTCCTTCCTTCCTTCCTTCCTTCCTTTCTTTCTTTCTTTCTTTCTTTCTTTCTTTCTTTCTTTCTTTCTTTCTTTCTTTCTTTCTTCTTTTTTTTTAAATAATCCTCCGCTCGTGATATTTAAATTCACTATTCATTTGTCCCTGTACTTATTCCTCCATCCAGTAAGTTGTGTGTGTGTGTGTGTGTGTGTGTGTGTGTGTGTGTGTGTATGTGTCTGTTTGTGTACATGGAAAGAGAATTTTGCATAGTCCAGGGGAGCCGCTCACTCCACCATGTAACCAAGTGTTGGGGTTGCAGGAGTACTCCACCTCACAGGGTTTATACAGTGCTGGAGTTCAAACTCAGGACCCTTTCATGCTAGAAAAGCATTCTAACTAATCTATATCTCTGGCTCCACATTCCTTTGTTTAAATGTCAGATGTTTTCTTTTATTTAATATTGACTTGTTGTGCAAATATTTGGATCTTTGTTTATGACAGCCCAGATTCAATCAAAGGGTACTGAAGATAGGTGTAGAATTGGAAGTTCTTCTAATATCTTTGAGTGTCAACTTTTCCTTTGTAAAATAATTGGAGAGCTAATTCCTGCCTGAGGTTACTATGAAGAATCAACAGGATGACACATGTAAGGTAGACATTATAGTATTTAATAAATATCATGTCTCTGTATACTATCTTGTATAAAATATAACATGCAATTCACAACTAATTTGAGGGTCCACAAGTCAAAAAGACCTTGGTGGGCGAGTCTGTCTTTGAGGCTTTAAGTGTCTCTCCTCTCCTACTCTCTCTTACATTCAAATGTTTATACTAGCTTTAAGGTCTCCAATTACAACTAAATGAGTTCTGCCTTTTCTATGGATGAAGAAAATTCCGTTTCAAAAAGTTTTTGTCTGCCAGACAATTCACTATTGCAGAGGAACAAGAAAATAAAATGAATCATGTCCTCCTGTTTCCAATTGTAGATGGAGAAGTTAAAGCCCAGATGATGATAGGGGCTCCTTCCTGTTCAGTGATTCAAGAAGCAACATTTTCTACCCCCATTATGTGTGGGGAAGGAAAATAATATCAAGGATGTGGTTTGACAAAGGAAAACTGACAGCAGAGTTGAAATTCTTGACAGAATGTAACAACGTGTTTTTTCAATTCCAAATCTCGAGCTCTTTTTATTTCTTTCCTTTGACTTGTTTTAAAATTCACTTCAGGAATGATCCCTAGTGCTCTCATTTACCTTCTAATCACCCACAACAAATGCCAGGCCTACTACTCCCTTGGTTTTCTCTCTCCCGTGGCTGCTGTAAGACCCATGGTCAGGGCAGTAATTAGGTTGAGAGGACAGAATATTGGAAACGTATTCTCATATGTTAATTTTCATCATTCCTAGATACTAACATATCTATGTTTGAATGATGGGCCATAAATCCGAAGTGCCTATAGCAGCTCTCATTAAGATTCTTCCCTGCACTTAATTAATGCTGACATTCACTTCTTGATTGGACCAAAAAACTACTTCTCTGATCTTCACTAAAACTACATCAGGGAATCTTATCTCAGTGTGAACCACAATGAGGAAGAGGAGAGAGGGAGGGAGGCAAGATGTTCTTTCTTCTCTCTAGGAGGAAGCGAGTCTCAAAGCCACTAGAATATTTTGGAGAACTGTGACGTTTTCCTTGGTCTGGATGTTTGGTAGCTATTGACATTTGAAAGTGGACTCTACCACTGCTAGGCCAACCCTATACAATTTCCACTCACCAATCTCAGAAAAATATGAACAATGGGAATTCTGAAACACCTCAAGCTAGAACTCAGTCTGAACCAAAGAGATGTACAGAGTATAGTTATGTCCTATCTCTCTAGAGACAACCAGCACAAGAAGCAAGGGTCTCTGTACACTTTACAAATCACCACTGGGGTACAGATCATCACACCAGTCTTAAACAAGGCTTAGCATGATTTCTGAGTCACAAATACATGTATTTGCTTGTCTTCATTTGTGCATTTTTTGCTCAAGGTGATTCTATTTATAAATAATATATCTACTTTATAATATCTTCATACATACTTATATACCTACATGTTAGAATATGCATTTACACTCTCAACTCATTTATTGCATTGTTGATGCAATTGTTATTATTTAAATTTTGAGAGTAGATCATGTGACAGGTATTTATTTTTAAGTGTGGGAGTAGATGCTAATGAGTGTTATTTACACACATAAATAACTGGGTTTGAGATGCTTGAGAAACACAGCTTCAAGAGCCCATGTCTGCTCTTTGTTCTTATTTTTGCCCCAGAGCTTCTTATCTGTAGGCTGAGGGACAGATGGCACTGACATTGTCTCTGTTTAATTAAAGAGCTGTGCTCAATTAAAAAGGACATCACCGACTAATCATTCTATAATGAAAACCTCAACTCAGCCACTCCTTACATCTCAAGCTGAGATGGCAGATAGCCTTGTACCCTTTGGCCAGTCAGAGGTGAGCTCAGCTTACTCAGAAACACTCTGAGAAATGGAATCTTCTTTTCCTTGAAATGTTAATGTGTGTGTGTGTGTGTGTGTGTGTGCGTGTTATATTTAAAAAGCAATTTTATTATTAATAACTTAAAATTGCAGACTCTTTTTTAATTGAAAGATTATATATTTAGAGAAAATTCAACGTTACTATTATTATTTTTTTTTTGCTGACATTACAAGATTTCTGTCCCTCCTTTAAAGACACATTCCTAAGTTCCATGAATGAATCAAAATGATTAGATTTTTCTCTTTATTTTATAATTTTTTGTATGATATTAAAATTTCACTTAGGTTATATGTTATGAATTCCAGTAAGATATGTCTCAGTTTCCAGAAAATAAGAAAACCAAATGTCCAGTAATTCAAGGTGAAATTTCAAAGGAAATTTAGCCAATAGGGTGATTCCTTCATGGTCTCTCTAAGTTATTACTTCATATCTTTCTGGGCCACTGAGAAAGATTATTAATAACAGATCTCAATATTGATTCACTTGATAGTTCATAGATTCTAAGTGTTTCTTTGCATTCTGCCATTTTTTTCTTTGCTCTGTGCACACTAAATTTGCTCTGTATTTACTCACTATTAACCTAGGCTTTTGTATATTGCAATATTCTTTGTATTAACAATGTCATAAAATATATTTTACATATTTGAAGTATGAGGAAAAATTATTAAGACAAGGCTGCTGCTAGACTATGGAAAAATTGCATTATTTAAAAGTATCACCCCTCGCTAGCTACAGGTTGATACCAACACGAAGGGACAAAGGAACACAGGTTGCTCCCCAACTGTGTAGGTAGTGAATGGAATCCATTTCAGACACAGGCTGGACCCTCCACCACGCCACTTTGTACCTGATGCAAACTCTATACACATGACAGACAATCGAGGGAACATTGATGGGAAAAGAGACGATGAGGATGAAGGAACCCTGTGAGAGATGTTAGATCCTTGTAGGAATGAAAGGAAGCTCCTAAGGAAACAGAAAAGAAAGCAGAGAGGGAGAATTTAAGATTAAAAAGGCAACCATAGCCCTGAAGTCTCTTCCTTTTTTTTTTTTAAATTTGAGGGCAACTTATTTCATCTTTGTTGGAAGGAAACAATTGTTTCATAAATCCTGTGACTGTGCTCTGTGAAAGTTTCCACTTCACAGTATCTTGAGATTTCTCTACTAATTCCATGTGATATAGTAAGTTGTTCTACTTAGGGTAACATAGGGGCACCCTACTCTGACAGTCTGATTTTTTGTATTACTACATTGAAAGGAAGGGAAGTAGTTATGTTGTGTGTCATCAATATGAAACAAGCATTCACAACGACTTCTTGGGAAGTTTACATGTAAGAAAATTATTCTTTAAATCATATTTATAATGACAATATCTGAAGTGCATGCAGCGCCATCCCTCAAAAACCTTAGGCATGAGCATTAACAAATTAAATACCAACTTGGGATGCATTGTCATACTCTTTTAAAAAATAATTAGTTACAAATGACATGTAAACAAATAAAACAAAAGCCAGGATCTATAAAGGAGTAGAATTCCTAGTATAGATGAATTATTTTTTTATACTATGCTATACTATGATTTAGTTTATACTATGCTATAAAACTGCCATTTTTCTATTTTCCTTTAGCATATAGGTCAGTCCTGGTCCTCCAGAGCTGGCTTCCTGAACCTTAGGTGAAGCTCCAGTTGCAGGATCCAGGACCTTGGGGGGTCTGCTCTGTGCATCTGTGGGCAGTGGGTCTGTGGAAGCCACGGGGGAGGGGAGGGGAATGACTTGCCAGCTTTACAACCTTACTTATCCGTTAAAGTTTCTTGAGAACAAAAAGAAGAGAAAAATGTTTTCTTGAAATTTTAGTCCTTTTATACTGTGCCACTTGAAAGACCTTAAAATTACTTACATCCGCTTCTTCTCGCAGTCACAGTTAGAAAACACAGAGATAATGGATTGGACTCTGCTAATGACACACCTAAAATTAGATGCAAAGTTATTAAAATTTTAGTTTTTATGAATGAGGACACAAACCTCATTTCCAAAAACCTGTCACACTTAAATTGTTCTGTCTCGTTTGAGTCCCCAATAGATTAAGTCCAGTCTCATGATAGCCATGATTACAAACTGAGTTTTATCCAAAAGAAATAACCTTCACAAAATATACAATTTTAAATAATTCTTTTTAGAATGTCTTGTTCTACAGCTCCTCTCTCAAACATTTGAAAATATCAGTTTCACTCTCCAATGTTTATAAATAGTCAATATTCAAAAGAAATTAATTATATTTTGTGAAATAAACTCTTTACTCAAAAAATAGGATATCCAGCATAAGTTTATACTCCTACCTTAAAAAACTTCGAGTAAGATATATTAAAATTTTATTTTCCAATATTTCTTCAAATATGGTTGTATCTTTTTGCATATAAAATACAGTTTTTCTACCTCTTTTTTCTTGGTTCAGGCTACTACGTGAACATATGCACATGTGTCAATCGTCAAGTCTTGTGTGCTAGAGCTGGTTGTTGCTGTTGCTCTTGATAGTCATTAATATCTAACTCCTTAGTCTCTTTGCCTAAAACTCATATGCTAATGTTAGCTCATATGGGGAATACAGTGACTATATTCATAAGGTGTACAGGCTAATTGCTTTATTTTCATGATTTGTTTGTATTTCTTGCTACTCATAAATCTTACAAGTAGCCTGTTTCTATATTTAAATTACCCCCCTCCTGAATATTTTAGACTTCATATTTTATCTGTATGCATGATGAAATGAAGTCAGGTATGACTGCAAAGTATATAATATTGAATTAAGTACTTGAGGTCTGAAAGAAAAATAAGAATCCATCAAAGTCTCCAGGGTTGCTTCTCAATGCTTTAAGGGGTAGAAAAGGCAGTGGGCAGGGAGGAGCAACTCAGGATATGTATAGCATGAATTAACTCTCGATAGTACAGAATCTGCTCTAGCTATATATTTCAGTAAGATCTCACACAATTATTACACATAAATCCATAAATACGTGATACTGATATTAAGACTCAAATTCTATGATGACTTTTGTCATTTTTATATCTGAATGAACTCTATGATAGCCCTAGGGTTTAGTTCCATGTTGGTTTAAGGAGGTTTAGATATATGCATTGATTGATTTATTATTCTTACAGGTTCATGGGAGAGGATACTTTGTTCTTTGCTAATACAATCCCTATTCCTAGAGGGTTTAGACCCCTGTACAATCCAATCTTAAGCCTAGACCTGGAAAGCTTCAGTCTCTGTACAATCTAATCTATAAATCTAAACCTAGAGCATTTCAGCCTCAGAGACTTACTGATGATTGAGCTCACTCTGAATAGCTGTCTTCTAGATTCCGAATTGTAAATCCTAAACTGTCTGCTTCCTCAGACACTCTGTTTTCTCTCTTAGCTTATTCTGGACTAGTTCTGTCTTTCTAAGCTTCTCCTTTTGAACTGAACAGTCTGTAAGCTGACTGCACTCAAACTGCTTGACTAAACTAACTCTCCTCTCTGCTTCTCGTCTGCTTCCACCTCTGCTTTTTCCATGCTTCTCTCTCTGAGCTCTGCTGTCTGCTTCCACCACGTTTCTACACTCTGCTTCCACTCCCAGAGCTCTCACTGCTTCTTGTCTGCTCCACCCTTTTCTGAGCTTGGCTTCCTGTCTCTACTTCCATGCTCTTGCTTCTATTCCTTGCTTCTCTCTACTGAGCTGAGATTAAAGGTATGTGCAACCACTGCCTTCTAAATTGAGTTTAAAAGTGTATGCTACATTGGGATTAATGATGTATATTATTGTTCTTTCTACCTTAGAGCAGCTATGCTGCTAGATTAAAAGATCAGAGATCAAATATCTATCACAGGCCTTGTCAATGTAATCCTTTGTTAGAGTAGTCATACTGCTGGATTAAAAGATTAAAAGTTCTTCTATAAGTATACATAGGGCATAGGGTCACAAGACTACAAACCTGTAGTACCCATCAGGATTCTTTAGTTTGGTTTTGCCCAGTTGTGTCCTTCTGTGCCTGGTTTTACAGAAAAGATTTGTTTTCTGTTGCCTTGTAATTAGGAATGCTTACTGCACTGGACTTGTAATGTGCAAAGTTTGTGATAGGAACTAGTTCCCTTGTGATTTTTCCATCATGGCCTAGTCTCCGTTCCTTAATGTACAGTTTCTTAAAGGTAAGGGGTTATAAGGCCACTTATCCAAACAAGAGCAAAAAAACAATATTTTCTCTTCATGAGCCGTAGCAGTCTGTATATTTTGTATCATATTTAAAATATCTATGAGAGAATTATATGTTTAATGAGTAGATTGCCTAGCATAATTTCTTGGTTAAAGCTTGAAAAATAAATATAAAAATAAATATAATGGAGAACTAGCAATCTCAAATAAAAGCATACTAACAATGAATAAAATTAAGTTTTGATTAGTTGGAAAAATATAATTTAAAGACTTCTGTTGTTTATTTCTCAAAGAGAATTTAAGCATGCCCATTATTATGACGTACTAGCATTTACATTTGGAAATACATTCTACTTCTTCTAATTATGTAACTACTACATATCATATAGGAAATCTTAAATATTATATTGGAAGAGAAATATTCAGTAAGTTTTTCTGTCATAAATTGTGGTGAACTAAGGTCATGGAGTATTTATGTATCTGCCAATAGGAAGATCACAACTTATTGGTGAAGACAAATGCACACATAACTGAATTTGGATTTGATCTTCTTCTGACTCATTGCATTAATTTAGCAATGCAGAACAAATCAGTATTGATATATTTTGTCCTTGTTAACAGTCACCAATCATTTTCCTTGAAGTTATTGAGTTTGAAGGAGTTTTTTCCTATTTGTGGGCCTCTACTCTTTACCATATGCACTTGTCTTCGTGGAAACCTCCAGACCATCAGTGTAAGGTATTAAAACATAACCCTATAGATAGTGTAGATGGTATTTTAAAAGTATTTTAAAACACTTTTTTTAAAGTTCCACAAATAAGAAAGATTTATTTAGTTTTAAGAAAAAACAGATATGTAGCTATATATTTGTTAATAGCTAAACAGTGTATAAAACTTTTGTTAGCAAGAAAAATATTATGTAGTTTCTATCTGTCTACTTGAATACAACCCAATGCTTATAAATGCTGAAATTGCCTCTGGCTGGTACAGGTTCTATTGTCCTTATTACATTTGTGGGTCGCATCTGTCACATGAAAAGTTTAGGAAAGATGTGAGAGCTTTGTGCTGAACTAACATAGAGTGCCTTAGTTGTACTTTGGGTGCTTTTGTTTCTTACATAACTACAGTGTCCATCTCTACTGAATGCAGGCTTTATTTTTGATAAATGATAACCCTGAACTTCTGTTTCATAGTAAATAATGTGTGAGCAATTCAAATTCCAGGAAGTTCTATTTAGTTGGACTCACTTTTCTTCCTCTCAAAATGCTGTAGTTACAACACTGGGGAATAATAATGTACTGGGATCCCTGGGGACTGGGTCACGCTTAATTGGAGATGTGACAAAATAGGTAGCCCAATGGGAAGCAAGTTCAATGCAACTTGAAAAGAAGAGGGTCACTGGAAAAAAACAATAACAAACAAAAACAAAACAACCAAGATGATCTTAAAGAAAGTGTTGTGACAGGTCTCATAGGATGGATTATGGTGAACTTTCACACTGCAGCATCATTAAGTGCAAAGCTGAAGGCCATTCTTATTTATAAAACAATGGCTTCTGATGATCAGA
This sequence comes from Cricetomys ansorgei, assembly GCA_026225945.1. Classification (NCBI taxonomy): domain Eukaryota; kingdom Metazoa; phylum Chordata; class Mammalia; order Rodentia; family Nesomyidae; genus Cricetomys; species Cricetomys ansorgei. The sequence continues at coordinate 2,218,631 of JAMJFZ010004091.1, read as the reverse complement.
GCACAGTGTCTGTTCACCTCTGATTTTTCTCCAAGCACACACCAGGATCAAATTTCAGTCAGGGACCTGGGAACTGAGACTCTGTATTCTCTTATCAACACTTATATTCATGTAGCATCAATGACCTGTTAGACTAGACTCTGAGGATTGTCAAAAGGCACCTGTTCTATTCTTTAGGGTTGACTTCCTTGCACTATTAATTATGAATATACAGTGGGGATTGTGAATGGTCCACTGTCCACTGGAATTTAATTTTCTGTGCATGAGAACTTTATATTAAGTATTGACACAGATTTTTTACGTTTCCCTTAAATAGGTCATTGTAGGAAAATTCTTAAATATGGACTTTTGATTAGAATGATATATTCATAATTGTCAAGGTTCATAAATGATTGCTTTGAGGTATGACTGCATAATTTTTATAAAAATATACCACACAATATGGGATGTTGCTTTATATAGAACCAGGGATGTTTTCCTATTTGTAAAACCTTCAGATCTGTTTAATGCAGATTTGATGTCTATAGCTCTCATGCTAATGAGCAACCAACTCTTCTATGTTTAAATTGATACCATAGAATCCCATCAGGACCTTAGCCAGCAAGTTCTCAGCAAGGTAATGGCCATGTTAATGAGGCTATTTTATAAGATTTGATAGATTTGGGATAGAGTTTGTGATGTAGCTTTTGAAATAAACAAATATATGTTTTCCTTCAGGGTAAATATGGCTTCATTGAAAACTCCTCAGAGGACTGCTCATCTGTTTGCCTGTGACAGACTTATCACTTTTACAGAAATATTAATAGTCTGTAAGCCAATTGTTTAATTTGCTCCTGCAAAAGAATCTGCAATAGAACTCTCAGTGTGGAGTTAATTACACAGTAATGAAAGAGTAAATCTATGGGGAAAATTCAGAGTAGCATGGCTTCAATTCCCTTTGTTGAAGATTTGGGTGTGTTTTCACTTTTTTTAATGCTAGAAAATCCACAAGTAAGAGAATGCATTCAAAGGTATGTGTATTGATTGATAATGTTTCATCTTTTGTCAATATGCTAGGAAATTAACAAACATACACAATAACTATGGAACAAATGCTATTATTACAAATTAGTAATGCATTTAAAGGAGCCTAGCCTTCTAGTGATGAGAACGCAGCATATTAATAGTAGTTGGCAATGCATTCTAAAGCTCACAATCACTAATCTGATCCCAAATGAAAATACATAACAAACAAGTCATTCAATATTGTCCCTGAGGCCTGCATTTCTACAAGTAATTATTCGTCTTCACTACCTCAGAATGCGGTGTTAACCTGTTGTGTATGGTATCATTAGTGTATACATTTCATGCCAAACATATATAGATATATTACCCATATTTTGCTTCCTGTTTTATGACATGAAGAAAGTCAGGTATAAAGGACATGCACATTTTTCTGGTTTGATTAACATACAGATTTATGGCTCTGAATGCTTTTTCTCTTTCATGATTCTGTATCATCCCCTATGATAATTCATATATTGAAATTTAATGTTGGAAGCTCGGACCATAAGACAAGATACATTTTCCATCTAAATTACCTCACTGTTACAGGTGAAGAGTGACTATCCCAGCAGTACCGTGACAAATTTAATATGAAACTGCATTAGTTAGGGTAATATCAGGATAAGCCAGTAGACCAAAATGACAGGTCAGTCATGATCTAGATCCACACATAAATGGCCAATTAATTTTCAACAAAAGCACCAGTGTAATTCAATGGGGGAAGAAAATTTCTTTCAACCACTGGACTTAGAGAATTAGATACCTATATGAAAAATATGGATTATTGCCACAGACAATAATCAAGTAATTGTAGGTGACACATAATCCCCAACATTTAAAAATCAAACGTTTCTTGAAGACAGTTCAGAAGAATATTTATGGGTCTCTGTTAGGTAGTGGTTTCTCTGTAGAAATGCATAAGTCATTAGGTATAAAAAAAAAAGATGACAAACTAGACCTCATTAAACTTACAAAGTAATACCAAAGAAAACGTATGCTATTCAGGGAAGATGAGAAAAGAGAAAAACTGAGCCATGGGAAAATATTTAGTGTTCCTGCAGCTGACAACAGTCTTATGTACAAATGATGTCAAGAATTACAAATAAATTGGGAAAATAGAACAATAAAAGATAGACATGACTTGGGGAATATATAAATTTGAACAAAAGGCTGAGACGCAGAACATGGTTTCATGTCATAAGTCATCCATCATGTATCCATTAAAACATAATTAAATATCACTCGGCATGCACTAGAACAGACACAGCGACAGAAAAAGCAAGATTGACATAAGAGTTGTGGAGCACACGAATGCAGGGTTTCTATTGGGAACGAAATACGTACAATTTTGGAAATTTCTAAGGGTTTTCGATAAAAATAAACACACAGTGATCTTCCTCACGTCTACTTATTTACTCTATTTAGAAATAAAAACAGATGTTCACAAAAAGACTTGTAAAAGTCAGTTTAGAACAATCTTTCAAGGTCAAAAAAACCTGGAAACAGCCAAGAAGTAAATCAATAACAGGAAGAAATTGTGAAAATGGATGCTACTATTCTGTTTTCTGAGATTCTGCACTTAAGTGTGAATAAGCAGTATTTATCTTTTTTATACCTCATTTAAGTAATCATAATGCCATGTCTCCATTGCGTTCCTCAGGAAATGGAGTTAACTAAGTGTTTATCAATTTATCAATGGCGATTGTTACAGTGTATTTGAGATATATATATATGTAAATACACATATATATGTATATGAAAACCATTCATGAAAAGAGAAATCCCTGCTACTTTTTGAAAACATCAGTCTACATTTTTTTTTTATTTTCTATATTTTCTCTTCAATTGTTATCTACTTTGACCAGTTATCATGAATCTGAAGAAACTATCGCGTGCACAATGGAACTGGAAACTCTATTAGGTTGTAGTGAACATTAATAACCTCCTGGGAACATTTCCCTCGTGTATCTGTCTGCAGATTGCTTCGTGACTGCCAAAGGAATATACCTTCTTAACGATGCTACTCAGGAAACCACTCTATATTTCAGTATTTCAATATTTCAGTACCAAAATATCCACGAGCTCGTCTCTGAGCTTGTCTATGGCACATCTTTACACAACATGAACCTGATCATGCTGAAAATAATCACCCTGAAAATAATAAACTTTAAGACGTAATTAACCTTGGTGTTTTTCTTAATTGTGTTTTATGTGTATCGTATCGAGCTTCATCATAGCGGTGTCAAGCTTCTTCAAGCTTTCATATAGTGCTTCAGAATTTATGGAAAGGTGTAATGATATTTATTTTACTTTGATGCTTATTTCAATATTCTTTTGTTGTGAGTTGAACATTTAAATAAAAATGGTCAAAATCCCATGTGTGATCTTAAAATATTCATGCTTTGATGTGTTAGTAATGAAAACAATAATAAAAACAGCTACCTTATCCTGCCAGAACGTCATCATTGACTAAGGGAGACTTGCTTATACTGTCACTGACTGATGCTGACTCTGCTTTGGAACGCTGGGTTCCTACTGCTTAGAGAATTTCAATGAACCTGTAACAGTGTGGGAGTCTATGTCCCTGCTGTCAGTCATAAGTAGGTAGGGCTGCTTCAGGATTACAAATTCCCTAGTGTATCGAGCTTGAAGCATCTCAGATTATTAGCAATATGAAAATCTCTTTGTTTCTGCAGCTTTTGAGTTCCTCTAGCTGCCATGGAGCACCTAACGAAGGAAAAAAAAGCTGTGTTTCTTTTAAATTGTGCAGAACAAATACCCAAAAAAGCAAAGTGGTGTCTGGATCATTATTACTTCAGAGACCTAAGAGACATTGTGCTTTGAAGTTAGTTCCTCGTGGTTAGTCTCTTTTATTTGATATGGAAGCATTGTGCAAATTCATTGCCACATGAATCATACATGGCAGCAATAATCTCTATTATCAGAATGGTAGGTAGTCATAAAATGTAGTTTCGGTGTCTAAAGAAAGAGCAACAGATGATTGAATGCCCAGCTTTATTTTATAACCTGCACAGACTCGTCAATTCTTTCCATATTCTTGTTTAAAACATGATGGAACTGTTACTGGGAGAAGCGTTTAGGAAAACACTGTTGATTTCATTTGCCTCCTTTTATCTCAGTGTTTTGTGACAGTACGTCAGCTTGCATAGACTATGATTTCATGGAAGAGCTTAGATTCTTTCTCTCAAACAGCTTAGCTCTGACTATTGCAATGGATGGGTTACAGAGAGAGTGTAGAAATGACAGATTCCAACTATTAAGGAAACAGTAATTTTAGTAATAAAACACAGTGACGTCAAAGCATCTTGACTGTGTTCCTCCCCTCCTACATCTCTTTGACTTTACTGTACACGTGTGGATGTTTTCAAACACCACACTTTGCTGTACTTAATCACATAGGCTACAGATTTATGCTATCTGTTTCCTTTACTGTTTCCACATACGCATTAGAATAAAAGATACATATGAAACTCAACCATCATCTTCTGTAATAGAACATGTGAGGTGGACAGCTGGGTCACAGCCAGGTCTCTCTTTAGGGTCATAAGTATTCTCTTTATTATCATTACAATACTTTATTTGATGCTTTAACCATCTAATACAGTTCTACAATGTAGTTTGATTATATTCTTTCATCATCACCTTCTTCCAAGTCCCAATAACGTCTCCCACCGAACCTCTTTTCCAGTTGTGTGTCCTACATTTTGATTTGTGGGGTTTGGATTGTTTTTGCCGTTGTCATAGTTGTTATTTGTAAAGCTTTGTGTCTAATTAGTCCCTTCAACTTGCACATGGTTGTAGGACATCTACTGAGTCATGGGTATCCCACTGGCAGCCATTTCCCCCAAAGAGAGTCAGCCACTGTCTCTTCCTCCACAGTCATCTGTCAATAGCTCCTCTACCAAAAAATGGCAGCCTTAAGGTTCCTCCCTCTTCCATGTTGGCATTTTTACTGGCCTGGTTTTAAATAGGTCTTGTGCAAGCAATCACTGTTGCTCTAAATCAGTGTTTACAATAGCTATATCATTCTAGGAGTTAGTATCTTACAGTTCCATTCCTCAATCACCAGCTCTTGCATTTTTCCACTTCCTGTTCTATGATGTTCCCTGAGCTTTGCACAAGGGAAACTTAATGTAAAAGATTGATTCACAGCTGAACACCCATGGCTACTGTGGTAAATGTAAACAAAATGTACTTCTTTAAATAAGACAAAATAAGTTAAATAAGACAAAACTCCATTAAAAGATTTATAAAGATGCCAGTTGGCAGACATTCAAATCCTTTAGGCTCAGCAAGCCTTGAAATAAAAATGTGTTTATCTCATGTCTCCCTAGAAATTATGTCACCCTGTATTAGTCAATCATAAAAATGTAAGGCTGTACACTGACCACTCAGAGTTAGGCAGAACACCCTTGTGTATTAGGGAAAATACCTAGTGGGACCTTCCCTGAGTGTGCTTTCTAGTTTGATAGAAATTAATTATGCACTTTACTAATAATTAAGAATTTTTGCATCCTTAAAATAATTTGGATTGTGAGGTCATTTTCTTGAGACCACAGCCCCTTTCCTTACAAGTATTTATATTTAAAACCACAGATGAATCCACACACAGCTACAGTGAGTGACTTCTGTACCCCACTCTCACCAATGTTTGCTTAAACGGGCAAACATTAGGGTTCAGTGACATCATGAATCCAAAAACCTAACGAACATCTACAGAACATTTCACCCAAACCCTGAAGAATACACTTCCTTCTTAGCAACACGTGGATATGTCTTCAACATTGACCACGTGTTAGGACACACAAATAGCTCTTAACAAATACAGAAAAATGTAAATATCTTCTTTCTCAGTTTTAAAACAACAGGCACACCCAGACTGACTTTTAGAGAGCAACTGGAATCCTTCGAGGTCCATTAGTTAGGTGGATCCAAGCCATGCATGTGTCACTGCACGTTTTCTGCCCACAGTGTCTCGGGGAGTGTTTTAATCTGTTCTCCGGCGCTTAGAAGGAGAACAACTTACAATGCGGGTGTGCAACCCCCAGAAGCAAGGAAAGGCATTGTCCTCCTGTGGAACTGCTTGCCAGTACTAAAAGCACCTCCTTTGATCATCTCAAGAGATTTGGTACATTTATGGTTGTGGTTTTACACCTGGTTTAAAATTTACAAAAACAAAAACAAAAAAAAAAAACCAAAAAACAAAGCATCTATGCCACATTCCCTGAAATAGATAAGAAAGTATGAAAAGAAAAGAAGAACACTAAACTTTGAAGCTTTTTCTAAGCTTTAGAAAAGTAAATCTGGGGTTCATGGATTAAAGATATCGACATCAGAGGGGACACTGAGGCTGGAGACATTTGTTAAATTATTTTAAGTCACTGTACTTATTTTATTGTTTAAGGCATTTAATCTAAGTTGACTCCCCAAAGCACCCAGCACATGTCTCAAAAAGCACATGTCTCGCAAAAAGATAGGCTATAGCAAATTTAATTCAATTGACTCATACATTTTAGGAGTTGGACTATTTCTGTTCCTATACCATTTGAATCTTTCAGGTAGCAGGATACAGCCAAGTCTTGCACAGAGCAAATAATGTGGAGTTAAAACACATTGAATTGAACCAGTAGGCTTTACTGTTGAGTTGTGGCCAATTCTGTAGAATGTCATCCTTGAAACATTACAGGAAGGAACAGAGATTAAGAAGAAAGGGAATACAAAGTCAAGTTACACAATGATTGCTTTATTATAGAACGGAAAAATCAAGTCTTCCTTGTCAATCACTCTATAACGCAAGCTGTCAGTTCTAAGATATCACTCTTCCCACATCATCAGGAAGAGAACAGATTTCATAAAAAATGTAAGATCATCCCCGATGCTCTGGAGTATGTCTTAAGTCGCAAGAGCTCTTCAGTACCTAGTACATACATGAGGGTGCCTAATGGCTGCTTTGCTTCTTCTTCCTTCAGTGCAACCATGCTGTGATGACAGGCAGAACAGAGAGTCCATCTTCATTTTTAATGTAAAAACTGCTCCAAACCCATCATACTAAAAATCAGTCACCAGATTCTTCTTTTGGAATTACAGAAATTAGGCCTGTATCTAGGGTGTGGCAAAAGTAAATGCAAAGTTTTTTATTTATAGAAAAATTCTGGAATAAATAAAAGTGAGTTGTGATGCAGTAGGTGGTGTGGGCTAGAGATATCAGCTGGAACGCTAGCTCAGAAGGCCAGAGGTCCAGCCTCTATAAACCACATAGTGAGTTAGAGGCTAATCTGAACTACATAACAAGATGCTCTCCAGAGGAAAGAAAGGAAGAAAATGAGGAAAACTGTAAATGTAAAATAGAGATCAAAGCTTTTAAATGTTAATTATTTGTAAGTTTTATATTCACTTACACTTAAGTAAAAATTGCTTTAATGGCAGTTAAGAAGGCCTTGTATAAACTTGCCAAGATATCACCGAAATAGATACTCGATTCTATCTGGGAACATCAGGCATCTAGAACATATTAAAGGCAAATAGTAAACTGGGAGATTGAATTAAGCTGTTATGACTCAAAGTATTTAATGTATTATTTTAACTCAGGGCAAAATGATAACCAATAAAAGAAGGTCAGGTGAAAGCAGAGCACCTAAGCAAGAGATGCCATTACAGACACCTGTATCCAGGCACCTTGATGCCCTTCCAATTTTAGGTATGTCCGAATCTGCATTGGTGACATTCACCATGGCCTTTCATAGAGGTTTATGAACAAAACTGCTGTAAATTTGAACTGCATCTCTCATGTATTAATTTTCCATAGCAGGACTCTCTATATGTAGACCTCTTCTTTCTGGGGTCTAACAACTGTCCATCATCGTTTTACTCTTTCGGTTGTAAAGTTTTCAAGAGTTTCAAATGAGAAGGAGTCAGTGCATATGCATATGTGTCTCTGAGTATAGAAGAACTCTGTACTCTGAAGACTATATACATGTGAAGACATTGTTAGGAAGCTACAAAACAAATGCTGAAGCTTTTGCATATGTTTCTGTCAACAGGGTAGCTTGGGTTTAAAACACAGTTTCTCTGAGCAACAATAATACAGAATCATTACATTTAAAAGATCAGATTTAGAAGCAGAAAAAAGAAATCTATTTTAAATTGGGGGCATTTTTTTTCCTGAAATTTCTTTGGAATCCTAGGAAAACAATACAATCATTCAGATACATACCAAAGAATTTTCAAAATTCAGTAAAATAGAATATTCAGTCACACAGTGGTGGCTCATATCTTTAATCCCAACACTTGAGAGGCAGAGGCAGGAGGATCTCTGTGAGTTTGAAGCCAGCCTGCTCTACAGAGTGAGTTCCAGGACAGCCAGAGTTGCAAAAAGAGAAAACATATATCAAAAAATAAAAAAGGAAAAAGAAAGAAAGAAAAAGAAAATAAAAAGAATATTCAATGTTTAATTTTTACAAACACAAAGGAACTAAAACTTTGCCTACTTCAAATAAATTACAATAATTTCATTATGAATCAGTAGTATTCCCCAAAGGTGTCAAAGTGGCAAATGTTAATAGTGATAAATGTTTTCTATCAAACAGTCTTAGGGGGCAGAAAAAAGGGGCATTTTATTAAATGATAAATCACAAAACTTTTTTTTTCAAATAATTTTGTAATTTTTTGTGCAAGTAAAATATTATTGAAATTTCCTCTGTGAATCATTATACCTTAAAATTTGAGACAATTCATCATTCAATGCTTTGGATTGAATAAATAGAACCTGATGTCAACAATGTTTCAAGTGACCTATGGCTTTTTAAAATGTGATGCTTTATAGCATTTGTATGTTCATATTCAAATTTCAAATTATATATATTACAAACATATATATTTTCTCCAATTAAAATATTAATATCACCTCTTTAATTAAAATCACTGCTTCATGTCATGAAATTAACTGTGTGAGAAATATGTGTCATAAAACAAAATTTTCATTTGAGATTAATATGGCATGAAATAAAAAGTATAAATTAAGAATGAGAGAATAAAATATTTACCTTTGACTTAGTGATACCATTTATGTAGAAGCTACATTACTTTATGATAGCTACTCAATATTTCATAACTTTTAATCAGCTCTCCATATCCCTGTGCTGTCAGAATTATTGTTTGAATAGATTGTATATATGACTTTGTAAAATGTAAACAGTATATCCTCAGTGTTTAAAATAACACTTACATATTACCTGTTTTAAGTCAATACATTTTAGTTGCCTAATAGATATTGTTCCAAAATTAATTTGATGGGAAATAAAATCAGCTTCCACATAGAATTAAATTATTACTTAATTTTTAGTAATTACTTGAGAAAGGTTTCCCACAGATTTTATGATTTCATTTATGTCACAATGCAAAAAAATGCATTAATTACGGAGATAGACATCTAGATATTAATCTTGTTGCACTAGAAAAATAAATCAGTACACAAATAATGTGAATGCCATTTTAACATTGTGAATATTCATATATTTCCTAAAACCCTTGGATTATTAATTGCTTTCTTTAAATAAAATCTGACTCAAGGTGGACGTATGTGAACTGATTGAACAAATACTTCTGTAGAAGAAAGAAGATATTTTCAGAGAATCAAGAACACCCAGGAATCATGAAGTTATTAGTCAGATGGCCCAATCTGTATATTAAAACCAAAAAAGTGATGAAACTGAAGAGAGGAGCCAAAAGCTTGAGTGAGTGACATGAGAAAGATGGAACGACACAGATTTTCAATATGACACAAATTGATAAGGGGGAAATTAGACACCTTGGGAAATACCTTTCCAGGCACAGTACTGAAAAGTTTAGTTTTGATGACACATCAATAAATCCAACCACAATAGAAAGAGCATCACAGAGAACTGATTACCAGGTAGTGTGTGTGTGTGTGTGTGTGTGTGTGTGTGTGTGTGTGTATTTTGTGTGTGTGTATAATGTCGAAGTCATAAATCAGGAGTTCAATTCTCCTTGCACTACTTTGAGTTATTCAAGCATGAGGCATTTGGAAGATATTGGAGGAGCATGAAATCTGTCAGATAACTGTAAGGCTTAGGAGAAACTGGAAAATAAACACAACTATTTTTTTTGCAGGACACTGTTGTTTGTGGAAGAAGCAATTCAGGTATGCACTAGCATAGACAAGAGCTTTGTCAGAAAGGACAGAAAGTCATATGCTCACGGATACTGGAAAATCCAAATAGGAGCTACAGAGACGGAAGAAGTTTGAAATAACTGCCCTAGAAATGATATCGACCATGGAAAGTGCCACTCATCATATATATCTCATACAGGCATGTCTCATATGTATGTGTGTATGTATATATATATATATATATATATATATACATAATTTTCAGAATATATATATTCTTTCTGAAAGTTCTTTCTGTCATACTCCCTTGCTTTCTAACCTTAGACTTTCTATAGCAGATTTTTAGCAGTCTTTTTTTCTCAAAATTTCAATCTAAGTATTGAAATTCATCTGACCCTTCACTTTTTCTCATGACTGTGTTGGCTTGGCAAGAAAAGCCTGTTGACATAAATGCATATCCCAAGTTCAAATACTTCACTTCCCTGCTCTCCAGTCTTCTGGTGTTTCACACTTGGATTATTACCGTAGCCTTCTTGTTACCTTGAAAACACTAAGGTTCTCCACCAAGAATACTCTCAACAAGAGATCTGAAAAACAAAAGTACAGAAGTACTCCTGTACTCTAAGTACTTTGAAGTGACTGTCCACTTTCCTCACATGTTTGAAGTGGTATATAAACTACTCCACTGTCTCCATCTTTCCCCATGCTGTCCTTCCTCTAGTTCACTTTGCTCCAGCCACACTTGCTTCTTCTCAATGTGTGCTCCATATTTGAGCCCTAGGACTTTTGAACTGCACTGGATCTACCAGATACAAAGATCCCATGTGAAAATGCAGATGTGGTTATGCGTGTGTGTGTGTGTGTGTGTGTGTGTGTGTGTGTGTATGTATGTGTAACTACAGTGTTACAGGGGAGCAGATAGGATTATCATGGAGACTGGCTAACTACCATCCTTGATCTAGGTTCAGTGAGACAGCGTGCCTCATATTAATAAGAAGGAATGTTACTGAGCAGCACTCCTCTGGACTGCATGGTTCATGCACAGGTGCTTGTTTCTGCATATACACATGTACACACCCACAATACACACATACACTCAAAGAGATATCTCTTTGAGGTATCTCTCTTTTGGATATGTACCCAATAGTGAGATTATCAAATCATATAGCAATTTTCTGTGACTATCTTTATAGTTTCCATATTGCATTTCATAATAACGTATCTATTTACATTGATACCAATATTAAGGATTCCAATATATGTCCATCACTACACTCTTTTTTTTTTGTAGTGGTTTTGTAGTTGAGAAACATTTGACCTATTAAAACACAGACATGGAAGATAAATACAATTAAAGTATATATACCCATAAGCTCATCTATTTTCCCATGAAATAATAAAAATATCAGAAACACTAATTTTAGAAGAGATGTAGAATAAGAACCAATATAGAAATATATGAAGTAAATGCTTTCAGAACTAGGTAGACAAGACTAAGACATGCGGTTTACAAAATAATGAACAATGACTCATGTATGTGAGTGTTCATTCCTTAGCAGGAAGGAGTCTTCTGTGTGTTCCCTTTTTAAAAAAATATTATCCTTTGATATTTTGAATAGAGTTTTCCATTAGAAACCCTTCTTGATTGATTGTCAGTGGACAAGCTCCAATCTCTCTTATCTTTAAAGGACCTCCCTAGGCAAATAATAACTAGAGAGAGAAAGAAAACTATTTGGGACAAAATAATAATGTGTAGTAGATATAGTGGAGTAGTTCTTGCCTTTGGTGTTTTTGTAAATTCAATTTTCTTTTCTTGATTGAGATTTTTTTCTCAGATATTAGTTCTTCAGAGGTGTGGGAGGAGGACAGTTCCAAAACTATCATGAGTGGCAAGGACATTTGCTAGATGTTTAAAAAAAATGATGGGATGTTCTTAACAGCAGGGCATGTTTTTCAATGTGAGAAAGTCTGACTTCCGTTGCAATCCTCATAAGTTCTGTATTTGTTTTTTATTAATTCAGCATTATTTGTTGAAAAGCTGTGAGTAAGTTTGTGACAAATTCCAGCAAATTACTTGTATTAACCATAAATTGTCCTGTTTCTTCTTTTCATCATCTATTTCTGCCACCAGCTTCAGCATTTGCACTGACAAAAATTTCAGTTAACACCTAAAGTTTTCTTAAACACTGTATCAGTCCTATTCTAAAGCAGGCATGAAAAATTTGACAATGAACTTTTTTCTGAATTTCTTACCTATGTTAAAAACAATGTATTGATAACTTATCAATAGTATTAAGACATACCCAAACTGAAATTAATATTATTTTTAACTTGAACCCTCATTTTATTTTATACAACACCTTTAGGAAACTAAAATTAATAAGATGGTTTAATGTACAGTTTTATTGTAAAATAAAACTTATGCTGATTTATAATGTGTATTTGTGTATTCTTTCAAATATACTCTTTGTCTGTCCCTCACAAATTTCTGAATTTGTATTGTAATTATGCCACTTTTTTGTTTGTATTTATTTGCCATCTTGAGTTTCATAGAATTTGTGACAATATTTCTATCTACTGTTTAAGCAAATAGTTTAAAGCACTTTGCTTCCTAGAGGATATCTGGAGATTTTGAATAGAGACATATTAAGATTGCCACAACTTGGGAAACAAGAATGCCATTGGAACCCAGTGGGTGGAGACCAGGGATGTTATTACATGTCCTGAAGCACACAGGAGAGTCCCCACAGCATAAAGTTTCCTAAACAAGCATGTCAGTATTGCCAATTCATTTATCATGAATTATACCGCCATGTCTCCAAGCTATTTTTTCTCTTTAATGTTATTGAATTTACTCTCCCTTTTTTGAAAAAAAAAAAAGTCTTGATTTGTCTCTCAGCTCCATCTTGACTACGCATTTCTAAAGTTATAATTATGACTGCGATTTAAATAAAGGGCATTGCCTTTGCTATGTCTTAATTAAGACCACTCCAGAGCTGTAATAATGAATCAGCTCTGCTCATTATATGTTTTCAATTCTATGTGGCTGATGAAAGAAACTTGTATTTAATTAGCTACTCTGTGTAGTATAAAGGTGTTAATTGCTAGAAATGTGTGGGGTTTTCAAACTCTCCATTTAAAGACTTTAAATGACTGCCATCTAAAATGCATTTTCTCGTGAGAACCAGACAAACGAGATGGTTTGCCAGAGATCATTGTGTGATAATTCTGAACAGTACTGAGTACTCCTAAGAGGTCCCACATTTACCAAAGACTCTGAGAGTATAGAAAATGTCAAAAACCTTTTATTCAAGTTAATCTATCTTTGGAAAGCAAGGTGCATCTTTTATTTTTAACCAACAGATTTCATTTTAACATTTGGAAGTATTGATGGGGTCTTGTCAGCCTTGAAAATAAACTTAGTATTGCAGACTCCTCACAAGCAGAAGAAAGAACACATTTGTTCTAAGCATAAAAATCAGGCAAACTTTGCTTTTCATTTCAGTTTTATTCAGTTTCTTGAAACCTTTTATTTGATTCTCTTTATTAGTAAAGTGAATTTATCTCTTCATCCACTAAACAATCATGAATTACATATGGCATTTTGAAGGTTGCACTTGCCCAGAAAACTTGAGAACTAGTATTTCAATTCCTTCAGATCCCAGGTGAATGCTAGGCAGAGAATGACCTGCCTAGAATATCAGAGCTTGAAAAACTGATCTCTGTGGCCTTCTATTGAGGAAATTTTTCACAAAAAATAAGGAGAGAAACAATTATCGGCTAGGACTTCCAGCCAGTGTGCACAGATCTTCATATTTACCAATATACATCTGTGTGAATATGCATTCATACATGAATAAATACCCTGTATTATAAACAGAACAGGAATACCATGTTAGCATGCATGCACGCACACACATATGCATATTGGTATATATTCTATCCCCATGGATATATTTTAAACATTTACACCATTTTGGCCACATGTAGATTTTTCTTAATCATTCCTGAAACACTACACTGTATACATCATGCACAGTATACTAAATATTACATGTAATATACAGAAGAGTTAAATTATTTGAGAGAATAAGCTTCAGTTACTTGTCACTTTGTATATATTTCCAGAAAATACAAATTTGCGTATTTGTGTTAGGGACCCTGGACTCAGCCATACCTAGGTACCAGGGGACAATTATATAAGGCAATTATATATGCATGCTGTATATATCCTTTTCATTTTCTCCCAGTGCTTTCTCGGTTTAATAAGTGAATTTCCCCATAATTATTGATAGTTTGGAAACAGTTATACCACCTTTTCTGCTTCCAAATTTGCATTTAGGATGACAAGCTTGCAACACAGGATATAGACACAAATATTTTAGTCCATGAGGTTAAATTCAAAACTAGGATGTTCTGAGCCATATGCTTTCTGACCTAGTTGACAAATTTAATTGCAGCTCCAAAAATTTCTGTCAGTTCTGTGATTTTATGGTTTATTTTTGTAACACTAGTTTCTAGGCTGAGGATGCAGCTCGGCTGGGAGAGTGTTTGCTTCACACACACAGATCCCTGGGTTCCATCTCAGCATTCCATACAATGGCCCTGTGAACCTGCCTGAGCCTTAGATGCTGCTGTTAGAGTCGGAAGTATTGGGAGCTATGGGTCCTCTTTAGATTCATGGTACATCAAAGGCCAGCATGAGATGTTTCAGGGATACTCATAATTACAGCCTAAAGATTCTTTGCCAGATGTTGCAGCCCATGCCTGCCGTCTTGGCATTATGAGATGAAGTAAAAAGATCAGGAATTCAAGCTCATGTTTGGCTACATGTTGAGTTTGAGTCCAGCTTGAACTAGAAGATGTCTTGCTAAACATAATTGAATAAATAAATGAATAAATAAATTTTATGGGTTCTGCATCCACTTCTTTGGGCTTAGTGATTTTATTCTTCTCATCAAAGTTTGAACATAAGTTCAAAGGAATCAAGCAAAAAATAGAAAAAAAATCTTTAAAGTACATATTTTTGATAAGAGAAATTAAAATTCTATACACTATTTCATGGATGCTTTGATTTCTCTATTGTGTTTTGAATAACCCTTTGCTACGGGATTTCAAATCCAGGAATATGTAGAAGGAAGACTTCACAAGATGTCTATGACATTCCTCTTTTAGTAAACATTGATATATTATAGTTTAGGCACTGAGTTATAGGTTGAAGCAAGCTGTCTGAGGATGGGAAATGTCAACAATACAAGGAAGAATTGGACAGATCATTTAGTTCATTAAGAAACTCATCTAGTGAATGTGGGATAGAGATGGCAGGTGTTTTGGAATATCAAGTACGAACATTAAAAATGTAGAACAGACAGAGGTGGCTGAAGGACACAGACCAGGAAGCAAAGCCCAGAAGTAGTCTGTGAAGAGCCAACACCTCTTTGAGTGACCTAGGGCTATAAATTCTCATGTGTGACTCTGAATTGTGTAGTATGTTCTCTACCAAGCTGGTTTTATGAAAAACAGATGAGAGATAAGGCTATTCAATTGGAAATGAAATTAACATTTAATGGTTCATCATAATGATATGCAAAGAATGTTAAGTCCTGCTGTCAAGAAAGTATGATTTGTCATATATATATATATATATATATATATGTATATATATACATGTATATATACATATATATATTTAATGTACATAGTCTATGATACAACTTCATATATAGTTAACAGCAATATGGGAATCTGTAGAAAATAAAACAAAACAAGAAAGAGGCAGAAGATCAACAACTATAAAGGACAAGAAATTCAGAGAGGGAAGGAATGTAGTTTTGTGGTGGAGTACTTACCTAACTTGAGTGAGGCCCTGGAATTGATACCCAACACCTCAAAGCAAAACAAAGAAGAAGACAAAAAAAAAAAAAAACCAACAAAAACCTTTGGAGATTTCAAGTTTAACAGAAATATTTAGGGAAAAAAACTATTATATTTACATAGACGGGCATATGTAGACTACACTCATTTATTTCCGAATATGTGATCCTCATTTAGTCTCTCCTTTAACTTCTTTTATAGGTCAATGTAAGACATCCCTCTGTCTCCCTCCTCCTCACTGTCTCCTGTGCTTTGTCTTATTGGCTATAGCTGATTGTTAGGATCTTGACATTAAATATTTAGCAATGTTGGTATTATCCCTCTGGAAGCTATAACAAATGTTCAAAACAGCTAAAACTTTCTCCCAGTTTCAAATGCAAACTCTCATCTCTCATTCACAGTTATTGTTGCCCTAGGGTAAATCTGCATACACTGCATATGCAAATATATGCCTTAGGAAAACATACTTGAACTTTTGCTTCAACATTTCAGAATAAAATGAAGCTCAGTTGACACTCCCTGTTTCTGGGTTCTATATCATAAAGTATACTTCTTGATGACAGGCTGAACAAATAAGCAAAAACATGTGTGTACCAACCTTTTTTTTTTTTTTTTTTTTTTTTTTTTTTTTTTTTTTACATTATCCTGTAAACCGGCAGTACAATAAGTAACAGAGTCATATTTGGTCTACATTTATTACTATAACTGTATAGGAGGGCATATAGCACAGGTACACTCTGCATAAAAAATATGCTAATCTACAGAAGGTACTTTAGTACAGCCAGTGAATTTTGCTGTCCCTAGTGAGTCCCAATCTTGGAACTCATCTTGCAATGTTTTCCAGGATGATGGTATTGTTTCAGACTTCTTCATAATCTAATAAACAGTCCCATATGTCTCATAATATGGACTACCTTGAATGCAATAAGAATGACTTTTTGATCTCATACTTGCAAGTACTGAATATTTTCAATAATTGGTAATTAAAATGAACACTATCCATTCCTTTCTTCATAAATTATCAACGCGCCTACTTCTGAAGAATCTCATTGGCATAATTGCAATACAACTCAAGAGAAAATTCAGACATTTTTATGGAAAGCCAGACTAGGGGGCTAAAATTTAGAGCCTCTAATTCACTAACCACTTGCATACATTCTCCAGGAAGTTGTATTTTGTATCAAAGTGACTATGACTCCTCTTCTCAGCCTCACATGGGATGCTTACTGTAGACCACCCACCACCTCAGCTGCAGTGGACTCAGACAAGGTATTCACACTCATGAAACCTACATTCCAAGACAATGTGCAATCAGACATTTCATAACAAATCATTATTATACATTGACAATGGCCCTTTGAAAAATCTAGAGAATAAAACACTTGGTTTTCTTACCATGTACTTACTGCAAGTCAAACAAAACTAGAAACAAACAAAACAGTTGAAACGTAGATACCAGATCTGGCAGGACATGCTAATAAACAATTGATAGGGCAGAAGATTTATAAATCCAAAGCCATTCAGACTATGTAGAAAGATTCTGTGACAAAAAATAAAAAAAATGAAAGAAAAGGAGGAATCCATAGCTCTTGTATTTCAGAGCATCTGGAGAAGACAAAAGACTGGAAAGCACTGGGTATAGATTCTACATTATAGGTATGGACATGCACAACTTGGCTTTGTCTTAGAGAGAGCATTGGCCATCCTCTATCATCTCTGTCTTTGTTGTTGCTCAGTAAGCTTTCACCCCAGCCTCTCCTGCTCAACACACAGCACTCTTCTTTCCAGTCTGCGGTACTGGCATGCATTTATCCAGGGGTTTTAAATTTTGAATGACTCCAATGTCTACAGAATTTCCTGAGCTTGTGGAACTGGAGAGCATGATAGACTAAAAGTCTCCCCAGATAGCCTGTTTTATTTGTATCCTAAGGTTAAGGTCGAGTTCTTCATGCCTCTTAGGAATCTTGCACATAGACAATGAGCTGAATTCCAGACAGAAGACATTATCTGCAAAGAATCAGTTGTGACAATGTTCAATGCATAAATCACTGAAGATTGACATTTCCTTAGGATGGATCTAATAATGCTATATCATTTTCTTTGAGTGTTCATCTCATTTGCTCTCAAAACTGAACAATGACAATGACAAGCCAAAGTGAATGGGAGCAGCTGCTTGGTTACTTGTGAATGCCTCTCAGCCTAGTTACTACTTCTCTCCAGTTTTATTTAATACTGGGTCTCTCTTTACATTCCACCACTAAGACAAGTTCCCAGTGTCTCCCAGTGAAAAAGATTTTCTGAGCTATTTTTTTCCTAGAACACAAGAATCATATTTCCTCAGTTTGATATTGGCTATTCTGGGTAAATTTTTAAGCCATTTCTTTCTCCTTTATTCTAGGTATTTTGACCTCTATCCATAGGAATTCTACCTTGTGATTTCTACTACGGTATCTATTTGAGAAACTGACTATTTTGAAAGTAAGACATGCCGTGTAGGTCTTGAGACCATCTTTACTTTAACATGACTTCTTTTCATTGGATTTTAATGTAGTTGATTGAGTGCTTTATGTTCCTTGTACATCCTACCTTTTATTTCATAGCTTACTTGTAACACGTTGTGATTGTAGTTATTTTCTCTTAACATCCATCATTTAAATTATACAATTTGAAGTTTGGGATGTGGTACAATGGACATGAGCTTATCTACTATGCACAGAGCCTTGGGCAAGATCTGTAGTTCTACAAAAATAATAAATTAATTTAATCTGCAATTATATCGTTGCCAACTGTATGTTTTGATAGATTGAATTTGTGAAATAGCTCTGCAAAGTTCATTTGCTTCTCTCACATTACATATTGCTATAGATACTGAAAAATATTAACCTGGGTAGCCTTTGACTGACAATGTTAGAATTATTTTTGCCCATCAAATTAACATGCAAAATGTGCTTCTGTAGATCTCCAATGAGTAATATTATTTGATGAACCTTTTAACTTTTTTTTAAATATTCAATTCTTGGACTTCAACATGGAAGAGTGATATTTACTGGCTTATTTTTGATAAATAATACATTTTTAAAATTAGAAATCGAGTGGTTCACTGGCAAATAAATTATAGGCAAACAAATAAAATTATCTGATAGTTCAGTTCTTACAATGCATTTGCTTTTGCTAACAGTCTTAATATCTAAAGTCAGAGCACAGTTCAATAGTCAAAGATTACTAAGGCTGTTAAAAAGTACATGATTTTTGAGTGAAATAAATCAAGCAGTGTGGAAATCCTTTAAATTTCAGATTAGTATAGTGAACCATCTAGCTTAAGCTCTGTTAGATACAGAGGGAGGGAGAGAGCTGGAGCTAAGTAAGTCAGATGTGTACTTTCAAGAGGGTCATAAAAGCTGTGTAACCATTAGAGTCTTAAGGGTAGGATCAGAAGCATCCTAGGCAGGAGTGCTGATGAAGGCAATGGCATCACTAAGAGTTAAATAAAGTTGATTACTGAGGGAAGAGAAGGTGGACAGGGGAATTGACCATAGAACAATTGTAAGAGCCTAGGACTAACTAACTAATTTTTAGTCAACATTACAACAATATGAATCACAGTGCTAGAAAACCCTTAGTATTCAGTAAAGAGGAAATGATTATAGGCAATTAAACCTTACTATAGGTACATTTTATTTTCCTTCATAGCTTTTTTCTCTTGACTGACCAAACCTAGATAAACATGGAAAACCAGGGAATTGGTGAGTATCTAAAACCTGAAGGAAGTTAGAGACCCTTTCATATACACTCTTCATTCTGCAAGATGTAAGGTATAGTTAGAAGGTTCTGTGGACCGACCTGTTCAAAGAACTCTGTCCAGGCAGATTGTGGGCTGAAGGGTTTACAAAATGGAGAAACCGATGTTCCAATCTTTAATAAAACTAATCATTGTGAACCAGACATGAATAATGAGAACAGAAAGGAACATACCTAAATAGGTAACTCCTATTACTACAGGCCAGATGCTTGAAAAAATAAAGACTATATTTTGCTTCAGAGTGAGTGTTTTCACACAGTTTCCTTTAGAGCGTTACCACATGAGATAGAGTGAGAAAGAAATGACACTGCTGTGTGGTCTGCACTTTTTGCTCCCCTTTTAAGGCGAGCAAAATAGACAGGATTCCTTTCAAAGAAGTATAGCAGAGGTTGCTAAGACGGTAACGCTCTTGCTGAATAAGTTAACACAGAGAATAAGTAATAGGCAAAACACCCTGAAGGAAAGCTGTGAGTGTATAGCTATTAGCGTTTAGTAATTACAACTGTGCTGATGCACAGTCTCTCAGACTAGGTGCTTAGTTTTAGATTGCCTAGGGATTGTAAATCCTGCCTCCAGGGACTACGAAACCCTTCTCAACATTTATCAGACATCCTCGGTTTTTCTCCTACATCTCTTTTCTTCCTGTTCTTTTCATCGTTTTCCTTTCTTCCTTCTGCTCTGTATTCCATTACCCCCTCCCTTTTGTCTTTCTTCTCTTTCCTTGACTATTTATTTGAAAGGTCATTGAATTTTAAGGCAAAATATGCAGAAGGTTAGATCTAATCTCTAGACCAATTTCAATGTAAAAACGTAATTATAACATTAATAGCATTCTTTGTTTCTATTAGTCATCTCCTCTTGTTTGTGTGTGTGTGTGTGTGTGTGTGTGTGTGTGTGTGAAAGACTGAGAGAAGAAACAGAGAGAGAGTTGTTGAGAAACTTTCACTATTCTTTCTCAGTTGGAATCCTGTGTATGGGAAGCATGGATGTAGGAAATCCGTAGTCACATGTGTTCTGCACACTATCTCCTAATGCATTGAATTATCCACTATCCGGAGCTGTATATTATTATCACCAACTTATGCCATACAATAACATAAAATAAATCTCAGAGATATCATCAAGATCACCAGTAAGTAAAGGAAACAGTGATCCAAATTTATCCTCCAGTTTAAAACCATGTCCATGGCTGTATGCCTTAGAAGGTGGCTGAGTAGATGTGAGGTGGACAAGCAGCTCCTGATTTTTCTTTTCCTAGTCTAGGTATTTTTGATGCCAGTTCTTCTGAGACTTGATTTGTGTATCTTTCTGATTTTCTCCATTTAAACATTAATGATGCCAAAATGAATAATATACAGGAACTTGGATTTAGGAGGTGGGTTCCTCTATTATGGGACTAAACATCTCTGAAATTTGGGATTTACTTCTTAATATGTATTGGATTCAGCTTCCCTATAATTATATGAGACTGTCTAGTTTTTTTTTTTTTAGGTTACTCTTGCTGCTAATATTCTGTTGTTATTTTAATAACAATGACATATGTTTAATACGTACTAACATCTACAAGTCATACTTGCTCCCACTCAACCAGTTTTTCCAAAGACACAGCACGTGTCTCCCCTGCACAGAGGAGTAGAACATGATGTCCCCAATGTGCCCAGTGAATAAATCCTTTCAGTTTCCACTGCATAAGTGGACATAAGAACATTGAATTCTGTTCCAGTTCTACCCTTTATGGAAGAATAGACTGGCTTTGTATCTGAAACTCTAGGTTTGGCCTGTGAGTAGGTTTTAATTTTATGGCCAGAATTTTCTGCGTTTTGGGTTATTTGTGGAGAAAGTGCTGATCACTCCATCTATTGTACACATTTACCTTATGGTACTCACAGTGCTATTTTGTGCTCATGATCCAATTTAGTATTCTAAGACATGCTGGGATGTTCTAGGCAGGCTCACTGAAGAATATTTAAGGGATAATCTGATGTCCACGCTTTGATGTGTGTCATCCTAATGATCAGGATAGCTACAATACACATTATCAAGTACTCATACAAATGAAGCATTGAAAGAAGAATTTATTTTAAAACCCAAAATTATAAAAAATATATTTAGTATATTTTTCAACTCTGGAAGTAAACTGCAGAGGAAATAGGAATGGGAACCAGTGAGTGAAAAGCTTCCAAATACCAGGGGAGGAACTTGTTGGCTTGATTTTGTCTGCCTAGAACTCTCTAGCAGCCCAATGATCTCATGTTTAACAACAGCACCACAGGAGTCCTTCTTGCAAACAAGAATGCAGTTGGAGACCCAAAGTTTTTTGGGATGTGAACATGTTATTTGGATACATTTCCACTCTTAGGAAAACACCAAGCACCCCTCATTGGTGGACAGTAGCATTCTTGCTTTCTTTTCTTAATGTGACACTTCTCCTAAAATATACAGTCATTTCTTCCAAGATATAGAAAGGAAGTCTCTTAGAAGTGGACCTTTTACAACTTGTTAGGAACTCAGGCTCTCAGACCCACGTTTCCTATGTATTTCCATTGTTCCACTTTGGAGGCCTTAAGAGGTTCTGGCAGGCTCTTTTTCCTTCTATCCCAGCAGATTCATCCTTTTTCCAACATTGCTTTTTCCCTTTAAATTATTGATTCAAATTTTTCTTCCCAAATCTGTACTCATTCTTTTTGATTTCCCAAGTCCTTGTGTCTGATTAGTTCCCACATGTCCAGCTTTATTTCTCATTTTTCTAGACTAATAATTCATAATATACTAACTCAATTTTCTCATAAAGTCACATTTCACCTCTTTTCCCAAATGCCACCTCTTTACTACATTTTCTATCTCAATTTTGCTGTTTTCTAGTCTATCTAAATACTATCTTTTATGATTCTTTCTCTTACCACTATTCACATTTCTTGGTCCTTTCCTTTATAACTTGATATAGGTTTTTCTAATCCTCTGTTCACTAGTTTCAATGTGTTCAAAGGTACTGCCTGTAAGAAAATCTTTGTAGCCAATACCTGGGTTGGTATTTTTGGACATTTCATGTTCTGTAAAACCTTCTTTCGTTTAAGACTCTGTTTTACTCTATAAGAGTATAGTATGCTCAAGATTTCCATTGTCAACTTTTGCTGAAGAAAGATTAAACTTTTTAGAATAGTGGCTCTCATTCCAGAACTTAAGGAGGACAGATTGCCCAAGTAGTGTTTCAGAATCCACTAATGCAGGCTTTCATTGTTCTAATGAGCCATGGGACACAAATACATGAAGCCATCCCTTCATATGTTCTGTAATGAAATATTTGGGAACTGATAAAAATGTATTTGGGCCTTTTATTGTTTTCAATTTGTCTTTTCAAATTGTTCAAGACAAATATTCAAATTGTCTTTTCTGATTTTCTAACATTTGGAAATGATGTTGTAGCAAGGTTCTCCTCTTGAGGAATCCCCCAACTTAAGGCCTTATAAGAAAAAAAAAAAAAAAACAAAAAAAACAAACAAAAAACAAAAAAAAAAGAAAAAACAAACATCTAATTGTGAGCAAAAAAATTGTGCTTAAGAAGCTGTGGAGACACATGGCAGTTCTACAAATCTGCTAAAACCACCATCCAGAGAGTTCTTTACTGCAAGAAACAGTATATTTCTCAGAATCATGGCTGATGTATTCCCAACAGAGACCACAAAGATCCAAACTTGAGTGGGGGAAGAGCTGGGCCCCTTTTAAGCCATCAACATCTGGACTAGAATTTTCTAAAACAACATAGAGCCCCTTCTCATGCTCTTCTCAAGTATAAGTCTTTGGGCTCTGTGAAATACCCTCCGTGCCCATTATTTGCTATGACCATTCACATGCCTCATGAGTCACTTCTGATTCCTTCTCTCTCCAATTTTCATTCAATAATACCTAGTTCTTTACAGCAGCTCTAAGTGCAGGTCATTGCCTGCAATTATAGACTTGCTGTACTTCTCTTTATTTCTCAAGGGTTCCCTTGTGGAGGCCTCTTATTATGCATTCACTTTTCTCCATTTTTTTACTTATACCCTAAATGTGGAAAAGCTTCAGTTATCTCCCACACTAACTTTTAATATTACAGAAAAATTCATGGGCTTAGGAATTGGGACTTTTTCTTGCTTTGTGACATTTAGAATGCCCAAGGTACTAATGTACAAGTGAAGCAGAAATTGATTGATCAGTGGGTAGAATTCTTTGAGGATAAATAATAAGTATTTTAATAATGCATACAAAAATGAAGTTTAAGGTTTCAACATAATTTGAATGACAGTTACTACATAGAAACTTAGAATATCATCAAGATTAAATAAATTAGAAACAGTGATCATAAGAAATCTTAAATACAAAGAGACCAAAAAGTATGATTCTAATATAGAAAATATGTCCAGGACAATTAATTGATGAGAGTTATAAGAAAAAAATATAGTGAAATGACTCTCAATTTCTTTTTAGTTGATTTAATTCCATGTTGGTCTTTGGTTTTGCTGGATAGCACAAAAATATTATTTTCCTTCTTGAAGCTAGAACTCCTCTTTCCGAGGTGAATACTGGCACTTTATGAAATATGATTGGAGATACTGTGTGCTGAAAAGAAGGAAAGTGTACTGTTTGAGTAGTAATTTAGTTATCTTGATGAATGCTTCCTTGTAGTTGAAAGGAGACAGTTCCAAAAGATTAACCTCAAGGAAAGGAAGAGAGGAATAGAGCGTCTGCGTAAACAGTGCATAATTGCAAGAAAGCGGTTCATAGAAACACCTTAAATTGAGTGAGATAAACATCAGAAATACTGCGTTATTTAGTTTGCAATGTTCTTTATCTCTATTTCCCTTTATCCTGTTATGTTTTATGTTTTCACTTCTACTCAAAGTTAAAGAAATACGAAACGCAAAGGCAAGAATGATTTCAATGTAATATTCTAACACTTCTGCTTGCCACGTACTTTCCATTCATAGCTTAGACTTTCATTACAGCCATTTTGCCTCTATTACTCAACTTCTCTGATCAATCATCTTACTACTTCCGAATGGATCTTAAATCTAGCACACACCCAGTTTGTAATAAAACATATAAAAGGAGAAATACTGAAGAAATACTGTAAGGATAGCTAGAAAGCTTTAACTTTAATTTTTATTTTTTGAAGAGATTTTGTTTGTAGCGTCCTATAAATGGGGAATAGGTTAATAAGTGCGGGAGAGAGTAAACTGTGGTGCACTTGAAACCTGGCCGTACCGGTCTATATTTCCCATGGCTGATTCACAGCAGCGTGTCAGCACCGAGTGACCTTGATAGAGATCCTATAGTCTCCCAAAATACTCTATGTTTGGTCTTTTCTAGTAAAATACTGCTGGCTGAGCAGAAGAGGAGTGAAAGGGGAAAGGTAGAGATCTTTGCAGATTCTGACAGGGCTCCTGTGCCTAGAGGCCCCAGGGCTTGAAAGAGCCTCATTGAATGCTTAGCTGCAGAGAGCAGGCTCTTTCCTGCACACAGTACATGTTTGAAACAATGTTAGTAAACTTTTCGGAGCTTGTCAAATCAATTTCTGTGATTCCTTCACCTTTCATTTCCAAAGAAAAAGAATGCAGTTATATTTTTGTATGACTTTCAAGGAGTGGCATTTACATTAGTCCTTCTTTTCAGAATATTGAGTTTCCCTCCAGGACCCCATTTTCAGTGATATTTTGAAATTTAGGTTGGGAACCTGTTTCAGAAACAAATATTACCTTGCGTATGTGTTCAGATGCAACTTTTTCTATGAAATTTAATCCTCGCTATATTCAATACTATTTACCTCATCTCTTAGAAATGCACAATATATCAGACCAAGAAAGATGTGTTATAATTGCCCTCCTTTGCTTTCCTTGAGGAGCTGACTATGGCTGAATGGTCCATCCGTGCACACAGTCAGACTTACGATTTTAATTCCTTAGCGGTAAAAGAAAGCCCTGGAAGCTTATATAATAAAACATGTGGTGTCTCTTAATTTGAATGTAACTGGAGCTTTATTAATGCTTCCTTGTTTCTGTGCACCTGAGTTAACTCAATATTATCTACTGATTTTATGAAAAAAAAAAGTGTCTTGTGCCTCATTCTCATTTTTATAGGACTGTGCTCTCTGTTCTCCAACATAACAAAGAAAAATAGAAGGAAAATGAGCTTTCTTGAGTTTCTTCTTGTTTTTTTTTTTCTTCTTCTTCAGCACCCTATTTTTTTCCTGTAAATTTCCCCCAAAGGGCATATTCAAAACTATTTGAGTTATCCTTGTTTGAGCTATGTGTAGCGGAACACTTGGAAGAAGTTTTTGTTATTTTGGTTTCCTTAGCGACACAAAATGGCCTTTGAACTAGGTTTGTGGTCCTACCACATGTGTGGCAGATGTTTATGAGTTGGATTTGGAATGCTTGATGCAGGTGGCTCTAATATGATTAGATGCAGTCGTTCTGGCACTTGTAGCTTATTTTTGGGATTGTGTGCCTCATGGGTTTATGGGGACTTTTATTTAGGGTTTAAAAGGTCTGAAGGCCACGAGCGCCAGGGTGGGTGTTGGTTGGTGGTTCCTTGGTTGGTTTGTCCATCAGTGTGTTGACTTTTACTTAAAAGAACATAGGTTGGAAAGATTGAGTTTAGAGATGGTGAGCGAAGTCCCTAGTGTGACTCATTGTCCTCTTCAAGCTTAGAACAGTCTAAAAAAGGCTGTGAAGATTTCTACCTTTCTCATTCTGTATCAAGGCCAGCTGCAAAAGTGGTAAAGATTTCTTTCTATTCTTCCTTTCTTTTTCCCTAAATTGAGGGTAAAAGATTGTAGTTAAAAAACTAAACTACGCAAGTAATTATAAACAGTGTTTTCACAGTTATTGGAATTATATTAAATTATATTGGATTATATTAAATTGAATCTGTACTCTTATGGGTTTGTTCTATGGTTTCCCATTCAGACTTAAAGGAAAAAAGATCTTTCTAGTCTTACAGTGTCCCATTGGTGGACACCCGTTCCCTTGGTGTCTTGTGAATTCAAAGCTGAATTCTTCTTTTTTTCTTTTTATTGTATTAGAACTTCATAGTTGGGCAGATTTTCATCAAATCTGCCTTCGAAGTCCTCCCCTACAATTCTTCTTTTCCACCCACCAGCACTCTTCCTACCCAACTCCAGATACTGTTTGTTAAACTCTCTTAAATCCACATAATGCAGTCTTCAAGTGCATGGTTGTGGGGACACCCACTAGAGCATTAGTAGCCTCTGATGTCCCCCATCCCTGAAATACTGTTTCCTCCATTAGTGAATGAGAATTTGGTATGGAGTTCCATGATGTACTATTTCTTTGCCCAATGGCTGTTTTCCTCTCACATCTGGAGACACATTTGAAAAGAGTTGATCACTTTCAGGATTACAAGTGTATGTCTAATCTACTTAAAAATTGATGGCATTGCTGATATCCAGCAACAATATTAAAGAATGTTTGTGTGGTTCATGTACACTAGCTTTGTATTATCTGCAATGAAATATTCCTCAATGAATTTAGACAATGAACCCATATTGTATCAACCCAGTAACTACCAAAGCTAGGGATAGAAACCATATTTTCTCCTCCATTTTTGTTGCTAATCCTTTATCCTAAACTTTTACTACTGTGTCAATATGTTTATTCTAATAACAAAAGTTAGTTTAGAGCAAGTTCAAAATTTTTTAAATTTGTGCCACTAATATCATGGTGGGAAGCATACCTAGTCTTCTCATAAAGTAAGCATGACTCTGGGACACACAGATTTCACTGTGTACACTAACACTGATCTCCAGTGTAGAGAGAATGAAGGAGAGCCCGAGGTTTAGCACTCTGCTTCCACCTCTTCCAATTGAATTGGAAGTGGTTAGCAGGGTAGGAGTGGGGTGCAGAAGACATGGTGAGCACTACTACTCAAAATAGGTGACCTTAGCCCAAAGAGAACGGAAAGGAGGCCCGCAGCTGTCACAAAATAGACAGGTTTGCAAACCCTGTAGACCCTAATGGAGACAACCCTTGAGATTCATACTAGACCATGGTTTGGTTCTGACTAGGAGGTTAAACATGCCACATCTACCTGTAGCAATCTCTTACCCATAGCTACTGTGGAGGAAATGGCAATCTCCCTACCAAGAGTCTGTCTGTGAATCTGTAACCCCCTTATAGACTCATGCAGTGTGTGGATTCCAGAACAGCAGACTACCTAATTCAACTTGTTCTTCCCCAAGGGAATTTACAGGTTTAGGTTGCCAGTTTCATGGGCATCAAAGGAACACACACACACACACACACACACACACACACATATATATATAGATATGTATGTATGTAGATATATATATATATGTATATATATATATGTATATATATATATATACGTATGTACATATGCATATATGTAGATATATGTATATATAACACACATATACATATATATCTACATACATACATATCTCTGTGTGTGTGTGTAATGAGTAAGTGTTAACTAAGTGTACCCACTCTCCTACTGTCTCCATATTCTAGGATTCCTGCAGTTTTCCTTCAAAATCAAGGAACATGTCCCCTCCTCTTGCTGCGCAATAGTCAGAAATTGTAGACCTATGTTATAGACCACTCGTTATGACACCTCTCTTTTCTCTGAAAGGAATAGGAAGGAATGCTCATCTCCAGAAGTGTCTGTACTTCCTATAGAGACACCATGATACTGTCTTTCCATAGTGTTAATGTTTCTCCTATTTCTTACCAAAATAGGCAACCTGCCTCACTGTTCCCCTTGAAACCCAAACTCAAGACCATTTAACCTTTTGAATATTGTTTTCTGTAATCTCAGAGCCTCTGTGCCTGCTCCAGTTTGGTATTATCTATATTATGAGGAACATTGTTTTGTTTTTCCCTATCCTTTTCTCCATCTCTTCTCTGGAAACTTTCCAAGGTGATGAAGAATTTACCTAACTATGCAGAAGACTTTTACCTAGGCTTACTGTGGGTATATTTTCTTACTTTCTAGGCCAAAATATGTGTGTGATGAAGTGCATAACTCTCTAGTCTTAAAAGCACAATGATGGGTGGTTGATTGCCTTTGCACAGTTCGCTAATGATATTTTCCTTTTATGAATTTTTTTATTCCAATATTTTCCTGCATTTGATATTATCAGAATAAGAATTTCTTCTTTTCATAAAGGTAGAATCCATAATTCTCTTTCTCTATAATCTTCTTAATTAGTGGAGCTGTATGGTGTGGATATAATATATCCAATGCCAACATTATATCGTATACTCAGTATCATTAAAAGGAAACATATCTGAAGATTATTTTTATGTTGGAGACTCACAGAAAAAAAAAGTTACTAGAAGAAATTTTGAATAGCAAGGTTTAGTTGACCCCAATAATGTGGCTGCTTGTCGAAGTATTTGAACTTTGAAAGAGTACAGTGAGCATTTTCAATGGAAAATTTTGGAATGCTGAAGACCATGTGATATCATGCATTGACTGACCAAGAACTCAAGACAAGGTTCGTTAAAGCAACCACATGACCTAAGCATTTAATCCAGCTCTTAGGTATTTTGTGTCTTTTAATTTTTTTTTTTTGAGAAATTGAGGCATGAAACAGGCATTTGCATACATAAGCAAGAATTCAGACTAAAGATACAATTTAAATCCTCTCAGAGGGCAATTTTACCTTAGCGTATTAAATTTCCTTCTGTGTTTTGCAACTTTTTGCTTAGATATATTAATAATTTCTGTAGAGAGCTTTGATGTCTCTTGAACCTTTCTAGTCCAAGATTCCACACTAATGTAATGTTATTATGTAATTTCTGGTGGTTCTCTAAGGTAAGCCAGGTACAATTATTCCCTCTGTTGAGATTGAAATAGCTGAAAACTTGTACAGTGAAAATACCAACAGCTGACTGAGCCATTAAGTTCATTTATTTTGCATGAATAGGCTAGGTCACCCCAAATCAGTGGTCTCCTGAGCTCACATCATTGCCTATATATATCTGGCATCTTGGTTTGAGTTCTCGATATGTGAATACAAATACATCCATGTTTGACTGTGGTTTGTCACAATGCTGCTGTACCAGGGAAACATTTTTGCACAAACCAACTCAGCATCTATGAAGAAAGGGCTTGATACTGATACCATAAAATTAACAGCACACAGTTTGATACCTTCATTAAAATTATTTTCTAGTAATGAAGTGGCTCAGCAATTAGGAGCTTCTTTACCACAGAACTTACAACACCTAGAATCAGAAGATATGATATTACATGTATTTGCAATCATAAGACAAAAAGGAGAAAAAAAACCCCACTGATTTAAAATACCTTTAAATTTCCCAATGCAATTGGGAATATAATTCTCTTCCTTGACTTATGTTTGCTTATTGTAAAAATAAGAAAAATAATGCTTGTATCATAAAGTGATTGCAAAATTGAAATTCGCCATATGTTTCTAAACCTTACATTGTTCAAAAAACAGATTGCTCAATTTATATCTGCTGTAATGACAATAATGAAAAATATTATTTTAGCTTTTGTGAGCAGTAAGATAGCTTCTGGTTCCTGTAATCAATCTAGGCTCTATTAACAATTACAACATTTATATACATATTGTGATATAAGTACCAGTAGTTACAGTTTATCTAGTGGGGAGAGAAGCATCTAATTTAAAAGTAATTTGAGTATCACAGAGACATATGGGCCATGAGAGAATACCTGTGCAATGGCAGAGAAGAGTTAAAAGTTAAGTAGGCTTTTGTATTCAGGCATTGTCCAAGAGAAAGGTAAAGAGTGCATTGTCAAACATGACCTTTTAGCTACGAAGCAAATGAAAACACAAGAGATTGGACCATGAGGTGACATTTTACAAGCTTGACTAAGTGAAGGTCCTTGGAATTCAGGGTAAATCATTTAAATTTGACCATTCGGGTGAAATTTTCCAGCTCTTCTGTTCATAGAATATAATAATTTGAAGTCTTATCACACTTCAATTGAAGGTAATTTACAGCTTTTCCTATTGAAAGTTTATCAGGTTCAATAGTCTTAACTGTATGAAATGTTGTCCAATCATCATGGCTGCCATATCAAATGGCTTCTCTCTTCATGATCCTATAAATTACTTTAATGTTGCAGTAATTTTCTCATATAGTTTGTGCTTTGCACCTAATCTCCCAGGAATATATGTTCATAGACACAAAAAACAGCACTCTGACTTTAATGGAATGGAATAAGGAAGGTAGACTTCGAGGAAGCAATTTCATTACTGACCCTTTGTCAGAGCTTAGGAAAGTGATAGAAACAACGTGAATTAGGTTGCTAATTAGGAGCCCGGACATCCATTTCTATCACCATTGATGTCCTTAGGAGATTGACTGTGGCCCACATCCCACAACCTGCATGGCACACATCACATCCTGCAGGCATAAGAGAGTGCATCCTGATCTGAGATCATCACTTACTCCAGTCTTCTCTCCTTCATGCAGACTATGTCTCAGCACTGCCATAACGCACTTAGTGAGCATTGAAAGAGCATTGAGATACTGTAAAACAAGCAGGGCGGGCCCTTTTTGCTACACCAACGGTTATTTAATCAATGTTTGTTCTTACTATTCTTGTAGCAGGATTAACATTAACATTAACAAATCACCCAGAGGACTTGTTGACCAACTCTGTGACCCCTTAGAAGACACGAGCAACACCCGAGCGGTAGCAAAACATTTTATCATAAGGGTATGTCATAACTCCAACCCAAACTCTACAACATGATTCTTTTTGTATTTGTTTAAAAGAATTCCAAAGCCTTTTATAAACAACAGCAGAAATTACAGCATGGTTTTGAACACATATAGTGAAGTTCAGGAAATGCATCATGCATGAATCAGTTATGAAATCTGCTGCCGAGATTACAAAGGTGGCATACATCATGTTTAAAGTTGCATTTCCTTTTACTGACAGAAATAGAAGGAATTCAGCATTTCCCAACACACATTCCATCACTACAAACATGGAAAATGTCACATGTGTTTTTAAGGCTTTCTTTCTAAGGTTTAAGAGACAATTAGGTAAATGTACGTTTTTTTCATAATTAATGTATGTACACATATATAATTCCAAACTACAACTCAAGAAAATCCATGAAATTTTGTTCATCTGAATTCACCACCTATAGGTGTCCCAAGTTTAGTCAAGTATATTATGCATGTATTATGTATATAACATTCTACTTGGTCATGAATAATTTTATTTGACATATCCCAAATGCAGATTTATCTCCCGGCTCAAGTGTTCAATGAGGATAAATACTGCAGCATGAAATTTTAATCTAGCCAGAAAAGCTTTCTAGCTGCTATCCATAAGCTACTGCCAAATCAGAAGATACACATTTTCTTAGTAATTTGTAGTCATAAGCTAAGCCAGCATTATTTTTAGGCCAATCTTTATTTTTCATCCATAGTATAATGAGACATCTCTGAGAAAAAAAAATAACATGCATTATTTTGATTCTCCTAAGTTTGCGTTCATTAGACGTTTCTGATACCATTTTCTTCAATAGTGCTAAGAATATCCTTACAAACACATACAAATGCTGCCTCTCCTGTGCCACTCCTTACAGGGAATGGAAGAAAAACATTGTTGAGACAGAAAAGGATCAGAATAAATATTTTTGTTTTTTTTTTGGGGGGGTGGCACATGCCTTTAAACCCAGCACTCAAGAGGCAGAGGCAGGTGGACCTCTGAGAGTTCAAGGCCAGCCTGGTCTACAGAGTGAATTCCAGGACAGCCAGAGTTACAGCAGAGAAACCCTCTCTCTAAAAACAGAAAACAAACAAACAAAAAAAATAACTTTTATTTTTGTTCTGAGTTATTCATTGCTGGTCATTTTCCTACCTGGGGTTCCAGTTATAAAATGACACACCACAGACATTTGAGAACATCAGCAAGAATCTCTCAGGTCTTCTTATTCCAATTGTGTCACATTAAATTCAAGTAACATAATTACCCAACAACAGATAATGCAGCAAAAGTAATTCTTTGCCATTCTCATCCTTATCCTTTCTTTCTTGAAACAGATGTTATAAGCATTCCCAGGTGCCTCTGGCACTGAGAAACTAGCACTTCATTTGCTTGCCACAGTATTTACGCATGCAATTGGTTTTGAAGCAATAGATGCATTTTTAAGAATAGAATGGTTTTCTTTTGAAAAAAAATCTTTGAAGTTAAGTATTAAATCGGGTGCATTTTATGCATCAACAAGCAAGAAAAAGCAGTTAGGAAATTTAGGAAAGGGCTTCGCTCAATCAAGTCTGGGAAAAATTGAGAAAAGAAGAATCTGCATATGGACTGAGCTAACATGGAGGATGTAAACTAAGAGCAACTGGCGAACTATAAAATTGCTTTCCTTCTTAGCACTCTTCACTCGATGGCTTCTTTATAATTTCCAATTAACCCACTCCCTCTGTTCACAATGTCTCTTTTATATTGCCAGTGATATTTAAAATAGTAAATTACACATTAAGATATGTTTTGCGAAGACTATGTCACTACTTTTTTCTGTCTTTGAATTGTTTTAAACATTTGAGGAGTAAAGGATTTACCAAACTGAAACATTGCAATGCTAAAAAACATTCTTCAAAACTCTAACAGCCTTTATCAGAGATGCACAGCAGCCTCATGTAACCTGAGGAACCTATTCCAACCTGTCAATAGGTAGGTAGCGTGGCGGTTAAACTTCATTGTAAGCTTGGCTGAATTTAGACTCACCCTGGAAATACACCTTCCTGTTGGTGTGTCTGTGAAAGGGTTCCAGAAACAGTGAGCTGAGAAGGGAAAGCCCACCCTTAGAGTGGCTGGCACAATACCACAGTATGGAGTCCCAGAAACCAAAACAAACACCAGCATTCATCAAGTTCTGCTTCCTAGCTGAAAATGCAATGTGATTGTTTGCCTCATATTACTGTCTCTGTGACTTCCTGGCCATCGCCAACTCTACCCTTAAACACTAAGCCAAAAGAAACCTGTCCTTCCTTGTGTTGATTTTATGTTTCATTACAACAGTGAGAAATGTGATTAATACAGACAGGCATTTAGCATCATGGAGCTGATTTGAATTGCTTAAGGTCTGAGGATGCTCCTTGTGAGAGATTTCTTCACGATTGTCAGAATCACATCCCAGAAAAGACATGTATTTGAAGTTATTGGCTTCTACAGCTCTTATAGATGTTTGGGGATTTGTAGGATCAGGTCTATCGAAATTTATTTTGATAAAATTAGACTTGTGATTTCACAACCTTTAGAATGCTATAAGAACAAGCAGTTCTCATATAAATACCAAATGTCTATGCATCATTTTAACATCCAGGTGTAATGTGAGCAGTGTTTAACTGTAAACATTCATTGGCAAATGCAGAAACTTTGTATTATTTTATTATTCTTATTAATAAAATCTCTTCTTCAACAATTTCACCTATGTTTATAATGCATTCTATTTGCCTTGTTTCATCTCATTCCTACCTCTTGGCCAAATTCAAATGAAAATTTAAAATCACATTTTTCTCCTGCCATTACTCTATGTATTTTGAGAGTAAAGGGAGATAGGTAAATGAGCGTCGACTCTC
Source organism: Cricetomys ansorgei (assembly GCA_026225945.1). Lineage (NCBI taxonomy): Eukaryota > Metazoa > Chordata > Mammalia > Rodentia > Nesomyidae > Cricetomys > Cricetomys ansorgei. The sequence continues at coordinate 2,184,139 of JAMJFZ010004091.1, read as the reverse complement.
ACATGGATGTTACACGTATCAGAATTGCAGGCACAGCCTCTGGCTTTGCTTCATTAATCACAATAGTGAGAGGTACAAGAAAATAACATCAGGCCAGCACACTGGAATTCAAAATGGACATATTGTCCTCAACTTAGAAGATCCAAAAGGCCACATGTGATATGAGCTTTGGAAGTAAGTATCTTGAACCATATGGGGAAATCTCCCCACACTCACTCAACTAGTGCTCGACTATCTCCTGCTCTAACTTTTGGCAAGAAGCTGCTTCTAGAGGGACCAATAAAATGCAAGGGAAAGGCTGTTTATGGCATGTATAGGAAATTACACAAAGTTGAACATCCAAATAAGATTTATGAAAGGCAAACAATCCATTTCAATTTAATATCTAGTATAAATCTACACATTCAGATAGGAATCCATGTGTGAGAAGACATACTTCAAACTTGAGCAAAATGTTTTTGATTGCTGTGTTCCTTTTGGAAGTTTCTTAGTTTCTTTACTTTGGCCAGGCTTGGTGCCCCGAAAGGCTTCCTTCTATGTCCTCCAATGGCAGGTGGAACCCACCTCTGTCAAGTGTCAAAGATGCAGGCTCTCCTCTCTGAAACACTGAGTGATACCTTTACAAAGAAAACATCCTTTTCTCTCGAGGAATGTCACTTTCTACTTCAGGTCATCAAAGAAAATGTTCAACTGGAGAGAGAAGGAAGTATCTAGACTGTTATGTAGACTAACAAGACTATGTATTGCCGTTTCTTCTTGGTAGATTAGAATAAACTCTCTACTTAAAAATGATATATCCAGGTTAGAATTATATGAAAGTAAGAAAGATTTACTCTCCCTGAACTCACATGTTTTTAGTCCTTGCAGAAAGTAACACCATAAAAAATAAATCTGAGAAAATGTATGTTTGAATTGACTACAAGGCAACTGTTAGCATGAGTTTAAAATTTGCTAAGTCTTTTCTTAAATAAACAACAAAACAACCCCTCTATTTTCTGTGAAGATTGACAAGTAGTTAAACTTTAGAAGCAAGTATGCATTGCTAAGCTTTTTAATTAAGGTATGACCCTGTGGTTGGAATTTCAATTTTGTGAATTGAACAGGAGGCTTACCTTTCTTAATGTCTATAGTTTTGTTTCATGATTCTACTTTCAAATGTGCCCAAAGTCTACAGGTTTAATTCCAAGCTCATTAATAGGAATATTACATGTAATATTTAAGTGTAATACTGACATAATACTTAACCCTTGACTTTCTCTTCAAAGTGTACACCTACTTTATAGATTTTGAAGAAGTTTGTGAGTGTGTTGACTTCTTTCCTTTAGTGTTAAATAGCATATGAAGCTGCTTTTTCAGAATTGAAGATATGTTTCTAATTAAAGTAGTTTTCTTGAGCTTTTTATGATATCTAATATTATTGCTTATATGTCAAAAATATACCCAACTTAGGTATAATTAAAAATATAAGAAAAAATGGAATTCTTGAGAACAGTCTGCTATAAAGCACCAGTTTTAAATTCGAAATTCATAAAATGGTGACAATTCTAAAAGCATCACAGAAATACATAGAACCTTTACAACTGACCAATTTCTGAGTAAGGATCTTAATCACCATTCCAAAATAGCAAACACCTGTCGCTAAGTGACAGACACACCCAACTATCCACCAGTATCCTAGCAATTCTGCTGCACTTTAATTTGATTGGATATCACTAGTAAGATGTGTTCATGTTTTCTTTGATGTAGTCAAACTCATGGTGCCTCTTAATGTAGATCTACACTAGTCAGGCCAATTATAATAACAAAGCTTCTTTGATTTTATGCAAACTCTGTGTGACCTGTTTCATTTGTCTTCATCTGGGAATGCTGGCCACAATATTATAAAATTGATAATGTTTTTCTCTGAAATTCTAGGTGTGAATCTCTACCAGAGTTAATAAGAAGAAAAATCTGCCTGGCACAGAGTATTTTTGGTTTTGATTTATCTGAATATCTTCACTTATGCTATCTTAGACAAGCCTCTGGTGTGACAACTGAATTCTAAGATTATAATTTTGGAATGCAGTTTTGAGTTATAAGCAATAACATGAAATTATTGCCACTTTTTAGTGAAAATTTTTTTTATAATATGTAAATTTACTTTCCTAACTTATTCTCTCAACCATTTGCCTTGTTATAGAGGAATATAATACACTCCTTTCATCCCCTCACTGTATCCATCAGGCCAGGACAGGCAGATCTATAACAATTATCACCATGTTTATCACTTTCTGCCAAATAGCACTTTACTTTGCTCACTATCTGAACAGTGATGATTGCAATTTTAAATCCCATTCATTCATATATATATATATATATATATATATATATATATATATATATATAATTAGCAACAAAAAAAAACCCCTCATTTTTGTCTGTTGAATCAGCAGTATGTCTTTAATTTTTCCTTTAAAACAAGTTTAAAAATGCCCTCATCCACTTCTTGGGTATATGTTATTTAGCAGGGATGGAACTCCATAGGTAGTCCATGGTGTGACTATAGTTTGAAATATCAACCTGAATTTGAATAGGAAAAATCTATACAGGAATTAATCATACCACACTGACCCCAAATATATACTAACAATATCCTAACACCTGTGAGACACATGAGTGGACTAAATCATAGGGATTACTTGAGGAGGAAAGGGAGAACCGGATGGATTAGAAGCACAATAATCCAGGTGGGACAGAGAAGTGAAAGAAGAAGGAGACAAAAGGAATGGAGGGAGATCCAAGACCATGCACCTTGCAGACCACGACAATGCAATGTGCTCACACTGTACCAATTCACACCAAGTCACTTACTTACCCTAACTCACACTACCAATGTGATCACACCACAGCAACTGAAAAATGTGAGCAATCACCCTACGAGTTAAGGAATTAGAGTTATAATTCTATCAGTGTGAGTAAAACGGAGGTTATACTACCTCATTCATTCTGTTTGGTTACTATGCTTCAGCTTTTATAATAATATAAGGTTACTTTAAGAAAGGATTTTCTACTTGAGAGTAATATTCCTAACTCTCTTTTCAGGGAGTGGCTACTGCAGTAGTTTAAACAAATTAAGGGCCTGGGAACAGAGGCAGAGTGGAATGCAGAAACTGAAGAGTAAAACCACACATGCATAATTTGGTAATTTAATTCATCAGACATCACAATGAAACTACACAAACCCTCTCATTGCCTTTTCTCTAAAAGACATGAGGTAAAAAATTTAATATTCTTGTTCTTATGTTTGGAAATAAACTGTCTCAGATGCCTCCACCTTTAGCAATTAGTACCTAGATTAGATGAAAAGTTATATATTATGCCACAAAGAGTCTCTATGTATAATGTCTGAAAACGAGTTTTAAAAATAGCTCACTTGCATGAGGCAACTTTTGGTAGTAAGCCAAGTGGAATCTTTCAAAAGTCACACAGTGATTGCTCTGCTATTTTTTATGATGACCAAAACAATATGTATATATATATTCCCTCCCGCAAGTATAGATGGTAGTATGCCCTAAGTCACAGTAAGTGTGACCTCTCTGCAGCACACTGAGATGAAAAGAAAGTTGCATAATACCCATCCAATGAATCCTTTTTTGTTCCTTTTATAATTTAAGTGGAAAAGGATGTTTCAAAAGGAAGTGACCCAGAGTGGCCAAAAGAACCAAAGAAAGTTGTATCTTATGTCACACAGAGGGAGCTATAACATTTCTGCAAAATGGGGATTTCCTTTGAAGAACCTGAATTCCAGCCAAGAGTTTTGCTGCTTACAAGAGGGAATCTTCATTGCATCAATGAATCAGAAAATTCAAATGCACAGAGTGTTCAGGCTAAATAAAAAGGTGAATATCAGGTTTAGAAATGAAGCAGTCAACTTTTATCCATGCTTCCTGGAGCAGAAGGAAGCTTTGTAGAGAACAGTCAGCAACGACCAAATTTAAATGGCTACAATGAGTAATTAACCATGCAAAAAATTTGCCAAAACACCTGGCAGTGGTTTTAGGTATTAACTAAGAGAGAAAGAGAGAGACAGAGAGAGACAGAGAGAGACAGAGAGAGAGACAGAGAGAGAGACAGAGAGACAGAGAGAGAGAGACAGAGAGAGAGAGAGACGGGGAACAGAGAGAGAGAGAGGGAGAGAGAGAGAGGGAGAGAAATATCACATTTTAAGTATGTTTAAAAGGTTCTTGTTGAAATCAATTAAGTGTCAATCATCCTACTGGTATTTAGTTGAGAGCATTTGTGCAAAAAAATGTTATGTGAGACTTTTTCTAGGGAGATGTGAGCCAACATTACTTCCACCATAAGGTACTCAAGACAGATTATAGAAATGATTTCACAAAAGTCTATCTTGGAAAAACCAATGAATTTATTGAATTTACTTAAAGGAATATGGGTGGGGATTATTTACAGTAGCACGGCAAAGAGTTACTTACAGGAGCATATGTAATGAGAGACAGCTGTACCAGTGTAAAGCCCACACCCACTCGAGTGCCAACACAAAGAAGCTGTAATCTAATGAGCATTTCTGCCAGAAGTGGGGGCAGCTCTGCAGGTTGGAGGACTCCTTTTGATAGCAGTGCTGCTGTATGTTATGTTGGGGAGGAAGCGGCCTTTGAATCTGGTAAGTTTCTGGGATGTTCTAAAACTTGTTAGTTATTTCCTAAGCCTGGAGAAAGGTTTCAGTGTACAACTACCTGAGGTTTTCACAGCAGCCATCCAGAATGGGATGTTTTAGTTCAGAGCAAATACTATAGGATACAAAAAGATGGATGGATCTTATCTCCCAAATTCAGTCTTTAGTGATTCCTCAACCACATTAGAGTATGAAACATTGATGCAGAGAATAACAGGAATAGATTGTAATAGAAGGTAAGTTAGAGTGCTGAAAATATTGTATATCCATACTTAGTGGGCTAATGTGTGGGTATATGTTCTAATCAGATGGGTGTTGTACCCAGAATTTGACAAAAACTTGATAAGAGGCAAATTAAAGGTGGAAAGATTTATTTCAGCTTACAGTTTGAGGTGATACATCACATCATGGCAGAGAAAGTACAGTGGCAGAAACAGGAGGTTGTGGGTCATACTGTGCACACTATCCTTAAGAGTGAAGAGGAAGTTTGGCCAGCTCAAGGCTCTCTTCTAGTGGACAAGCTCTTCCAGGGAAGCTGTACTTGCCAAAAGTCCTACAACTTCATCAAACAGCACCATATTCTGTTGACATTTCAGAGTTTAAACCACAACATATTTATTTAGAAAGTACAAATAATTGACATTTCACCTCAATTAAACTGTTTAAGAGTATTCATAGTTTTGCATCTGTTAGGGTCCTGAAAAATTCATGTTACTTATTTTGGGACATAAATCATCTTGTGGACTATGTATACCATGGTAGTGAAGCCAAATATAAATAATGCATTTTTGATTTTCAATTGTCTTTACAATCATCTTAGAAGATTTGAGGATTTAGTTGAACAAAACTCATAACAGGTTTTTCCTAGAGCTCTGAATAGTATATAATAAACAAAATCATCTGGGAGGTGAGGAATATGTGTCTTTCTGGTATCTGAAGAGCATTTCTTCATCTGTGGTTGTCTACATGAAATGTAGATGAAGAAATCATGTGTTTATACCATATCATGAAAGCTATGTGAATTGCTACCGGTAGTTTTTCAATTCATAAAATGATTATTCTGAGATTGTTTAAGTGTATTTCTGGCCTCAGGACATAAAGTATATCCTCTTAATTTAGTAAAGATATTTCTAACAAATGGCTGATTTTATGAAAATTATGTTTCTTATTAATAATCTATATTTCCCTTTAGTCAAGCATTTATATTTAAATAGAGGAAACACAGATTTTATTTAGCTCCAGTTTGTTCATTTAAACCACAATGCATTTCAATCAGTACTATGAAAGTCTCAACTTGACTTAGTAGCTCTGTAGCAGTACAATGCTGTGGCAGCTCACCAAGGAAGGCAAGGAGGTGCTTTCATAGGTGGATACCCTGCCAGACCTCAGCAGAGGGAACCACTATCATGGCAAGAACCATATTGGACAAAGTAACCCCTAGAGTCTGATAGATCCAGGAGTCCTCAAGTGTTCTACTTATAGCATGTACAGATCATTAGCAATCAAACATCCTTCACATAAATCTGACACCTGCAGACAATACAAAACACCCAGGACTAGGTAGCCCTTCTCCCAACTGTGCACAAATAATTGTTTTGTACATAACTAAAACATAACAACATAACATAACATAATATAAAACATAACTACAACATAACTCCATTTCCAACAATACAAAATACAAAGAAAATGGTAGCTATAATATTGCATCTCAAATGAGTTCAGTAATGAAGAGAAGATAATCACTGAGGTGCAAAGCTGGAACCACCATCAGAAAGTCTAGCCTCTCTCATAAACTGATCCTGAGCAAGTAGTCTGCAGGTAATTTATTGAGGAAAGGAACCACCCACTGATACAAAAGGCCTATTTTGTATTAATGACTAGAACATTATAATTCACTTCTACCTTGCTGCCACTAATTGAGATAAAAATCAAGAGGCACGGGTGTTACCATATCTCCTTGTTGGTCACTGGGGAGGAACCACAGAAATCCTTTTCGTTAGCAATAACTTCAGCAGAGGACAAGATAATCTGAGCATCAGTTGCTTAGATAATTACTGGATCCTCAAACTAGCATTATTTCTGCATTCCAGAAGGCTGCAGTCCATCCACAGCCTGGAGACTGGTTTCAAGGTGACCTTTCCTCCAGAAGCTCATGTTGACAGATATAGCAAGTGCTTAAAGTTTATTTAACTATACAGAAGGTGTATGTAGCTAGCTTTACAATATCTTAGAATGATTTCAAATGTTCCCCTACAGAAAACGATGTCTCCACATTAGTGTGTAAGATATGCTTATTTCAAATGATACAAATATTTAACAATGGAGGATATTTTAAAGAGTAGACATACTGCAAATTAATGTCATGTTATACAGCTATTAAAATTATGATGACATTTTTTTGCATATGAAATTTCAAAATCATAAGAAACTAACATATAATCATGAAAATTTACATAATGGAATAAAAACTAAGTACCAACACATTAATAGCAGTAGATTTTTAATGGTTACATTTATTTATTTACTCACATATTTATCACTTATTATTTTCAGTGCTGGTGAGTGAATACCGATCTTCCTCACACATGATGGGAAGCCCTTTATAACTAAGCCACATCCCCAACAATAGTGGGATTTTAAAAAATATTTTTCCAGCACTTGTTTATAGATTATACAATGAGCATGCTTCAGTGTTTCAAATAAATAAAAATTTTCATTGTTTCCAAGTTACTATTAACTGACATCTTTGGGGACTGTAAACTTTTGCTTGGTTTAATCAAGTTTTATTTTCCAACAAAATGCTAAAAAGTACACTACTAATGTGTGCAAATGGTTATGAGAACTTCTTAAATACCAAAATTATAATAATGTATTTTAACTTATATATGATATTTCAATTATTCAATAAAGCATTTGGAAATAAGTAATTGACATTAAAGTACATTTTGCTTTATTACCAACTAAAGGAAATATATTAAATTAAATAAAAAATATCCATGGAGGCTACTACAACATGATGTGTAAATGCTTCATATTTATTTAATATGTAAATTAATTGTAGTGATACATGGATATAGTTGATATAATATATAGTTATTTTGCTGATAAAAATAGTGCACTTTTCACTTAACCATTACATCTTATATCCCAGGAAAATTAAATGGTGGATTTTAAGGTTCAAGGGTCGAAATATAAACTAAAGAAAAGAGATAAATACTGAAGCGACTATTGCATGTGAATCCATTAATGACTTACTCGTTCTAAGAATCCTGCCTAAAAGTGACAAAATGTTCTCTACTTCCACTGGCACCTCATCTATATCAACATTTTTCTTACAACATTTTATTACACAAGAATACATTGTTTTATTGTTGTTGGACTGCTACAAACTTCGTTTTTGTGTTCTGTTTTATGTGCTGGTATGAATAGCTTGCATGTACTTATGATGGATATATATCTTTTCCATAGTTGAAAACTGCATGCTTAATGCATAAAGACAGAAACAGAATAAAGGTTATAGTCACCACCCAAATTCCTAAAGAGATAGCTTCCAGTTTGCCTTTACATGTGATCACACATAACAATCCTGAGCTGTTGGTAGTTTCCTATCACTGTAGATCTTACAATCCACAAGTCTCCAATAAGTGCATAGTTTAATTATTTTCAATATTTCAGTAAAGTTACTAATTTATGTAAAAATAGCATTTAAAATCATGTTTCTACTGATCTTTTTCACTAGAAGTAGTTGTATTTGACTTATAGCCCTAAAATTTGAAATATCTTAAAGATGTTTATATTCTGAATTTCATTAGACAATTTTGTGGACAATCTCTCAATTGCACCATATTCATATGAAAGTAAGACATAAAACACTGAATAAGATGTATAAACTCCTCCAACAGATTGGACTCACAAGAGACAAAAGGAAACAATGTGCTGATGTCCTAATGGTGATTCGTTAGCTCAGCATTCTCAATAACTCAAACCTAGAGCAAGCATGTGATTGAATATACACATCAATAAGATAAAGGCAAATTATCTTTTTCAGATCTTGTACGTATAAAGACATCTGAAATTCAGTCTTCTATTCCAGAGACATATTTAGCATTGTTCCCTGACAGGATACATTTTTCCTTACCATCACATTTATTATTGTTTAATTAAAAAGAGACAAGTCAAGTGGTTTAGAAAGAAAACCAGTAAATGAAACCCCATCAGTCTTTACATAATTAATGGTATTCCCTGTGGACTGAACAATTTATTAAATTGCTGAGCAGAATCACTTTACATAAACATATTTATGTATTCTGAGTGAAAGCCTATTCTAAAAATGTTGATGTTTGAAAATATAATAATTCAGAATATTTTTAAAGTTAAATATGACAACATTCAAGTGTGGAAATGACTAATGGCACCCTATTATTGCTCTTTGCACTCAATTACCTTTAATAAGCTACTATAATAAATTTTAAAATGAAAATTACTTAGGAAAATATGAGATAGTAAGATATGATAGATAAATAATAATACAACAAAAGGAGAGGAAAGAGTTCTACAGAAAAATGAATTCCTGTACTTCAGATCATGCAGATCATCCTTCTGTTGTAAAATGAAAGTGAAGCTTCTCATTTCAGTGATCTTATCACCATAATACGTGGACACTACCCACAGCATGTCCAGACAACAACTTACCTCTTCCAAAAAGAAATATACTTAAGGGATTTGTCTTCATATACTCCAGCTTTAACATGAGATTCTATTGTGTATGTTGTTCAGGGAAGCCTAGCAGATGATGTTCTTTATAAGGCCACAGCATAGAAAAGTAGCCTAAGGAGAGGAGGCTACTGTGTAGAATCCATGAAGAGGAAGCCAATGACCTCTAACTATCTTGTTATTTGTGGTCTATTTCAGCTAGCTTGTATTTTAACATATTTTAAGCACTGTTAACAATACTATTTTTCAAGGACATATCACAAATTAAAATCAGTGACCTAGATGAACAAAAGCATAAAATCTGTTTGTGTTGGGATGTCAATCACAGCTGTTAAAGAGTTGAGCAGCTGGAGAAAGTTTCGGTGGACTAATCTATTAACTAATTCAAGAAATTCAGTAGAAATTGTAACAATTAATCATCAGCCTTGAATAAATTCCTGGAGGAAAATACCATACTACATTGTGTTATTGAAACTTACACATGAACTTATTTTCAATTTCTGAAATGAATGATTTCAAATATAATTAGAATCCATTCCTCCATGATTCACATATAAATTAAAAGCTGTCTTTATGTGCTGTCAGAACAGAGTATTTCTGGGATACTATTAATCAGACTGATGAAAGTAAAAATAGGTTCATGAAATAGTCTAGACCCAAAAGGGAGGGTAGACATTAACTTCCTGTCTGATATATTGGATACATTAATATACAATGCATCTTCTTCACTTGACCTTAAGTGTCAGAAATATAGTGCACCGTTTCTCCTTTTATAAGCAGCACTTTAAAGAGCTGTAACTGGTCAACACTATTTTGTGCTGCAAGGTGAAAATGATAAAATTCATTTATATATTAAATATACCACTTATTAAAGAATAATATTTTAGTCTGTGTGTACAGATCCTTCCTTTCTTTCATCCACAACAAAATTAAAAAAATACTGATCACCATTATATAGCGTGATGTAGTGGAGCACAATATATACATTGTGGAGTGTGTGTGTGTGTATGTGTATGTGTGTGTGTGTGTATGTTCAAAGACTTAGCTAAGAGCACATTTTAAATACAAAGCCAAAATATAATGTTGGATTTTCTCCTTTTGCAGAGTACATTAGTTTTTATACATAAAGAACTAACTAACTAACTAACTAACTTTTTAAATAACTAATTAACTAACACAAACTTCTTTTGTGGTATGTCAGAGTAACACTGGCATCAAACTTCTACCTGATAACTTACCATGTGACTGCTGCTTCACTAAGAAACACACCACAAATTAACCACCTAGCTACTATTAAGCATTCTTGTACTTCTCACTGAAGGTCATTAAGAGAGATATACCTTTTATTCTATTCTATTGTGTCCACAAAAATATCTACATGTATACTGTATTTTTAACCTTTTAAATAAAATGTACAAATAGTACCAGAATGGAACACATTGTAACTTATAGTGGGAGAAAGGGGAGCTTCAACAAACAAGTGATTTGCTTCACCCTTAGTTATTTTATCTCAGGAATACTTGCTTTTTTAAAATAGAAATTAAAATGCTTTCCCTTCGTGGGTTATAGTATAGTCATTCAAGTAAAACAGAAGAACAGGCTCACTTTGAGCCATGGGATGTACCAACTTCCTTAAAGCCACAAAAAATCTGCCTGCCAATGCACACTTTCATGGGCCCACATAGGACATATTTCTGACCTGGACAAGAACGGCTCACTGAGGCTCAGCATTGAGAAAGAGCACCGGTTTGTCCTCAGATCTCCAGTGGACAACCAGTCAGAATGTGACTCTATACTCAGTAGAATGAGATTGAGTTTAATAAGAGCTAAAAGTGGGTTTGGGAGAATGGACAATATAACAACCAACATGGTAGTGATGGTCTTGAAGGAAAATGCAGTCTATTTCAGACAAATAAAATGAGGAGGACTTAATTATTAAAATCCAGCTAGGAGAAGAATTTATTCATCCAAATGATATATAAAAGGATGTAAAAGACATTCACTCAGAAAAGATATATTTTAATGTGAAAGAATATTTGTATTTAGTAAAGCTAACTCAGAAGAGATCTAAGGCCAACATGAGCAGTTGAATCCTTCAAATCCTGTCAAAATTGCAAAATAACATTAAGTGTTATTTTAAAAGTCATTGTATGTTGAAGTAATGGGTTTTTGCATCATTAGTTTGCTTAATGTTGGCTGTATTCCTTTTGAGAGGAGACAAGTTTCTAGAACCACGCTGAAGTCAACAGCAACTCCAAAATGTAGAAATATACTGGATGTAATATAGATATTAGAATGATGACAATGAGTTTGTAACTAAAAGGTTATTTTGATAAGATAAAATCTCTGCTTTCAATGTAGAAAATTACATGATTAATAAAATTACTAAGAAGGTCACACATACATATACATATGTCAATGTTAGTTGTTAATAAAACAGTCTTTTAAGTTATGAGTAAAACCATTAAGCATCAAAATTATGTTCTGATAATATACTTCCCAAAGTTTGACCTCATACTCAATTATGTCTGTTTTATTGTGTGAAAAAGTATTAAAAAGCATAATAAAATTTTTATACATGACTCTTCTATCTCAACCGAAATAAAAAATGGCTAATTATTTATAGTTGAAGTAAGACTGATTAGTCCTGCTTGTTCCTATGCCTAATTAATGAGGAAATGGAATGTTCTTACCCTTTGATTTGTTGCCGATTAATAAATCAATATAGTGTTATGGGAGTAAAGAAGAGCAGAAGCACATGCGTGTAATGAGACAGGGTTGCCTTTTCTCATTCTCTGAATGAACATTGCCTTAGAAAATAAGAGAAACCACATCACAAATGAAATTGGCTGGGACTGTTGCCAAACTTTGAAGCAGGAAAAGAAGTAATGTCTCATGGAAGTTAAATTATTCATTCACCACTGAAACATGAAGTTACAGGACAGAGTTGAGACACTGCCATTACGACTGGATTTGTCATTGTCCTTGCTGCTGTGCATTATGCTTTTTAATAAACAAGAATTGAAAACCTCCCATTTGTGACTGTCTCACTTTAGTGCGTGTTTAAATGACCTATAGGAAAACACTGCTGAGATTTTGGGTTTCGCCCTGTCTTGGTGTTTCTGAAGATAGAAGTTGTGAAAGTGACACTATTAGATACAGATATATGATGCTAGCCACTCTTGACTTTTTAATGATTCATGGATGTGTTGGTACTCTTCTGGCTCCATTGCTGTGCCCAAAATTCTGACCAAAAGCACCTCAAGGAGAAAAGGTTTTACTTCATCTGACATTCATAGGTCACAGTCCTGATGGACATCAGGGCAGGGACTCAAGGCAGAAACCTGCAGCAGAATTTCTAGGAATACTGAATACTGCCTCACTCTCTGGCTTGACCAAGTGCTTAATGCTTAGCTAGCTTTCTTTTACAACCCAGAACCACCTGCCTAGGGTTGATATCACTCAGATTGTTCTGGGCCCTCCTATATTGACTAATAATCAAGTCAATTCCACAGATATATTATAGGCCTATGTGACTGATGGCGATTCTGCAATCGAGGCTCTTCTGTCAGCAGCCTGGAGATTGTGCAAGCTGATAATTAAAGCTATCAAGGACAAGCACCAAAGTGTAGAATTAGAGGATTAGTAACAATCCATGGAACTAACATGTTTTGATATCTCCTGCAGCAGATGCTTTATCAAACTGAAAATACATTGAATACATTTTCTGAGGAAAGCTCAGAGCCAGCCTTCAAATAGAATAAAAAGTTGTTCAGCTGGCCATGGGTGTGAGCCACATGCAGAGATAGTTTGAGAAAGGTATAAACTGCCTAGTCTCAAGCTTGTAAGTCCCTCCTGTACTTAGGCATTCCACTGCATCCTTTTGGTTAAGGAGCAAATTTTTGACCTGTGTCTCTTCTTGACTCTCTCTGCTCTGAATCATTCTTTACTTTCATCAAATTATTCTGTCAAACCCAACTAAATAAGGGATGAATGATGCCCAATGATAAACTAACATTTTATATTTGGAGAAGAACCAGATTCCCAATTAAGTCAATTTGGCAAATCATCTACTGCTTTTAGCACCTTCTGGACATTCAGTGAATGCTAAATGTCTCACTCACATCTACTCATTGAGTCAAATTTGTTCAAATAATAAGGCTCCGATGTAATGTCCTCATACCTGACTTTAGAAAACAAGCTCCCATATTGTGTGCTTCCTAGAATGAACTCCAATATTGATGGAGGATTTAAAATCACTGGTAGATTTTAAATGATTAAATCTATAATTTTCAGCTATGCCTTTTGTTTATTAAAAATATTATCCTCGGTATAACTCAGAGAAACTTTTGGTAGAGTTATCTTTAATCTCTTCTATTTTTGAAAGTGATATTGTGCTTTTAGAAATAGTCTTTACCCAAATCTTAACATATTTACTCATCATTGCAGTTTATATTTATGACATACTGCTAGCAAGTTTCAGAAAACAGAGTGCATGTGACTGTGTATGAATTATACATACATGTATTTGTGTGTATAGATACTCATATTGATAATTGATAGTCATAGTCATTGATAATCATATTCATTCTATAGCTAGTAATGTAAATATACTTTAAGAACCTTAAATATATAGAGAATATATACCTTTATACCACAATATAGTATAACTAATTGTATAATGTAATTTCCTTTCATATAATCTATACATACATACACAAACACACACACACACACACACACACACACACACACACACACACGTGTGTGTGTGTGAGTATGTGTATGTATTCATGTATAAGTATCCTGGAGAATAATCCCTTCATATCAGTTCTGGAATGGTATTATATCTGTTAATAATTAATGCTCTTGATTTTAAATAAATATTTCATGAAATATATTTTTTAACTTAGTTTTCAAAAAAATTTTTTTTAATATTTGTCCCTCTAATCTTGAATGGACTCTGCTACTGTTATATGACTCATCCAGTTTCTGAGATGAAAGTAGTTTTAAAGAGCTGTAATAACTAAGGTATTATCTTTCTTTTCCCCATAAGAATTATTTCAAATTCATCAGCTCATGTGCAAAACTATTGTTAAAATCTGGCAGAGGGAAAAACCTAGAGACCTCTAAATGAGAACATAAAAAAGCCAAAGGGAGAACACTGCCAGTTCAGGGCTAAATCATGAATGACACCTTTATAAAAAACCCAAATCCAAACCAAACCAAACCAAATAACAACAAAAAGAAAGAAAGTTTTAGTTTTGTTTTGTTTTAACCTGGTAGTGGTCACTGATTTCAGAAATACATGATTGATTCATGAACTGATATTTGAATGACATTTTTTTTCAAGATTCCTGCTGGAGCTACAAAATCACATTTATCTCAAAATTGCCTAAAATAACTTGCCACCTTAAACATGTTTCATTCCACAGGACTGAAACGAAGGACAGTTTTAGAAAGAGAAACTGACTTTCTAACCTTTAAGCATTGACCTAATTTGATGTATATGACCTTTAAGGGAAATTTTTTGTGATATGTTTCATTTTACATATCTCTTTTTACATATCTGGGTTCTTTGGTTGTAGGACCCTTCATTTTTTTCTGATTAAAATATCTTTAACAAGCTCTTTATCTAAACCTATTTAAACAAATTGCTTTTGTTTTACTTTCTCCTCAAATATGTACCCATCTCTGTTTCTTTTTAATGTATCATGTATAACTATTGTGCAAAAACTTGGGGAATTTTATTTATAGAAACACAGTTGACTCTTCTCAAATCATTTACCTTTTTCTTTCACTTGAACAAAATTTTGTAGAGAGGGAATGCTATCAAGGTTTATACAAGAGATGTGTAAGCGTGCATAATTAAAGTTACCATAATCTTGCATATTTATACCCATAACTCACTCAGGGTGAAAGTGAACATGAAAGCTTATCCCTTACATCACTCTTATAGACACCAATGTGCTAACGAAGAGGAGGTGAAGACGACCCACTTATCTCAGAAAATATTCTTATTGTCTAACTTAATAATGTTAAAGATTATTTGATTTTTGTATCAACTCCCAAATAAGAAAAAAGTTGCATTAACAATATATTCAAATTATCAGTTCTTAGATGGACATCCATGATCCATCTAGACTTGAACTTTATGCAGAGTGAGAGAAGGAAATCTGCTTTCTTCTACCTGTAGCCATCTAGTTTAATCAGCATCATTTGTTGACTATGCTTCCATTTCTCTACTTTTATATTATTGCCATCATTATAAAATTCAGGTGAATTTAGAAGTTTGAGCATGTATGGGTCCTCAATTATATTCTATTATCAATGTATCTGTATTTTTACACCAATACAATTATCTTTAGATTATTTAATTCCTTTTGTAAGCCCTTCTCTCTTTACTTTAGTTAGAAAGTGGAGGAATTTAAATCCATTTAACAATTAACAAAAACAGGATTTGCGAACTAAATACTCCAGTTACAATAGCACATATATTTGTACTATAACTTCTGTTATGGCTAAGTGATGGTACCAAAACAAGGTGATCATTCTCTCTCTTTTTGAGTAGTAACACTATTAATCTCTTGGCATTAAATATTTTCAGATTTGCCCCTTCTTTCTCTTCCATCTCTTGTCAGATTTAAATGGTGTGCAGCTACACATAGAGGTCTTAGGGTGATGAACCAACAGGCACCTGAGTCCAGATAAAATGGCTTTCAAATGGCCTGAGCCAAGATTGAATCCTGGTTCAAGAATCCTGGCTGATGGAGGAGGCATAAATCCAAGCTCCTCTGTTTTCACAGGGGCATTGCAGCTCAAATTAGTGACTGTGGAAATTACTCATTACTTTCTAGTTGTAGACAATGCTTCTGGAAAACTTCAACCTACATATGATTGCACCCCCATTTTATATAGCCCACCATCATTAGCCTGGCCATGGTTTCTTGAAATTTCAGATGGTAGGAATTTTAGCTGATGAGTCTCACTTCCTTTACCCCGCTTTCTGCACACTTTCCAATCAGACTTGAATTTGACTGATCACATACCTACCCTCTCCCTCTGCATTTTCTGAGATTTAAAGGGCCTCTTACCTCTCACCTATTTGAACACTGAGCTGTTCAATGAGGGTATCTTCTAAGGTATTCTTCCATGCCAAATACATTTGTTCCCTTGTCCTGTTGAACCCGATCTCTATGTTCTCCAATGGGTATAAGGAAAGCCTATAAATAATTATTTTCCAAAATGCTCAACAGGAAATAAATAGAAATATATTCTCTTTTAATGGTACAGTATATCAAAGAATCATTATCAAAATACATTTTTTTCTATAACTCTATCTCCCTATGTTTCATTCCATGAGACTTACGAAGGTAAGATGGAATGAACTATCTCCTTTCTTCCCAACTCAAAACTATATGATCTGTTCAGACAGATATTAAAATTGATATATCATGTTGTATTGGAAGATCCATTTCTGCAGGTTAGACATGGAATCGAACAACTTGATCTTGCTTGTAGGGATTAGTTTTAATGTTCAATCCCAATCAGTCCTTTGTGCTACATAGACCATGTTATTTTTTTTTCTAGAGCAATGTGTCCTGGCTAATTCTTTAAGTAAAAATTTGATATAATTTCAAACCTTTCTCAAGGAGCTGGAGAGTTGGCTTACAAATGAAGAAAGCATGTTGCATTAACTCAGTTCAGTTTGCACAACTCATATAGGAAAGTCACAAGCCCCTGTCATTTCAGCTCCAGGACCTCTGATGTCACTGGTCTTCACAGGGACAGGCATCTGTACTAAAGTGCACACATCCACACATAATTACCAGTAATAGTAAGCCCGTCTTTAAAATCTCCATTAAGCCAATTCTTTATATAAAGAGAATACACTTAGTATTCTATCAAGAAACAAGCAGTTCTTGAAGAACAGTTCTTGAAGAAGAGAATCTTCTTCACTGTGTTAGAAATAAGAAGTCGGAATGGATATAGGTTGTCCAATTAAGGTCATATAGTGTACACAAGCAGATTTTGAATTCAGATATTATAGTCACAGAATGCACACACTACTCAATTTGGCAATGTTTTCCTGACAAGACTTTTTTTTTTTTAACAATATCTACTGCAAAGTGGAAAAGTTTAGATATTACAAAACACTGACAGATTTGATCTGGGGGAGACGGGGAGGAAGTGGGAACTGCACATTTAAGAACAGAACTTTCAGGCATCTTGAAGTACACTAACTACCCCAATCATGAACAATAAATATGCTTTCTTTCCAGTGTTAAACCTGTTGTTCAAATGTATCCTTTTTCATACCCCGCAACTCAGGGAATGACTAAATGTCAATCTTTGTATTGCATCACTGTTGCCTATATATTTAGGAGAAACTTTTACTGATTTCAGTCATTAAAAGAACCTGTGAAGTAGATGGATAATTGAGTCCATTGAGTCAATAGATTTTGTATGATATTCTCTCTCATTCTCCCTATTATATATGAATTTGCACAAGAATCTCAGAGGATTTACCTATACATTTGAAATCCATCTTGTCTGTAACAAAGAAACATTTTACCTTCCACAGCTTATCTTTAGGATGCAAATGTTTATCTATTAAATTCTTATATCCAAAAAAGTATCAGTCTGGTAAGTGCAACTTGCTGTAAGTGCAACCTGAAAATCGCCAGTTCCAGCAAGGCCACAAGGGACAATCTGCCTCGACAAAGGGAGACTTTCTCAATTTTTTTGATTCTCAGATACTCAAGGTGTTCAGTCCCATCACCAGAAAGATTCAAGAACTGTTCCTAATATCTGGCCATTACAATATCAAGTTATTTTATGTGTAATTATGATTTATTCTAGCATATCACTGAAATTAAACATCTAATTGTGGCTTGTGCAAAGCAAGTGAACTTGAGCTTGACCAGCTTCACTGTAGTGCTGAGAATATTGGTTGGACAGTGATGAAATAAGAGGATAGAATTCTAGGAAACAGATCACTCCACTGTATTTGCAAGGTTAGACCCTGATGGATCTTAACATAATGCTCTTAATAAGGGATTCTTGATTTTTGTTCAGTTTATTGTGTTCTTACAGTTGATTAAAATTGATTATTTGATGATGCCTGCTAATATCTCTCTCTTACGAAAGTGAACCTGGGCATTAGATGCTATCATTACCAGGGTCATCTTGCTTTTCACAGTATTCTTCATTGATTTGGCCTACAAGGTGAAAATTCCTCAATACTGCAGAAAGTGGCACCAGTGGTAAGCTAGTGGAGAGGTGCCCTTGAAGGCACTGAATTCTACCCAGGACTGTTTGATGAGTAATTAGCTTTTAAAGAACCTGCTTCTATTGCCATTCTCAATTGCCATTCTCAAACTAATTTCACTCAGCTGAGATTGTTTGCATGGACATAAAGATACCATTCTTAAAAATAAAGCTTCAATACATGTCCAACTCTGTTGGCAAACTTTAAAATAAAAAGAATGACATCTTTTATACTTTTAAATGATGTTTTATGGTAGCCATATATCTCAGTGTACTATTTTGGGCTTATTTTCTGAGTATTGATCAATGTTTTGATCCTTTGCAACTGGGTTAAATATCATGGAAACATTAATGTTCAGAAATAACTAAATAAAACTACACATGTACCTTACTTAGCTAAATGACACATGTACTTTTCCTCTATGCAACAACACTTTTAGGTGGTTTATCAGAATATGAAATATACTTGAGTGTTAAGTATTCTCAAATTAATTCATCTAATTCAATACTCATGTTGAAACTCAAACCCTGGGAATAGTGTGAACATTCTGGTTTGAATAATACTTTTGGCAATATGTATACGAACTGAACCATCCCATTTATCCCACTGGATATTAGTTCCAAATATCCTACTTTCCAAGCCATATTCTCTGATTTTACAATAAATATTGCAAGAAAATGTACACCTTATCTTCCTTTTGATTGCAAATGGAGGAAGAAAGCAGTGCTACTTCTCAATCAAAGCCTGAATTGGCTAAATTGGACTACAAGATAATGCCCCTGATGGTCCATGGAACTCAGGAGACTAAGATAATAATAGTCAATGCTTGGTACAATTTCATCTACCTGATAGCACACCCGCTCTGTGTATGTTCACAGAGATTACATCGCGTTTTCCCTCCATTTATCGTCTCTCATGATGCCTCAGTTTGCTCGTCATAAAACGTGGTAAGAACAAAAGATTTATAATGAAGCCAACACAAATTAAGCTTCAAGGAAGGCTACATTTGCAAATGACCACACATTATGTTCACACAATTGTATATTCTTTTGACATTTTTGTGGATAAAAACTAGTGTGCTCCTTTACTTAAAGAAAGACTCCCCCACTCTATGAAAATAGGATCCCCTAAAGCCTGAGTTTTCTTATGTTCAGATCTCATGAGGATGCTATGAGGACAAATTGAGGAATTTCAAAGCTCTTGGTGCTGTGCATAGGTGATTAAATACAAACTAGCAGCTTATTCTGGGCATTCAATATAGAGTCCAGTGCAGTTTATTAAGAAAAGCCCCCATGCTTTACTTTCATAGAATTTATTACCAGCATGATTTGAATTTATGTTCCCAGTTTTTCATTTCCAGAATGGAAATCCTGTTGTTTGCAGTCTCTTTCTTTCAACTGCAGTCAATATTACATTGTATGAGTTATTGAAAACACTTAATATTTATTGTATTAGTGCTGTACTTCAAAATAATTTGAAAATCATGAAAAGACATGCATTATGGGTAATCATTGCTATTAAACTGATGCTAATGCCCATTATTTCTGTAATTAATATTAGATATATCATCTTCTCTTTCAAATTTATAACAGCTTAATAAAAGTATAGTCTTAAAGTTTCATAAAGTTTTGTTTCCCTTTAAAGTTACTTGTTATAGCCTTCCCCTCTTTATGATAAAATTAATCCTTCAAGTAACAGGCTACATTGCCTGAAGGAAACATTACTAGAAAATTCAATTAAATAAAAGTAAATATGCTCTACTCATTGACATATCTGCTCTGCTCAGATGGATTTTAATGATAGTGTTGGGCTAACCCTGCATGGTAGCATCTGCTGTCTTTTGCACCTCCCATGTACCACTCGGTTTGTGCATACACAAGAACGTTCAGCTTAAGGTTACAGAAAATCTGCTCAGTTTGATAATGTCAACCCATCACATTCCGGTTAAGCTGACATCAAGTCAAATGATGCATGTCACAGAGGCATAAATATTATGCCCACAGAGAGCCGATTTCTAGCCATAAATGCATAAGAATCTCTTGGCTTGTAAATTTGAAATACATGCTTAAATTTTGGCAGTAAGATTTAATGGTTATAAAAAATACAGCATCTCTCTCAAATACTTCAATTGTCAACCTATGTGGATAAAGAAACTTCCATAAAGTATGTCTGCATTTAATTCTTTTTCCATGAAAGTTATCTCGATCAGAAAGTAATCATCATTCTACAAATTATGCACCATTTCCTATAAGATGGGCATGCTGAGTTGCATAAGCCTCCTCCTTTCTTAACATTCTTGGGAAACTAAATTTAACCCATCCATGTTCTCAGGGTTAATCCAAAGGAATTCAAAACAGCCATAAGCTGAAAATCATTACACAATTTAACCTCGCCACTAGGTAGGTGATTTTGAAAAAAAAAAATCACTATTTTGTGAAATTGATCAAGACCAGTGCCATTCTGAGAAAAACGGATTCTCCTTATGAGGATGAACATTGTTTCCTGGCATTTAGAGGACTTTGTGAAAGCTGCACATGGGTGGAGATAGGATGAACTGCCTTATACTATGTTTCTAATTAACTACCAGAGTTAATTAGATGATTATTTTATGCAGAAGCCATGGGATGAATGCTTGTTGAATTTGTCACACTCAAGTAAGAAAGTCCAGAGGAATTTGTGAGGCAAAGTTTTTGAAACGGTTTCCCTGTTTTCTGTCATGAGTCGGGATCACATTTGCTTTCACAAATTAGATATTGTTGCTTTATATATGAGCACAGGGAGTGATAGAGTTCTCCAAAAAGCAGACCCTTAGATAAGGGTTCAAGTGCAAAGACTTTACTGGGAAGTTGAAGGAAACTCCACAGAGACCTCGATCATGGGCCATAGAAGGAAAAACAGCAGGTAAATGTGCCTTATCCACACCACAGCCACCTACAGCAGCTGGTGCTCATTCCCCTGCGGGTTCTCTACCAGGCTGGGAGGCTGTCTCCGATCTGTCCCACAGGATAGCAAGCATCAGGACATCTCTCTATCAATACACATTAGTCCTGGTTGTTTTTCTGGGGACTGCTCCTTTTAGCATGAATTCCCTGGTTCCTCTAGGCTACCATGCAGGCAGCAAAGTTGCCTTCTGTGATGATAGAGCCCCAAGGAAATAAGGCACAGGTGTTGGCAGCCATTCAGAATTTAAGCAGGGTTTGATGAGGTAACCACCGTGCGCGGCAGCATGAGTAGAGAAACCAGTCAGTACCTGCTGCAGTGATGTCAATAGCTTATTCAAAAAATAGAATATTTTAAAATATAGAAACGATATTATAAAGCATCTTTTTTTGGCATAGTGAGTAGAAGCTCTTTGTAAAATTTTATATCTTGACAAAAGTACTCTGGACACAGCAACTAAACAGTTATTTCAGAAAACTGCACTAGAACAGCATGCTCCTTTACCTTTGAAGTCTATATTTCAAAGGCAACTGGCTCAGTAGTTCAGCTCTTTCCCCCATAGAACTGGCCCCAGCCTGATCTCAAAGGCAAGGCTAACTCTGACTGACCCCCAAGAGACCCACTCTCTGCTGCTCTTTTCTTCTAGGATGCCATGTCATAGACTCAACAGAAAACTTGTTTTCTTTTGCCTCAAATCAGAACACAGAGACTGCCACCTACTCAGAAATGAACACAGAAAATCACAAGGTGCCAAGCATAGCCATCCTATAACTAAAGACTTCAAATAAATTGCATTATGTAAAATGAGATTTGTAGTAGAGTTGTTTCATAGGAACTTTTGGTCTGAGTCATCAAATGTGTTGCTGAAAAAACTAGGCTGTGGTGAGTCATCCATTAAAAAGCAGAATGAAGTTTCAAGGATGTTATTGTGGAGTTCTTCAGAGGCTCATAAAGCTCGGCTCTATTCTGCAGTTTCCATCCTGCTCACCTGGTTTCCTAAAAAGCAATCAGCATCAGTGATAAGCTTTACTTTGACTTTTAGGGTCTTTCATGTTTAACTTTTCTTCCACCTGACCTATTTAAGAGTACAAGTAAACTCAAACTATTTTTTTTTTTTTTTTGTGTTGAATTAGAGAACGATCTGAATAAATCTCCTACTGTTATGAACAGGACAGAGTTTAAATGTGGCTGTACAGTAAGAACCTTGACATTATTACAGTTATATCAAAATGTACACTCCCATTCACTGAATTTATGCGCTGCTTCAAGCACCATGTTGGCTTATAATTCTGCACTTCACATTCCTTGCCTCATTTAATTACCTTTACAATCCTATGACAAAGTTATTGTTATTACCTTCATGTATTTAGGGAAAAAAGTCAAGGTACAGACATATTAAATAACACTTTAATAATATTTAGGAATCAAATTCATATATCTCTACAAAATTATCTTTTAAATATTCTCTTCAGGGAATGGTAAGATGGTTCAGTGGATAAGAGTGTACAGAAACTTGGTTCTCTGATCTGAGCATGCACACTGTGGCATATGTGTACACACTATAAATAAATCACACATAACAATAACAATACGAATAATCTAGAGAATAAAATATAAATTGCATTGTCTTATGAAATAGTATCAATATATTTTGACATAGTAAATAGAACAGTCTAGGTCTAGATACATGCATAAATTGGTTTTAAAACAGAATAAATTAGTCTTTGGTGTAAAATCACTTACTGGTCCTTGTCTCTGAGTAGGGGACTGAAGTTGATGGAAAGCAAAAGGAAATATTCATGCATGCAGGTAATATCACTTCATTGTATGTTGCAGTACACCTATATTGTGGCTCACCAAAGAAGACAAGAAGGAATTTTTCATAGGTGCAAACCCTGCCAGACCTCGGCAGAAGGAACCACTGTCATGGCAATCACCATCCTGTAGAGTAGAACCCTTTGCATCTCATATCAGGGGTTTTATTGCTAAAGCTCCTCAGGTAGCAATCCACGTGCAGATTATGAGTAATCAAACATCTTTTACATAAAGCTAACATTTGCAGATAACACAAAATGCCAAAGCCTAGGCAGCCCTTTTTCCAACAGTGCACAAAACAACCATTTAAAACATAACTAAAAATAAACTTCTGCGTCAATAGTAGGCATATGATTATTCAGATCACATAAGTGAGTTATTTTGTTGAACATGTAGTCATATATAAGATCAAGGCAAGACCTAAAGTTAAATGATCCAAGCACAACCAGCCCCTCCCCAGGTATGCTGTCATCTCATTTCCATTTTATATCACAACATGCATATGGAAACAGACAGACATCCTCTTTAATCTGCCTCCTGAACCTTGCACTTGTAAGAAAATATTCTCCTCAGAAAATTAGGCAGGTGAATAACTTAAATCTTAGTTAGCTCAACTAAGAAGCTTTGTTCCTGGTGGTGCACATTGAACATCATGGATTTAGGAGAAGAAGTTATATAGCCACAGAATCTGAAATCTATGAAATGGTAATGAGCTCTCTGTAATTCAGTTTAATTCCCACCGTTCCTGTGGTAGTAAGACACAAGACAACAACTTTCACATATCTTGATATCTACAAATGTTTGCTTCCAGAACTCAGCCATCAGAGTCATTATCAAATTAGAACAATCCTTCTAACACTGTGAAAAGAAGCATCCACTGGAGATGTATGGGCTGGTGTGACCCTTCATTAGTATTAAGCTCTGATTCCTTTAAAGAATTTGTGACTGTCAGCCCTTACATCTCTATAAGAAGTGTAGTAGTCTGATTATACAGAGTCAGGTGTGAAAACTTCCTCCCAAGGAAAAGAGGAAAAGGATTAAAAGTAAATTTCCCAACTTTCCCAGAAAGGACCTTATGAACTTTCCAAATGTTCAGGCAAATGAAATGAGTCTGGAGTCATAACCTTGCCTAATTTATGAGGTGATTTTTTTCCTACCCTCGAAATACTGAAGAGTATCTTTCCAAAGAGTATTCTAGCATACTGTGGCCAATAATGTCAGAGTTAATGACTTGGCATTTGCTAACGTACTTTTGGATCCTGGCTGTTAGTGCCAGCCTAGTAGACTGACATTATTTTACAATAGAAGTTATAATGATAAGGACAGCACACTGTAATGACTGTAACTCATAGAATTTTTGAGACAGTGGGACGAATACTACAGGCTCCTAATTTTAAAGATGAAGAAACAGAAGCCCAGGGTAGGCAAACTGATTTGCTCAAGGTGATGACATCTAATTAGTGTCTGAGAGATGCTGAGATCTCAGGTCTTCCAAGTCCCCAACGCTTTCTGTCAATGAGCCAGTGTCAATGCATTGTGCAGTTTTGACTTTCACCTCTTCAAGTAACATCTTAATTTTCATTTATGTCCTTTGTAATTCTGTAAGTTATGGCAACCTTGGCACAAAAATATCCCAAACAATTGAAAATTATTTTTGTGACATTGACATTAAATAGGTGTATATGATGTTAATTCTTGATGAAAATTTTGGGAGATGAGGGAAAACTTAAGATGCGCTAGTATTTAGTGATGTTTTAAAGGTAATTTTCCATCAGTCTAAACAAAACCACGCTGACATTGCTTTGTATTTATCATGCCACAGGTAGTTCATCAGTAAAATAATTACATAAACAGGTACACAAACATCTAGGTTCAAGTCTCAGTTACACTACTTCCTAACTTCCTAACTTCTCTAGTCTTAGTCTGTTTTGGTATAAAGGAGTTAAAATTATACTGTGTGTATAAAGCAACTTAAATACTACTGGGCATAACAAGCTAGTGAATATAAAGGAAAATCAAATTCTTTTGTTTGTATGTTATCTTAAGTGCTTTTATGTTTTCAATCAACATTATGATCATTTTATAAAATACAGATAACAAAATATGTTAGATAACATTTGCTACAGGATTACTTATAACTTTATTATGTTACTTAGAAATAAAAGTATCTCCAGAACGTTATTTACCATATCCATGAAAATTTGAGATTACAAGACATTGGTAAATCTGTCATAAGACAGGCATGCACTAGTAACAATTTGCATCAGAGAACAAGACATGAAAATTTGTTTCAGGTAATTTATTTCTACTTCTTTTTTTATTTTCTTATTTATACTTTTTATACTTTTCTTCTGGTCATTCAGATATTTTACAGACACTTGTTCTATAACTTGGCTAGAGTTTTGATGAGACATTTTTCATTGCAACATAACTGAACATATTTAAAACTTTGTTTTGCAAAAATCTCCAGATTTTTACCGTAGAGTCATGAACACCTTCAGGATTTTGTCACTTTCATAGATTTTTCCATTCCCAAATCCTCACAAGTATCCACCATATCCTCTCTAATAATATTCAAACATAAGTCATATAGAGAATAGGAGGGAAGAACATTCCCAGGCTCAGATCCCTGTGTGAACCATCTATCTGAAAAATATTAGAATCACTGATCAGTCTTTCATACCTGGAATATGAATTCAAAAGAACTGACTATGAAAACAAATTTCACATTATCAGATATTTTTGTGACTGTATTACTTTCCCCCAAAATGTATTACTAGTTGGGCAAATTATTCTGTATCCCCTAAGTTATAAACAGGAGTATAGTAGCAAGTTATCATTCATTGAAAATGCTCAGTATATAGCACATTACCCAGAAACTA
The DNA here is from genome assembly GCA_026225945.1 of Cricetomys ansorgei. Taxonomy (NCBI): domain Eukaryota; kingdom Metazoa; phylum Chordata; class Mammalia; order Rodentia; family Nesomyidae; genus Cricetomys; species Cricetomys ansorgei. The sequence continues at coordinate 2,157,843 of JAMJFZ010004091.1, read as the reverse complement.
AAATGCAATACATCTGAATGCTCTGGGAACATATTTAATCTAATATTCATTTCAGAATATCAAATTTTATTAGGATTCAGAAAACTTAATGTCTACCCAGGACTGTTTTATTTCCTGACATATTGGATAATAACTACATTTGGGTAGATGTATAATTGTTTTGCTCAATTCAATTGGAAGGATATGAAAATTAAATTCCCATTGTATTTAAGAGATGTTTGCATAATTTATATATCTACTGTGCATACTCTGGTACCAGCCAAGTAACCGTGATTCAGTAGCTTTCTTATGATCAGAAGAACAGAAAGAAAAGAAAAAAGAAGACAAGAGATTCTTATAGCAAAGGGCAGTAGAGGTAAAACTTGTGTGTAAGACTCTTGGTTTTCAATGTCCACTTAGAATATATGTACATTATGGTGATGGCAATGATGGCTGTGATGTTGAGTTTTTAGACACAAAGTGTCATTATATAGCTCATGTTGTTTGTCATTTATAATCCCCCTGACACAGCCTCATGTATGCTAGAATTACAGTTGTATGTCTAAAACTTGGAATAAATTATTTTTTGACATCTAAGCTAAACAGAAAACACAGGTAAGAAATCATTTTTTTCTTACTTGAACTATGAGACCTGCTACTATATACAGACACTTCTGGTGACGCCACAAATACTATTCCCCAGATATCCACTAAGGGTCAAAACGACAAAATACTTTTTAATTTTCCACAACTTTGTGTAAGGATCATAGCAGTATACTTAATTAATGATAAAAAGAGGTTGGAAAATGGTATTAAAAAAATTAATCTGGAATTTCTAGAACTAAATTTTGAATGTTTAACATAATTTGAGTAATCAGATATGATAAAATAGCAGGTTCTCACTTGGAAGAAATGGAAAATAGATGTTCAGATAGAAAATCCTAAATCGTTACTTCCATCAGCATCTATCTGTGTGTTTTGAAATATTGTATACACATGCATGAATTAGTCAACTTTTATTGCATTAGGAAAATACCTGTCATAGGATACTAACGTATTACAAGGACTTAGTGTCCCCACTGTGTTAGCTGGTGTTGAGGATGATAACTGATGCTACATTTCCACATGGAGCACATCTAGGGAGCACACAGCTGTAGCTCCAAGAGACAGACAAAACTCCCTGTCACTCTAGATACCTGGGGGACTATATTCCAACCACAATAGAGTGTTTGTTTCAGATGTTGACTACAATAGAAACCCATTATGTATCAGGCATTAGTACTAGCAATGAATACACATTAACTCTTGGAATTCTAACATAACCACATACACCAATCTTGGAAACCAAAGGTGGGCTCTTTGTCCTTATCCCATAAATAAATAGAAGCACGGTAAATGGCATTAAAGCAGTTAGTCTACTGGAGAGTCATCTATACCAGGTGATAGTGGTATTTCCACTGCATAGGCTTGAAAGATTCAAATAATCAGCACACTAAGGTCCTTACTCAGTTTGTCTGGGATTAATTAGGAGGAAGAATGCAGATGAGTTGGGTTTATGTTCTTTTTTTTTCCTTGAAGGAGATACAATAGCAGAAAAAAGAAAATGAATGAATGTTACTCAAAATTTTTAAGAGGTACAAATATATGAAGAAGTACTCAACTAAGTTTATAGAGGGTAAAGGGGAGGAGGCAATAGCATCATTACTGTGTGTGATTTGAGAGAATAAACAGGGAGGGAGAATTTGATTTTCTTACTGACCTCCAGGGGCAATGTCCAGAAGAGGTTGGAATGATGTAACCCAGCTAGAGATCCCAATAAAAGTTCAGCAGATCGTTTTTCTAGGTGTAGAAACAAATACTGAGTAAAAAATTGCTGACATATATTTGCAGTGTTCATTTTGATTTCAGTTAAGATATACTTAAAATATTCCAAGAAATGAAAAATATAATCTTCATGCTGAAGTATTCTCATTAAAAAAAAAAAACCTACACTCCTACCTCTTACTTTTAAGAGATTGTTCTAAAGTAGGAATAATATAAAATACACAAGTATATATATTTTAAGCTCAATCACAATTTGCATACTTTAGCACACTATGTGGGTAATGATAATGATAAAACTATTAAACATCTGCTAAGCATTTCAAAACCATCCTCTTCTGATCAATATCAATAGCTAGAAAATAATAAACTTTGGCATAATTTCTATTATCCTTTGGAAGCATCTACTTGGAGGCAAGTATAATAATAAGCTTGATTTTATTTGTGAACCTCACATTTTTCATCTGATTGGAAATTATATTCCAACATTTTGGTTATGGCAAGGTTAGACTTTTGGGGAGATTCCTTCAGAGTAGTCAGTTATTAACACAGACTCAGGAGGGGCCACCTACAGATCAGAAAAGAGAGCTTTGGAGCAGAACAAAGGTAAAGTTGGTTATACTTGCAAGGCATATGATTAACAGACAACTGAGACACCACAAGTTAATTTTAAACAAATTTCTCTCACAACATAATACTTATTTTGTTCAAGAACACCTTTTTTTTTCTTTTAAGTTTTAGATAATTTGTATAAATACCATTTTGGTCATCATGTATTTCCTCACATCCAAATGAGAAGCAATCTATGATGGGTGAAATTAAATGATAAGGGCTGTGTAGAATCTCTCTCTGTCTCTCTCTCTCTTCCCCCCTCCTCTCTTTCTCTATGTCACACACACACACACACACACACACACACACACACACACAAACACACTATAGTGAATGTCTTTGCATTGGTGGTTGATCATTCACTCAATTGAAATCTCACTGAAAACAAAGCGAATATGGAATTATATTAAATTCTTCTTGCTATTCTACTTAGAAAAATGTGGAATGTAGGGAAATCTATGTGTGGAAAATAGATTTAAAAAGGTTATTTAAAACATGAACATTTTCAGCTACCTACTGATAATGTTTAAACTTTGCATAATACTTTTAAGCAAATCAACAGTAATAAAATAAAAATAATATGATGCATTGCCCATCAATAGTTTAGAAAGCAAATTATTCTAAGAAACTGTATCAAAAATATTTAAAAATAATTTAGGGTTTATAAAGATATATACAGATATATACAGAGATAGAAATACTGGAAAATATTCAGCAGTTGGTAAAGAATCTTAGCCTGGTACATGAATTTGTTTATCTTATGTGGTTTCTTTAAAGTAGCAAATGTCCTGGAAAGTAGCTACAGACGTGATGCCAGTGTATGCACTACGCAGCAAATACAATCCTACAAAACATAGATTCTGGATGATCAGTAATCAACTTGAGAACTGAAGGAAACTGAGTATTTACTTCACCATAACCAATGCAGTAAAGCTATTCTGTCTGTCTGCCTGTTACCTGGGATGTGGCATGCATTTCCAATACCATTGCTCTAGAGATAGACATAGTGACAGGTGTTCAGATTCTTCTCTCCTCATCTCAAAGAAGGAAAACTGCAGTCACACACTGTGTGTTTGTCTAAAGCCCACAGTTTTTAAAAAATAATTTATTCTACCATGTCACTCTTGATACTTAAAATACAATAATATTAATCTCATCCTGGACAAAATCCCACTGAGATATTTGTCATTAGCCTCTATTGAGTCTCTCTTGATTCCTCAATACTTTGCAAATTAGTCCTATTCTTTACATGCAATCTTAATTGATTGACTTTAAGAATGAGATTATGAGAGGACTTAGTTTTAACCCCATCCTCCAATGCAAACCTGATCTTAAAAATGATTCCCTATTATGCTCTTGTAACCTTAACTGCAGAGCATCTTCATCTGCCTCAGATTCATTGTGATTACTAAATTTACCTAACACATAAATGCCTGTCTACTCTAATGCTTCAGAGATGAAAAAAAAATGAAAGCAATCTGAGATAATATTAGGTGAAACATGGTATATGGAATAGACATGCCGTTCTTGTAAAGTCAGAGAGTAGAGGATGGTAGGGCAAGAAAACTGACATCACCTTGGTGAAATTCGAAACAGAAATCTTGTCAGAGGCACAACCAGCAGTAGGCAGAGAGACACAATGACATGGTTTAAGACACTTGACAGTATTGTGGGTGGGAAGTGTAGAGGGTAAATGCATCCCCTTTTCCTTTTATAGGTTACATTTTTTAATGTTATTATAGAAAATGTATGAGTATGAGTCTAGTTTTATATTTAAAAAAATACATTGATGTGTAGAAGAGGGGAATGAGAGGAGAGTTGTAAAATGCAGAGAGAAAAAAGAAAATCAGAAATTATACAGAAAAGATATAGAGCATTTTACCTGTTAATATGAAGTTATTGATAACATATTATCAAAATAAATTATTCATCATTCATTCTCTTATATTTAATATATAAGTCAATACATCCTTATTTTTAGTAACAGGAAAAATTTAGTTTGGATTATTTTTAAAAGCATTTTGAAGGCTAGAAAAATGACTCAGCAGTCAACATCAGTTGCTGCTATTTCAGAGTACCAGGGTTTGGTTCTTAGCACCCACGTGGCAGCTTACAAGCTTCTTTCAATGCATTTCCAGGAGTTCGGATGCCCTCTGTTGGCTTCAGTATGCACAAGACACTGACATGGTACACATGCATACACGCTGACAAAGCACTCCTGAATATAAGACAAAAATAAATAAATATTTATATATTTATTTCATATCATTTTGATGAGTACCTAAATTAAGAATCAGTACAAGATAAATAAGCAGCAGAGGACAGAGAACAAATAATAGGAACAACTAAAGGATCAAACTGGCCGATGTTTGGTTGCTGGCCTTTCATGGACGACACAAGAGGCAAGGGTTGTCTAAAACTTATATATTTTTATATGAAGGTCATGACTCAGTTCCTGGTGAAATAAAACAACATAGCAGAACCTCCATGTAAATTACAGGTGACATTGGCTGCATATGAACAGGGGTTTGGATGTTGGACAATTGTTCTCAGGGATGTTTATTGACAGCATTTGCAATTGGTTTTGCTACAGTTTGTTTGTTACGGTTATTACAGTTTACTTTGTTCCAGTTAAAAACAAGCTGGCTTTATCTGTTCTTGCTATTTCTGGGTATCCTGTAAGTCTTGCTCCTTGTCTTCACAGAAGAAGGGAACTTTTCCCAGGCCTGTGTTCTAGCTCAGTGCTTCTGTGGATCAAAAGGTGAAGAATTTTGCAGGGTTCATTTATGAGAAATTCGACCTTAAGATGCTACATAACTGTTGAATAGAAGTCTATTTTCACTGATCTTATTTTTGCAAATGAAACTTTATGTCGTCGGTACAGTAACCACACTCTTACTAAAAGTCCAAATGTATTCAATATGTGGAGTGTAGCATTTCCATTTATGGGACATGGACCTGCCTCAATCCATCTTCTAGATAAATGTGATGCACAGTTCCTCTCCTTTCTGTACTGTCCTTGTTGTTGCTTTATTCTTCTGCCTTTATTCCATGAATAATGAATGCAGCATTTTAATGATTCCTGTAAATAGAGACAGTATTTTTTTTCTCATGAAGCACAAGGAAAAAATATTCATAATATTTTATTTCTGTCATTGTGCTTGAGATTAATAGCCCAATTTCTCATCCACAAAGTTTATTATAGGTCATAAAAATGAATGGGATCTCTTTCCTGATTGGCTGAGGGGGCGAATTTAATCTTATGTAATTATCTTTCAAATCACACATGCATCGGTCTAATAAAACTCTCTATTAGAGCGCTGAGCCATTTCACATGATCTTCAAAAGATTAATATTCATTTGAACTTTATATACTTCAAAATATATCTCCCCATGGTAAACTTCTCGTAGAGAAACAAACGACAAAAAATTACTAAGAAACGAGTTCACTAAGTAATGGAAAAAAGAACAAGAAAAAGAAATCACTGAACACCCATTTCATTGCATTTTCTCCTGACCTTAAGAAACGATGGGTAGGAAGGCAGAAAAGTTATCATGACATAATAGGTCAAAAGTCTTAGAAAAAATTCTGAAAGGTTCTATTCCACTTATCTACAGACTTCCACTTGCCATAAGCCATGAAACTTTTCTAGAAAGAAAGTCTCCCAGAATTATCTGATGTTCTAACTTTTATTTGTAGGTTGTCATGTGTATGTGTGTATGATAGGAGGGAGATGAGTGTGGTTGTATAGCTATCATGTTCATGTGGACGTCAGAGGACAGCCTCCAGAGGTCATTTCTCTCCTTGCAAAGCAAACATCTTTACTTGCTGAGCCATCTTGCTCGCCCAAGTATATTTCAAACAGACAAGTAAAATGGATTAACTGCTTTTACAGGAAGGCAGCATTGGGTCAACTACTATGTAAAAAGGTTCCCATTGAGGTTTTCCTTGTTAGTCCTCCACTCTGTTAGTCCTCCAACACTATTTTGAGGGTACATGCTGCTTGTTAGTAAGACAATGAAAAGCTTAGGCAGCTTATAACAGTCCAGTAAAAGTGCATGTATGTTTTTTGTGTACCAAGAAAGAATATCAGTGATATAATACTTTTTTTAATACAGATCAAGTCGTGGAAATGGCAGGTAACCCAATGTGTTATGTAATGCTTTCATTCACTTCTTGTTAGTCACATTTATTTTTTTTATGTTAGAGTCTATCTTTCCACCAAAAACAGTCTAATCTGAGAATACTATCTTACTTGAAAAATAAAGAAGAAATAAAACAAATGCAGTTAAGAATTAAAATTAGCTTGATATTTGGACTTCAAATCATATGAATCTATCAAATTTTAAAGTTAATTTGATTGCAATTTCTATTCTTAAATACATTAAACAATAAACCCTATTTTTTAAAGTCGGTTGCTACCCTTTTTTCTTCTAAAATGATAAAGTATATTCAACTTAATTCATCAAGTAAAGGTTACATTTGAATATTTTGGGTGTGGCTTTTAAGCTATTGAGAAAATTATAAATTTGTTTATTAAACAAAATAAGAAACAAATATTCGTAGGTGTTTAAAAATATATTTTTTTTAAATTTTCGAAATGAAGGTACCCATTCAAACAGAAGAGTAAGTGAATTTTTCCCAAACATGAACTACATTGTTGGAGTTTGACTTAATAAAATTCAAATTAGACTTAGAATATCAGAACTGACTCTTGCTTCAAACAGGGTCAAAAGTGAGGGGCATCTTAGATTCTCACATGAATGGAGGAAAAGGGACAACCCTTTCCAATACTGAAGTCTTTGTTCTAATGTGGAAATGTCATAAGGCTTCAGGTGACTTCAGAGCAGTATCTGGAGGGAGTATGGCCGTATAAACGTCACCAGAATGCAATAGCAGCCAGCTCTTGCCTGTAGGATGACGATCTGGCATCTGTCTAGGAATCTTACCATGCTGTGTACACGTTGTAGGAAGCTACTCCATCTTATTCTTTGTCATAATCAGCACTTTAATTTTGTTATAATTTATGAGCAGTAGAGACACCTTCAGTTTTTCTTTTTATATATGAGTGAAAATAGAAAAAAATGGATATTAAATAAATAGAGTTAATAGCAGGTGACTGCAACTTATGTTTGGGGCACTAGAACCCTAGCTATAAATGCTGCCTTTAGAACTTGATATCTATACACTAACGGAGAAGACAGATTAAATAATCCCCTCCTGGCAATGTAGTTGTAAGGACTGAATATGCAATACACATCATCATTTAGCAACAACCATCCATTTGTTGTAATTTAAAGATCCTAGGAGAATATCAGAAAGAGTTTGGTCATCTAGTGACTGACAAGTAGTGGTCCCTGTAAACTCTTGGGATTTGTGGGAAATGTGGGTTCACTATTGTTATGTCAGGTACTAGGGAAACACTTTGGCGATACACATGGATTATAGAAGCCAGATGCTGTGCCTGATGTAGGTTTCTGTTGAAATACTTTAATGGGATGTATCTAGATCTTCATTCAGAAACTAGATAAATCATCTTTACTCAACAAATATACTCAGTGACAAACAAGGGTGAAGCTCATTCTGTGACTGTTATGGCTAGTTCTAGTGAGTGCTGCTGCATATTTCAATGTTCCAATTCAGTTTCTAGCAGCCAGGTGTCTCTTCTATTTAATTATTTGTACCCTTGGGGGGAAAATAGTGGCTTATTTTGTTTCTGGTGTAGAGTTCTAACTCAAAATTGACTACTAGGTAAGTTACCTATTACTGTTCAACATCCTCATTTCTTAGTCTTGTAATTGAACTAACAGTGTTTAATTGTTCACATATCGGCTAACATAGAAAAACCAATTAAAATTATGTAACTATAGAAAATAAGAAGGCAATATGACTGCATTGTGATATTTTGAATGAGAAATGCCCAGCAAAATCTTGGGCATTTTAACACCTGGTCCTATTGGTGGTAACGTTTGAGGAGATAATATGTCTTTGCTAGAGCAAGTATGCCAGTGTGGATTGGCTTTGATAACTTATAGCCTTGTCTCCTCTTCCAGTCCATGCTCTGCTGAAAATGTTATCTCTGAGCTTCCTGCTCCAGCCATCTTGCAGATGTGATCTCTCAACTTCCCTTTTCAGCCATCATGCCAACTGTTGCCTCCACACCATGATGAACTTTTATCTCTCTGGAACCATAAGCCCAAATAAACTGGCAGTCAGAGAATTAGCCAGAGAGGGCAGAGTCAGAAGAGTTCAGCTAGAAACAGTCAGCCAGCTCAGAAGATATGTTTGAACCAGTCAATCTGGAGAAGAGTTTGAGATAGAACAGCAGGTGAGTTGAATCAGAAGAGTCAGAGATCAGAAGGAGATAGCCAGAGTCGCTCAGTCAGCAAAAAGTCTAGGAGGTTTAAATGTTCAAGTTTGTACAGAGGCTGAGGGTAAAGCCTTCCAGTTCAGGATCTAGATTAGATTATATGGAGGTCAAAATGCTTAAGGGCTCTGGGACTAGGACTGGGATTGAATTATGGAAAGAATAAAAAGCTTTTTGCCCTGAAACAACATCTACATTTGGCACCTGTGATCTAATTGGACAAAAGTATAAATTGCTTTTTTATTTGAACCAGAATCAATCAGTATCTCCAAATGAGTTATCTTCCCAGCTCCCATGTTCTGTTTTAAGCAAACTTGTTCAACTATGCAATATAGGGACTGGCTGTAATTTTTATGGTAAATTGCACTTGTACTTCAGGTACAGAGTATTTCAGACATGCTCTCTGTCTCTTTCTCACTGTGTCTGTTTCTCCATCTCCATCTCTGTCACTGTCTCTGTCCTATGTCTCTCTCTCTCATGCATAAACACACGAATGCACACCTATGCCTGTGCAGAATGACAGAAAGGTAGCTGTGGAAATATATGTATTTTGAACATATCTGCCAAAAGAAAAGAAAAAGATGTTTGAGTGGTTCACACTATATTTTAGGAGATTTCCATTCACATAAATCTGGGCAAGAACTTATTCATTAACCAGCTAATTTAAAAATGGAGTAAACTATGCAAACAAATTTATTTTCCAGCCATTCTTACGTTTCCACTATCTTTAAAGAAAAACAAACAGACAAAACCAAACAAACAAATGATCAAAGAACAAAAATTCATAGCTAGTATTTTGCTAATGTTCAGGATTATATGGAAAAATCTGTCTGGCCACCTCTCAAGGGGCTGCTCAAGAAAGCTCTTCTACAGTCCATGTCTAGACCTAGTTACAAAGATTGAGTAGTTTATTCAAGAAGACACTTTCACTCAAAAACAGGCCCATTAGAGGAAAGTACAAAAGGGGATTATTATGAAAAAGAGAAAAGGGGAATAATTATCAATTTATGATAAAAAACCAACCCTTAGACAATTTATCTATAGACTTTACTTTTTCATTGGTAAAATTTTATCAGACTACCTATATTTCATGACTGGCACCCATTTTTTTCTATGAAATTGATAAATATAATAAAGTACTAAATTAAGAGGTATAAGCTGCAGTAAGTTGAAATTGAGAAATGTGTTTGGTTCAAACACTTCACACATTTATTAATAGGTACACACATTGAAAGCTCTTTTCTCTGACTCTGAGCCCCTCCTCTTTTGGAGTGAGAGTAGATATCACAAATAATTCCCTGCCAGTAACTACTCTTTCTGAACATCCATTGAGTACCATTTACATTGACATTAACATTTGAAATCACATCATAAATTCAGTTGAAAGTTAACCCATATTGCTAATAGCTCTGTGGATGTATTAATTTATACACTCAAAATTTTATTTACCCCTGTGTGGCACTGTGAAGACACTGGGGGATGCAAGAAAGAATACCTAACATATTGACCCAGTTTATGTAGATTTTTGAGCCCTGTAGCAGCAAAGAGACATGGTCCCACCAAAGTGAAATTCAAAACTAGTAAGTGCAAGATTTCATATAACTTAGAGTGATCAACAATACAGATTCTTGATTGATATATCAGTGCAGCACCTAGAAGAATTATCCTGAATGAGTATAATTAAATGCAGTGAATACTTTAAAAATATGTTCAGATTACAAAATCTGTCTCGGAAATTTGTTTTTCAGTTTGCCTAAGAGAACCCAGGGAAGGATTTCGTTCCCATAAATCTGACTCTGGCATAATGGGCTGATTTAAGGGTTTAGCTTTCAGATAAGAGCAATTTTCAATATCCAGATTTCATACCTCAGAAACTATTTACATTTGTCATAATATAAACGGAAGAGGTTTTGCCAAGCTTAAGAGTATTTTACTATGAAATATGGTAGAGAACTGCTTCAATGAAAATGACAAGTATAATTACATGCTATAAGAATTTTAAACATCTCGGCTTATAGAAGATACCATCACACATCAAATATGCACTCACATTAAAACTTGACCCATAGAACAACCATGCATAGAAAAATTTTCTTTAAATAGACAAGTTTTATGTGCATGTGTTTAGTGCTGATCACTAGAGATTGGAATGTCTATCAGGAACTCATACCTGGATAAATTGAATTCTTCCTGTCTCAGAAACATTGATGGCCTGTAGCTCTTTATTTACAGTGAGGCCTTGTGAAAATATCCCCCGTCCACATTGGCACTTCACTGATGTCATCACACAAGGCCTGTTTAGGGAATCGTGCTGTTGAGGTTTCATAGATGAAGTATAATGACACACCTTTGATCCAAGCACTCAGGGTTGATGTACTATAGCATCATGCATCTCCTTTTATACTATCTTTCTTCTAGTTTCCCTAATTAGTGTGTGGGGTATGTGGAAGCTCATATGTGTGTGTATGTATGTTTATGTGCATACAGAGGCCAGAAGCAGATATTCTTCAATATCTCTCCATCATCTTTTTATGAGACAGAGTCTTTCACTGGCCTTCAGCTCACTGATTTAACTACACTGGTGAACTCCAGGATTCTGTCTCTCAGCCATGTGTGCATTAGGATTGTAGGTAGGCATAACTGCACTTGGACTTTTTAAAAAGGTGCTGGGAATCGAAACTTTGGTTCTTGGGCTTATTCAATAAGCACTATTTGAGTCATCTGCCCAGTCCCTTACTATTTATTTACATAATTTGCAATTGAAAGCTTTCGCAATTACTTAGTCAAGAGCTACGTAGAATTAAGAGACAAAGCTGATCATAATTTCTCTGTTGAAATTAACAACTTTAAAAAAAGTATGCTTTTTAAAAATTAGTAATTAATTGGTGAACAGAACAATGCCATCTTTATTCCTCTAGTGAGCACAGTGGAAATATGAGTGGGAACATCATTTATTTACAATTCTCTCTATTTATGAGCAAAGTGGTTCATATGAATTGATTTTTTGAAAAAGCTTTGTTAGGCCAATCTGAAATAACAAGATGCATATTTACTCATATATGATTGTTTTGCATTTTATGTAACAGTAAATAAATAGCAATCTGGTACTGAGATAGGTTATTTGTTCTCATGACTACCTCGTAATTATTTTTAATGCAAGATACTGAAGTACTTTTTCCAGAGGTTTGTCAATATAAGGTTTATCTCTGTCCATCTCTAATTCCTTATTAAAATCTAATTCATCAAAACTAATCAAACACTCAGTTCTTTGAGGACTTGGGGGGTAAGCTTCTTCTTATTTGATATTATGATGTACATATAACAAATACTTTATCACCTACTTCTTTGACATGTGGTTCCTTAATATGATTGAAAGTTGTTAATTAACTAGTCCTTCATCTGCCTTACATTATTTTTCTTTTATTATTTATATTTTTACTTTACAGAAGCAATACAGAGTTTTCATGACTCTACAGGAAATTGAACTGTTTTTCATGTTTAAAGGTTGAACATTTTAGTGTTGGCAAGAGCTCACAAGAGAATTTAAGGGGTTTGTTTCTATATTATGTACAATTTGATTGAACTGTGTACATGAAAACTGTGGAAGACTCTAACCATTTGGGAGAATGATAATTTAAAGCACTTGGTGCAGAGTCATAAGATAGTTTCCCAAAATGGTGACCACAGAATTTTACAAGAGCCACCCCAGGAAGGAAGGCTACGTAAGACTTACATGACTCCATCTCAATGCTCTGTGTGCAGAGGTCCATGTAGCAATGTCGGCACAGAGGGATAGAAGGTTTTCAGCATAGTTACTACACTGAGTGAATAAAGAGCACCTCAGCAGAGGTTCTCACATTAGCTTGTCCCAGTTGACATGTAAGGAGGCAAATTTTGCAATCGAAAACGACAAATATCAAATTTTTGCTGATTTCTGTTGATATGTAGTTTGCATCCATAAATCTGAATTAGAAAATGTAAGAAAACTTCACTTCACCTCATACTGTGACTGTTAGTGAAGCAATTCTTAAATATACTATAAAATATAAATGCATAAAGATCATATGTGAAGAACATATTGCCATGTGAGAGATAAATCAAGAAATAACCACTCTTCTTTTTTCTAAGTGACTAGAATGGAAGTATCTAAAGCATACTACATAAGAATCAAGGTCATGACCTTCTCAGCTGTGTATTTAAGCAATACTGATATTAAGACAACTTAAAATCCTTTAATAACTTTCCAAACACAGACGTACTAAAGCCTATGAAGTAATGTGAGCTTGCCAAATGACTTTCAAAGTTTATTTTATCAATAAAGCATTTTTTTGAGAAATAATTATTTAGAATATTAGATGCTTATAGAAAAATTAATAATATTCTACAAAATTCTTCACATGCTTCAAATCTAAATATTTACCCTCAAAGCAATATTATATGCATGTATACGATTATGTTTAAATCTTACGATGATTAAAGAATTTATAGACTAAAAACTTGACTCTACACTAACCTTCTAGGTCTCACAATTGCACAGCAGAACCCCTACATAATATTACAAGGATGTTACACTTATAAAATGACATATATTCTCTTACACACATTTAAATATCAATATCCTCTTAGTGAAAGATTGATACTATAGAGCATTATGTTTCAAAAATAGGAATTGGAATTACAATGTGGTGTTTGAAAGCATAGTATATTTTAGTCACACAACAGGCTGAAGAATGAGTAAGGAGAAAATGACATCACAACACATGGTTTTACAGTCATTGTGTCATCTGTTCTAATTTAGCATCAAGGATGTAAACATGGTGTGAAGAGCCTGAAGATGAGTGAGCACATCAAAGAAGTCAGACTGCAGGGACCATGTGCAAAAGTATAGGGCAGAAGGCAAAGGCATAGCATGGTCCAGAGGAACCAAACTTTCTAAAATTTCAACATAGATATTAGTAAATTGACATTAAACAAATGTCTTTTTTTAAAGAGGAAAAAGAAAGTATGCTCTTTTAGTATTAGTAAGAAGTATGCCAGTATTCTGGGTAACATGGGAAATTATATCTCCAGAAAAATGAGGGAGCGTTAGAAAAATTTTATGATTATATTTTAAATGTATAAAACACAAAATTATGACTAAATCAGCAATTATCACATTTAAATTAACAATGCTGGAAAACAAACATTTAAAAATTCTGTATTCTATTTTTCTATTCAGTTGCCATTTTCCTCATTTTATATTATATTATATATATTGTATATATGTACACACACACATACATTATAGCACTAACGTTATATGTAAATAGATATAACATTTCCCTTTGGCAAATTTCTACTCAAATTATTTTTTAATTTTACTGATATATATATATAACATTCTCTGAAAGAAATGTTTTCCATTCCTCAACATTGTATAGTAACTGAATTCTAAGAGCAGCAGAGGAATACAATGTCACGGTTGTTTATCTTGTATGATTGAAGGGGCAGTGGGTGGGGCAGCTCCTTACAGAGTTGAAATGTACACTGTGAAGTACTCTTCCTGACACCATTTGGCAACACAGTCTCAAAGATGGTATGAATTTTACTGTACAGACAGTATGAAATCTTTGACCTTTATATAAATATTTTTTAATATGTTGAACTTAATACTCAGTCTTTAGAGAACTGAGATTGGGGATACTTTTTCAGGTCCACTATTTGTCTGTTTTTAAATAAATCTTTATTTAGCACTTCCTGGATAAGTAATGGTAGTTTTATTTCCTCTCCACCAATGGAGACTGTGTTGGATATCAGATCAAACATTTTTCTTTGGCATCCAGGTAGCTAAGAAATTAATCCATCGCCCAGTTACAATAGTAAATCTTCTTAGGAAAAGGGGATGACAGTGTGTGTAAAGAATTTTATCTACATAATATTTCCTGTATAGCTGTGCTCCCTTTAACATTGTAAGCTACATTAAGTTTCTGAATGTGTAAAGTGGACTGTAACTCATGTATGAATAAATAAATGACAGGTATGACACACACAAAATTTAATACCTTGAAATAAAGGTTATGAAGTCATTTTTCAAGGCAGAAAATTCCTCTAACTACAAATATAAATCATAACTCTATTGCCAATTAGCAATGCATTAATAAGGCCTTATACTATGGATCTTAAATGTAGGACTATGTTCAAATATTTACCTTGTCAAAGTTTCATATTAACACTTAGAATATATGCAATGAAGATTACTTTTCTTTAATTAAGGGTGAGAAAACTCAAACCAGGCAATTCTAGGATTTCAACCCAGGGCAATTGTTTAACACCACATAAAGTGGTATCTTTGTAAAATTAGGGGTTTAAAACTAGTTGATAAATACATATATAGCTGGCTGGATTTAAAAAGCATGCTTGGAAGAAAGATCTTTGAATTTGAATAATTACCTATTTACAAATATACTTAGATTAAAAGTCTTTTGCAACTCTTCAATTCATCAAAGTAAGGTGTTTGTAAAGCAGGAGTTTCAGGGGTGCCCATGACTTTTGAAAACTATCGGTTTGGGTGAGAGGCATGGAGTGATGGCTCATCAGTTAAAGTGCTTTACTTGTCTATCACAGGATAAATGTTCTGGTTCCTGCACCCACATCATAAAACTCACCAATGCTTTAACTATAACTCCAAGGGATTGGATGCCATCCTCTGGCCTCGATCAGCACACACACACACACACACACACACACACACACACACACATGGAAAGGGGGGAGGGACAAAAGATAGCTAGAATGATGATAGATGATTGATAGATAGATAGATAGATAGATAGATAGATAGATAGATAGATAGATAGATAGATGGTAGAGTGCTTAATTAGTGTCTGCTTTCCCAGAATATAAAATTCTCATGTTCAGGGTTATGCACACTGATGTGTATGACCCATAACTCAATTGTAATATTTTCCAGCCACTAAATTATTTTAAAAGATAGTTGAATTCCTTGAAAAAGTAGCATAAATGACATGCTAATGTGACGTCTTTTTTTTCCAAAATACAGCCATCTACAAATATATCCTAAATCCTAGAAGAAACTGTGCAGTAGAGGGATATGTGGAACAGAATCACAGGCTACCATATTTTCCTTGTATGTGAGACTAGGAACATATTTTCAAATCAATAGAAGATAAAATGAATGCATCACTCTAAGAAGAATCTTATGATCTCTGCAAAAGTGAAAGGAATCAAATAAGATTAAAACATTTCTGTATATATGAAGTAGTACACCTACTGAGGTGGCTCAGCAAGGAAGTCATGGAAGCATAATCATAGGTTGCAAACCCTGCCAGACCTCAGCAGAGAGAACCACTATCATGGCAGGTGCCATACTGGACAGTGGAATCCTGGGCACCTAAAGTGTTTTTATGGATACAAAACTCCTCAGGTGTTTTACTGATAACACATGCAGACCATCAGCAATCAAGCATCCCCCACAGAATCCAACACATATAGCCAATAGAAAATGCCAAATCCTAGTCCTTTTTCCAACAGTACACAAAATAATCATTTTATACATAGCTAAAATAAACTTCCACAACATATAAATCTAATGGCTAGCAATCTGGCTAACTTGGTTTACATGGGAATTATATAAAATGATATTTGAAGTGGACTTCACCATTTACAAAATAGATGACTTCAGGGAAATGACTTAACTTTTCTAAAGTTCACTTTCTTGAGCTATAAATTGAGTAATAATGGAAGATACCACACATCCATATTGGGAGAATTGCTTATAACATAGCAGCTACATTCTTCACTTAAGATTTTTGTAAGCACTCAGGGGAAACTGACCATTTTAATATCCATTTAGAGACAGAGAACATGCTCAAAGATACTTATAAACTTAAGAAACCCTACATATAAAGTACAGGTTGGACACAATTTTTGTAACAACAAATTTAATATAGATACTTAATAACTAAATCCAGAAATCTATAAATCATTCGGAATTATAATACCTACAGATGTTGATGATGACCTACAAGTGATGAGTAAATATGATTTTCTTGTATTTTCCTGGAACTGAATGAATTAGTATGTCGATTGTAAATTTGGGAGATTTTAACGATCTGCATGGACACATATTTATTGATTGGAAATCAAATATACAATGCAAAAGTTGTGGTACTGCAGCACAGTATAGAATTTCTCTCCTAAGCCAAACAAACCTGCTCATGAAAAACTGTGTGTCCATCACTTCATGTCCCCATATAATCACATCTTTTTCTTTGTTTTGCATGCTCCACAACTGGCTCCAAACACATTTTTGTTTTTTCTCTCTTTCTACCCTCTCTTGATGAGATTGAGGACATTTTCTTTTCTTATGTTTTAAATGCAAATACAAACATATTTAGTGGGTCATTCACCAGAACAGAGGCACCCTATCTGTAACCACAGCCTCTCAAAGGTATGATTTCCCCATCAGTTAGTAGGTATTAAATGTTTCTACTCTAATCCCAAAATAGTAAGTATTCTTCTTTCATATTTTTTAAAATTTTAAATAATTACTTTGAGTATTAATACAGATATAAAATGAAACACGATCAAGTCTACTCCCCATTTTCTCCATACAAATTCCCCTTAATCTCCCTCACATGTCTACATGTGCCCCTCCCAAATTCATTTCCTCCTTTAAAAAAATGCTTACGTCTTATTAATGCTATATATATATATATATATATATATATATACCTAGTTGGTTATAGGAACATAGTGTCACAGCCCCACAGAAGAACAATTTTCCCCACATTTAGAAGTTATTAGCTGACAATACCTCCACCTACAGAACTCTCTTGTGTTCCTGCTGGAGTTGTGGATGGCTTCACCTTGTGCAGGTCTTGAGCAGTAACCACTGTAGCAGAGAGTACATGTCTACAGTAGCCATGCCATGTCCAGTAGACAGTATTTCTCAGCATTCCTCCCTGCACTCTCCCTCTTATATTCTTGTTACCATTTCTTAGTCAGTGTTCCTGAGCCTTGGCAGGAGACAGAGGGGTGGGGATTAGGATACCTCCTATATGGTGGAGGACTCACAGTCACTTCATCTCAGGGGGAAAAAAATCACCTGGAAGGTCTTCACATTACAAAGAAGACATGAAACTCACTATCACATTGTCCCTCTCCACCTAGTTTCTCCTTTGCTTTCATATTCTCTGAAGCTGTTTCTCTTTGCTAAGGAACGTGTATTATTAGATACAGAAAGAAGACTAAAATTTATGAGTTGATTGGTAGAATATAAAATATAATGTGAAGATAAATTCTATTATTCTCTGTTTCTCAAGTGTGTGTGTGTGACAGAGAGGGGGGGGAATGGGTAGTTTATGTACATGTATGTATGAATTAGAGTCTGAGAAGTAGAATCAGAAAAATACCCCTTTATACGGAATGCAGCCTTAACCAGTGAAGCTAAAACACATAATAATGATCATTTCAAATTACAATTCTATCAGAAATGGTGCCTTCTAAAAATGTAATTTGTTTAAATCACTTGATATTGCTACCAATGGAGTAAAGAAGAAGTTGTTAGAAATTATGAGCCATCTGACCAGGATGTTGGGAACTTAATCCTGATCCTCTGCAAAAGGGTTACATGCAATTAAAGGAGGAGTAATTTCTCCATCCCCATAGCTAGTGATCTAAATGGAAGCAGCGATGAAGTTTTAGAAGGAAGTATGTAATGCATTTTATGACTTTTCAATATATGCTAGTTTGTAAAAGGATAAATGTAATAATGTATGATGCTTTTCTTATTTCTATTAAAATATTAGTTATTACTCTAAATTATAAAGATTTTTAATTTTGATTTGAGACAGATATAAGTTCATATTTGAGCTTTGTACTGTAGTGACCAGACGAAACAGTTTATTCTCTAGCTGTGCCCTCTCAACTAAGATTGTTAATGACTATTTCAATAGCTGGGAATGGTCCTGTGTGAGATCGTGTGAGAAACTATATATACACAAAAAACAGAAATGCCCATGCAGGGTGTTATTTTTACATTTATGTGTATTTATTCATATACATAATCATAATAATCAAAGATAAAGAGACCATCAATTTAAAAGTTGAGAGGAAATTAGAAGGACCTGAAAGGAAGAAATACTGGTGAGAAAGTGATGTAATAATATTTTAATTTGAATTTATCTAAAAAATAAACGAAGAGGTAAAACAGTAGATGTCAGGAAATGTAGTACCTACAAGTATTGCAAATATTCATTTTTATTATTCCTTTAAACTCTGGGGACCATTATATTTATATATCAGAAAATATTTTACTTATCTTGGACACTCAAAAACCCTCTAATTTACTCCCTATACTGCCCAAGCTGGCATCAAATACCTATATACCCCCATGCCTGCTCTCACAACAGAAGTCAGAAAATTTCCCTTCTCTTGCCTCAATAGTAATCTCACAGTACAATTTCCAATTGTCATGTCTCTTAAAATCACTGTGGAATTGCTTGTATGTCTCCATTTACATCTAACCCTGGGCTGTGTATCTTGGCTTTGTGTGTCTTCTATTCTACTAACGCACACAGGTCCATATTCACAGAGGTTTCACTCACTGTGTGCCACTTGGATGCTCTATTCTTCTTTTCTAACTTTTCCCTTGGCTCGTTTCTTCATCTCCGAGCACATGCTACTTTTTCATTTCCACACAGGTATGTGAAAACCTGTCAGATCGCTGTTTTCATTATATGCTTCCCATTATTGTACTGTCATCTTGGAACAAGTTTATTTCAAAGCCTTTGGGGGAAAAATGACAAGAAACAGAGCATTTTATTTCCTTGTCCCTTCATTAGATTAGAAATGTCAAGAAAGATTTAGATTGTATTTATTTTTTATTAAAGGGAATGATAGATCTTTCCTGGAAAAGGGAAATTGTAGGGAATTTTAAATTTGAATGATACTCGATCTGGATGTCTCCACGTAAGGCTGTGTAAAAGCTTTCTCCTCGTATTTAGGATGGCTTACATCCCATTTCCATGCAATGGACCATGGTATACTTCAGAAGATATAAAATCATTGTGGTGATTATAAAAAAATTCATTGCATAATGAAACCTGTAATGGGCCAGAAAGGAACTGATTCCAACTTAACCTAAAATCAGATGATTGAGTCTATGAAATTAATTACAGATTGAAGTTACAAGTTTAGATGGTGAGCTTCAGCTGAGAAAAATCCTCATCTCTGTCTGAAGCTTATGGCAGTAAGACAGCTACAGCATCTGATGCTGTCTGTGAAGTAATTTTGAAATTACTAGTAGTGATGCATCCAGCTGGAAAACAACACGGATCCCTGGTTACTAAGGATTGTGAGTTTCCTGTCCCGCAGACCTGACCTTAGCAAGGCAGTACAGTTACCTCTCTTATGCATCTGTTTTCTGTATCCTTGAAATCAAGTGCTGCAGATAGACAATGTGCCAAAATGTTTCCGTTTCTATACTGAGCATATGCATTTTCCTTGTCATTAAACACTGTCGTATAATGCATATGTTGCCCAGCAATCATTGTGATCACTGTGAGAATAGATATGATTTCAATTATATGCATGCACAAAGCTTGTGTTCAACAGCAAGATGTTTTGTGTAAGGGAAATGAGACTCCTTGGGCCTTGATTTCATGGGTTAAGAGATATGTCATGGAGTCAAAAGCCATAGATACCAAAGAATGACTCTATTTACTAATTTCAACTCCAAATTCCCACACAGAGAGGGTACTGCAGGCTTGTTTATGACATACTTTGCTCTATGACCTATTGAGATATCGTGACACCTTGGTACATGGCATAGAAACCTTTGTCTTATGACAACTTGAAAGTATAAATAGGCCAGGTTGTCCTTCCCCATGTCTCTACTTTCTCGTGATCATGACTTCCATATGTCTCTCACTTCCCCCATTGCCTACTCCTGTGGGTCTCGGTCAGCAGTTGGCTGGCAGGATTTGCAGCATGGAAGGCTGTCTATGAAAAGTGGACAGTTGGTGTAAATAAGTCTAGGCTGCTTTTGTGCTGATACTTTGATGTTAATCATATATTCTATTCTTAACTGTCTAAAATTAGGAGACTTTCTGTTCCTTTAGACTCAGAGATAATGTGTGTATGAAATATTTCAAGGCTGTAAAACTATGCACATAACTAGCTGTATTGTAAGACCTCAGATTGTTGAGCAGAAAGTAACAAAATCACCATCATTTTCTCACAATAAGAGTTGTTTGGTTTTTCGTTTGCAGTAGTGACAATGTTTCCTACCTAGATACTTCTAGGTTAATAGAGTCGTTCTTCACATAAATATGAAATAAGGGAGCAATATGAGCTAGGTTATTATGTCTAGTTTTTACGACCATACAGTTACACAGAATATAGGAACATCACAATGATACAAAACATCATTTTACACTTCAGACCAATATATGAGACTCTTAAAAACATACTAACTATAAATATGATATTACACTGATTCAAACAAGTTTTAGTTTTTAAAATATTTGCTTTTGTGAGCATAAGCAGATTTTATACAATTTATACAATTGTTGTATATATATATATATATATATATATATATATATATATATATGTATATATATACATATATATATACACACACACACGCACAATATATACAATTTACAATTCTATTACAACAGATTCCAAATTTAATGATGTTATTTTGTGTTTATACCTTTTAACTTTTGTTCTGTCTTTTATCATATGGAATAACATTAAGAATATTTATTTGTTCTGTATAATGAATGCTTTATATTGGTTTATTACAAGGAAAATTTGAGAATCACTTTTACTTATATATAACACATATGCACAATTGTGAGCCAAAATTATATACATTGTCTAAACAAGGTTCTACTTAAAATTTCAATGTACATCTTTACTCATATAATTTCATAAAAAATTAGGTATTATAAAATAATAAACTTATTTTGAGTATTGACATTTCAAGTTAGTTCAATGAAACAAAATGTTCTATAACTAACTCTGATGGTGCTTCTAAAACAAAACTGACATCAGTTTTAATTTACTTTATCATGCAAATCCTGAATTGCAGAATGGGAAAATGGTATAAATCAAATTAGGATTCACACTATCTCACCATGTCTTCAAAAGATATATGTAAATCCATTGCATAATTTTCAGCTTTAGATTAGGGATTCCACATTTTTATATGCTTTGACCTTGTGGAGAACACAACTATTCTGGTACTCTTAGAAAACTCCATTGGCTCTAATTATGTTTTTTTCTTCCACAGCAAATATCCAGAGAACTTCTTTAAGTTCATCATATCTTATTTTGTCATATTTGTTTTCTATTTGTCCTCTTTTAATTTCTGGAAATGCAAGATGCTTTGGGATCCTCATGTTTTCTCCTTATGTATCTTCAGAGTTAGGTATCTTTGTTTATCATATTGAAAAATGATATTTTGGAAGTCAAAATTTGAGTGTTATATGTTCTTTAGCTGCTGAGTCACACATCCAGAGTCACACAGTGTTGTAAACATACATGCATACATACATACGTATGTGTGTGTGTGTGTGTGTGTGTGTGTGTGTATGATATTGTGACTGTTCCAATAAAATGATGCCTTTTAATTCAAAATTATTTACAATACTGGCCACCAGAGTTATTTCCTAGTGATGATATGGGCTATTCATACAGATTGTACAAAAATTACAAGCAATATAGAATGCAACACAGGAAGTGGGTGAACAGCACTTGACTTGAGTATTGTGATTTCTAGTGGCAATATCTCTTCAAATACATTGAGATAAATAATACCTCATTGTCTAGAGACTGTACTTCAAGGAGTCTAACAAAACATGAATGTAAATGGAATGCGTGCATGCTTTGTCTGTTTAATTTCATGTAAGAATATCTTAAAAATAAAACAAGAGTCGTAGATGCAATGGTCAGGGAAAAGAAGCGATCATAAATTTTGAGTTTCAATGATGAGTCAAGAAGAGTATTTAAGCTACAATAACTGACTATAGAAAACCAATACAAAAACTGCCTGTGAGATCACTGGAAAGATGTGCTTGCATGAAGAGAGCAGATACCATACACTTAAAAACTGTTTATTATTAAAAGAAATATACTGGAAGATCTTTTTAAAATTTGCTTATTTATACTCCACATTTAAAAGAGTCAAAATGTATAATAAACACTGGGACTTCTGGCAGAAGCTGAAAAAGTAATGCAGAAGTTTGGGAGTGTACTGTGAACATCATTCAGTACCAACTATGTGAAGACCATATTGAATATACAAGTGAACACACAAGTTGAATTTTGAGCTTACACAGAGAGACAAGTGAGGTCAACATAATTAATAGTAAGATCTTAAACTGTTGGACAGTTTCACGTATATTTATAGTGAATTTATTTATTCCTTTCTTTCATTCGCCTCCCTTTCCAGTGAACCTTTACCCTCAAAGCCATCCTCTTGCTTCCATTCCTGTTGTTTGTCTGGAATGTAGTGATCAGTGATTCAGGTTAAGTCTCCTGGGGTTCAATGTGTTTGTCTATAAAGTGCAACAAGGAACAGTCCTTACAGAATAATAAAGTCAAAGAGTTCTTTGTAGTGATAACAATTATAATACTGCTTAGAAAGGACTCAACAAATTCAAAATCTGTGTATTGATGTTTAGGTTTATGTGCTTTGATCCTATAACAGTGAAATCAACAACAGTGGTACTATAGAAAGCTTTATAGGATGGCATGTGTGAATGATCAGTCAAAAATGTACTTCTCTGACTTTCCTCAGCAATTAACTTTAAATAAAATCTGACTTAGGGTAATTAGTAGCAGTGGTATATGTTAAGAAAATTATGAGGCAAGCTAAGAAATAGAGACTGCAGGATAGTTGTTGAGGAAGTTTATGAAGGATAATTCAGTGGGTAGGAACACTTAATTATGAGTCCCAAGATCCATTCCTCAGGCACCTGACTTTTTAAAAATTCTTGGCTGAGTGTACTTATAATCTCAACAATGTGATACTGAGAGAACTGGATCCTAAACCATTGATGGCTATTCAGACAAGTCCAATTGTGTATCTTGAATCTAAATACTGTACCTATAACACACTGAGCCAAGTATTTCAGGCAATGCCTGTTTGTGTACCATGTCAAGGTAGCATGTTCAGGGCAAAGTGCTCACGCCCTGTGCAGTATGGGGTGTTCAATGCCAGAAGCTCATAAAACTCATCATTTTACTTTGAATATTTTGATCATTTCACTCCCTGAAAACTTTTATTGCTGTCAACCTTTTCCCTGCCCCCATGTACATTTACATGGCCCCCTCCGATTTCTGTGAGGTTGTCACATAGCTTAAGAAACTATATCAGAAGAGGGGACAAGCTGTATGTGTGATTGAATGTGGACTCCAGGTAGGACATGAGTTCCATGTTGAGCTTGGAAACTTGAACCCTGAAACTCCAGGTGTTTACATTGGAATATTCCACTGTGATGCCAAGGTCCTGAATTCACAGGGAAAGTTAAAAGGGTAAGTTTGGTGGAGATAAAAGAAGATGGAAGTAAGAAAGATGAGGTCTACTCTGGGAAGTTTCTGTTTTCACCCCTTTACTTCTTCAGTTTTGACTGTAAATTCATCTTCTTGCAAATGAAAAGGTCATTACTGATAGTATCAGTTGTGGAGGAAAAGAGAAAAGTTGTTCATTTTGTTGAACATAACTCAGCACACAGATGAGCTGAAAGATTCAGTGAGGAAGGAATCCATGCATGCATAAATGACACTGGTTGGGGGAACCCATTAGAAACTTGTTTGGCCCACAGTTTGTCCAAGCTGCTGCAGTCTTGCAGTCTTATCAGATTAACAACACAATTAAATTCAACACCTTGAGCATTGCCTTTGTGTATGTTTCTATTTAACTAAGTGTAAGAGGAGTGCTACATTGTTAACAGATTTCTTGGTTTTATGATCAGATGTAACAAAAGTGGGGTATTTTGTTTGCAAAGGCATAAACTGTTAAATTTTATATAAGGGACATTTTTATAATTAATTCCTAGAAAAATATAAATATTTATATGTGGTATAATACTTTTTGATATTTGAAATAAAAATGCAGGTAGTATTTTGAATATGGATGAAAAATATATTTTAACCTAGTTAAATATCATGGCAAATATTTAAAATATTATTTTCTTGAATGTTAATTCAAGCATAGAAGCTATGGGAAAGTATATCTATAACTACATATATGTATAGCTATATATCTCTATCTACTTATATATATGTATATATATAAATATATATAGACAGTATCAATAAAATGAAGAATGGAGAATAAGCAATATTGAAAATCATATAAGGAAATACAGGATATTAAGAAACTTTTCATGCATAGAATTCTATACACATAATTGAAAGTGAAAATTAGGACAAAATGGAAGTGAAGTCATTTATTCAACTTAGAATAAAACAAAATTGTTATCTAAAGTGTTAAATAAATTGGGTAAAACTCAATCAGAAAAGCATCAAGGTCAAAGATTGAGGTTTTTTTCCCCTTAACATATAGAAATCACTATGGCTTTGGATTATGTTTAAAATCAGATCAGGTCTCAAAACATCTGGAGAATTTAATAACTGTACAAGTTTGTTTCACATCATCTTCTCTAGGGTTTCTGCTCTCATTTGAAGGGATGTATTCAGGCAACTCCACATATCATTAAACCCTATGCAATTAGCTACATTCGAAGGCTGCTTTTACCCTATTAAATAATCGAATTGCCAACATGTCAAGGTATTTTATTAGGCTGACTTTATTTTAGAGAAATAAATGTAAAAAATATTAAAAATAAAAATAAAGAAGGGAGCAGGCTATAAGCAGTATCAATGAACACCCATAGAGATCAGAGAACACACAAAAAAACAGAAATTAACAAATCAGAACTGAGAATATGACAATTGAAGAAACAAAGATGGTGGATTTTATATGCACCTTCCTTTATTCTCAGCTCTCTGTATCTATTCCATTGTCCTATTCCTTTCAATAAAGTGATGTCTTACATTGTTCACAAGACCTAGCATGTCTGTACTAGTTTTACATGACTTCATGGCCTCTAGAAACCTCCCACACTTAGTGATATGGCTCCAATTTCTCATATTAAATTCTGTAGAGAGGAAGCTTTCCTGAGGTGTTCTATTGGATTGTGTTTCATTTTGTGAAGTAGAAAAGCACAAGACAATTGCTTGTAAACTCAGAAACAGGAGCCTGACAAAGGTATCCTAGATAGGGTGTGGTAGATTTTATTTCACACCCGAATAGCTTAAGGGTCTGAGCACAGATCTCACAGAGTAATCAGGTTCTGGGTATTTTGCTGGTCTAGCATGCTTGGAGAAGCTCCGTCTATGCTAGATGCATCGTATCTGTACTCAGAAGTGGGTAACATTCTCCAGTAACATGGTATTGTGCAGTACAGATGTTCTCATGGACCAGTTACTTTTCATTGTTCTTTTGAATATTTATGGAGAATTTGGTATAAACAAATCAAACAAAATCATGTATATACACATATAATATCTTGTGTATAATAAAAGTAGTCAATGCATGTCTGCAGCTTCAGAGCTTCATAATATATTATCTACTTCAGTATTTATTTTTGGGATCAATAATGAACTATTTAAAATTATGACTATTTTTCTGGATTATTTAAATAGAACATTAGTTCTCAACCTGTGGGTCACTACCATTTTGGAGGCTCAAATGACCCTTTCACGGGGATTGCCTAAGAACATCTGCATATTATATCTAAACATGGCAGTTTATAATAGTAGCAAACTTACAGTTATGAAGTAGCAATGAAAATAAGTTTACGGTTGGGGCTGCCACAACATGAAGAACTTTATTAAACTGTCGCAGCATTAGGAAGGTTGAGAACCAGTAAAATAGAGATTAATGAAATCTTTAATACCTACAGCAGAATATATTTAGATTTTATGCATACATATTCATACTTATCATGTTTAATGTTAAAAGTTAAAAGACACAAGTGATATTTTTAATATATTGACATTTGGAGGTTTTTATGATTAGTAATTTTTTTCTCTATGAAGAAAGAATATATATGTACATACTCTTCGATTACATTTATATTTCACATTTTAAATTTGAGGAAAAATTAACACTTTACACTATTCCTCATACTATCTGTGTCAACATATTCTTCTGACATTTGAATGTGAAGAGAACTAACTCAGTTATTATTCTTCCTTTGAAGAGGTATGTTCCTAACTAGATAATTCTCAGGTGTGTTCTCTTGAACAAGCTATGATGTCTTTAAAACAAGCATGTAGTGACCCAGCAGAGACATGTGTCTTCATTATTTTAACATAGCTCCTAACAGGTATATCTAACAAATCCCTGACAGCATCATTTTGATGCTGAGAATCCTGATTTTATCTGAAATATTCCTTTAAATTTTTGTATAACTGATACACTTGGTCAGCTGCTGTCACTTAAGCAGTTCGTCCTTATAGCTGACCATAGCAACCCATATGCAAAAGCAATTGTAAACAACTTTAATTTACTTTATCCTAAGAATAATATTAGTGAAAGATCATACCATAAAATGAACAATTATTTTGAAATGTTCCCATAATCTCTATGATCAAAATTCCCTTCTGTAAGTCTGCTGAGAAATAATATACAGGACGTCTAAACATTGCTAAGGTGTCAGTGCATTTTTCTTCCCAGCACAGAATTTCAAGATTCTGCTAACTCACGTTTTGTGCCATGCTCAATTTCAAGTAAAATGTAGAGATTTTAGAAATAGAAATTGAGTTTATATATCAAAATAATTCCCCCTAAATGAAATACGAGGGAAATGAAGCCATGTTTGTTTGATGTATTTTGCTTGGATGAAAAAAAAAAATCAACTCTTTCCTTTCACTTTCACAACATGCTACTCAAACAAGCCAAATGCAGGCTTGAAGAGAAAAAGTAAAGTGTGTTTTCTCAATAACAAATTTAAATAATAAGTAATTTAAGGCCTCCTGTTGAAAATAAGTCATTTTTTTTCTTCTGGCATAAAACTCTCCTTTTCCCTTTCTCCTTTCCCTCTTAACCTTGTTTCTAATTCATTTCTTTTTCTTTTTCAATACTAATTACTCAAGAGAATGTAATCAAATATATAAGTAATAGAAAAAACTGTTATCTTTGATAATTTCTAGATTTGTTTCTCTTCTATTGTCTTATTTTATTCCTTCTTCTACCTTCTCCCTCTATTTTTTCTCTCCGTCACTCTCCCTAATTTTATTCCGTCAAAATAACTCAAATTTTTGTTATCTCATGTGACATATTTTATTTTAATGTGCAAAGGCCTATTCAGTTGACTATTAGGATACAAACTCACTACTGATACTCCTTTTCCCAAAAACTATCAATTGTCTATATCTAGCAAGTTAAGCTTAGACAGAAAAACATTTCACACTAAGCTCATTTAAAAACATGTCTGTGTCCAAAATAGGCACTATTTTGGTATTATATAGGTATTATTATATTAATAGGTATTATATTAGATGCATACCTAAATTCCATTTGAGATGCCATTAAAATTGAATAATAAGTTTCACATTGTCTGTAACAATATGCTAATGCCACAGTCTATGCAAAAAGATGAGAAGTTGTTGACTTTTTATTCTTCCTTCTGATTTTCTGAGTTAGTGTTTGAAAGCTTCCAGCAGATTCTATAAGCTAACACAGTTAGATCTCAGGAAACTCTTTTTATGTTCAATTCTTTTAGAATTAGTTTCTGCTACTTTCAATGAAAAACTTTGACAATTGCACCTGATGAGGTACAGGTTGGGTCTATAACTTAATCTTTCATTTTTGGAATGAAATTTAACTTGGGGAGAGAATGCTGTTCTCTATCTGTTCAAAAATTGTTTTTCGTATAAGCTCTATTCATAAGTGAGTTGTAATGCTAAAGAGAAAAGGGATTTTAAATTGCTTTCTGCAACAGACATGAGGCAGTAAAAAGACTGCTAAACAGAGAAAACAAGAAAATACAAAGGATGCTCTAAAGAGAAGTTGATGGAGCTGGATATATATATATATATACACACACATATATGTGTGTGTGTGTGTATTTATATATCTATCTCTCTCTCTCTCTCTCTCTCTCTATATATATATATATATATATATATATATATATATAGTTTATAAGCTTCAAATGTGAAAAAATGATTATGTGACTGGAAAAATATGTTTGCCAACATTCTCTCCAACATATTGAAATACAAACTCTTCTATGGACCATTCCACATTGAAAATCTTCAGTTATTTTTTTTCTTGTATTCAAGGCTATTCAATAATCCCAGACGCTGTTTATAGACACTGAAGCTTCTAGTATCCTATCTGGAGGTTCTCAGTATTCAAACATTTGAGGAACAAACGACTTTGTATTGCTGACATATCGTATAAAGCGTGGATACAAAACATAATGCGAAATCTGAGCAAATAATATCTTTTTCTCCTCAGAAAGGGATGCTTCTCTGATTACTTTTGAATTATTTAATTATTTATCTGGACTATAATTATTCATATTTATGTATATATGTATATAAATGCATATATTTGTGTACATATATTATATATATAATTAGATAATCTATCTATTTTTCTGTTACTTGTAAGATTTTCAGTAGATGGTATTTTGTTCTAACAGCCACAATGGTTAAAAGTAACTGTGGATATATAAACCCTGTACACATATATGATGTAGACATCAAAATAAAGAATTATCTATGATGAAATGAGTCACACTTTGCTATATCTTATGTGAATTTTTAATTGTATTTTGAAGCATTCGTGTGAATATTTCAGTATAATATGAGAAATAGAGTCTTGGTTCTCTTAGTGATATTTAAAAACAGAAGCCAATGTTCTGAAGTAGTGGCACAAATCTTTAATCCCAGCACTTGGGAGGAAAGGCAGGCAGATCTGTGTGAGTTCAAGGCCAGCCTGGTCTACAGAATGAGTTCCAGGACAGCCAGAGTTAAACAGAGAAACCCTGTTCCAAAACAAACAAACAAACAAACAAACAAACAAAAATAGAAGCTAGAAATTCTGAAGGAGTGGTATTTATAAATTTATTTCACTATACTTGTTCTAGAGCCCTTGTCCTTTCTGTTGCTGTGATGAGACACGTGAACCAAAGGAACTTAGAGGAGAAATGACTTGCTTTGACTTACACTTCAAGGTCACTGTCCACCACTGAGTAAAGTCAAAGCAGGTAATCCAGCAAAATCATAAAACATGGAGGGATACAGCTTACTGGCTTGCTCTCAGGCTCATGCATAGCTAGGTTTCTTATGGTTTCCATAGCTACCTGCTCAGGAAATGGTGTTGCTTACAGATGGCTTGGCCCTCTCCTCAATTCATAACCAGGAGAGTCTTCTGCAGACATACTCACAGGCCAAATCTGATCTGGGCAAAGCCCCAAGTGAGACTCCAGTCTCAGATTACTGTAAGCATTGACAAATTGACAACTAGTACTAACTCTGACAGAGCCTTAGAGAATAATGTATTATATCTTTGATTAGAATTGTATTTGTATTATAGTTCATCCACATAATAGCTAGAAGTTAATACTCAATCAAGTCTGGATGGTTTGTAATATTATCTTGTATTGAAGAAATGCATAAGATACTCATATGGTACCCAGAAAAATTTGAAGCTGAGATGTAGCCTGTTTTTTTGCCATGTTACATTTGCTTTTTCTGCTAAAGAGTGAAGTTGCTGAATCTAGTTCTCTACTATCTATTGCACACTGAAACTCCAGTCTGTCTAACTGCTTCAAGATCATAAAGTCCAGTGATGATCTTTCATGATCATTCCACACTTACTTAACAACATGATGAAAAGTGTTAAGCCAAATAGATATGTATTGAGCATAGACCTTGAACACAACCACAGTGTGTGAAACCCGAGCCCACCATGATCTAGGGAGACAAGCTCTATTCTCCATCAAAGTGAATGCATTCGTTTTTACAAACTTCTTGGAGGATTCTTTTGCTTTCCTCTACCTCAGTCTACTTCTAGAATTCCATCTTCAAAAGAGCATAGGTGGTCTACATTTTGAAACTAAAACCCAAGGACAAATAAAGGTAGAATGCTCAAGGAGAGGCCAATTTATCAGGTTCCTTTCTTAGAACAGAATTAAGAAAAACACAGGCCATGTTCTTTCAAGAAAGAACAAAAGACAAATTAGCATTGTACTGTTTTATCTAGGACCACATGCATTATTTACATGAACTGTCTTCTTTGATTGATTAGGCAAAAGATTCACAAGAAGAAAATGGTTTAACAAGCATCTATGCTTTGGGAATGATTCCCAGAGGAAATAACACTGGGATGAATTGCCTAAAACTCTACAATGTAATGAAAGAATAAAATAGCAATTTTTTAGATACAATGCTTACCAAGTTTCTAAAACTGATAGTGTGACATAGACACACTCTGTAAGTTAGCAAAAGTTATACAGGAGAGCTGAGAATGTGGAAAATTAGACGGAATCACACCCTAAAGAGAGCATAAGGGGAGAGTTAGGAAATGTTAGGGCATATGTACTAAGTATTGATTGTGCTAACAAGTACATGGGATGAAAGTGTATAAAATGGGTTGTCTTAGAAACTTGAAATTTTATTCTGTTACTGTTCATTTGAGGGGATGTCTTCGTGCAGAAATTAACTCTTAGAAGATAAATCTTTCCTTTTGTAACTTCTGAAACAATAGATGTAGTTAAATAACTGTCTCCCATGTTGATTCCAAGGGACTCTGTGCCCCATCCTGGTGTTGGCACTTGCTTGTTCTGTCACTATGTTCACAGGTAGTTAGTTCTGTGCCTTAAGAGAGACAGCTGAACAGCACAGCACAGCACTGGCTTGCATGCCACAGAAGACCTTCCTCAGATGGCCATCTATGCCAGCACACTTGGTTCAGATACAGAATATTCACTGCATGCAGCTTTCCTTGTGGAATTCAGGAGACTCTGGGCTTCATGTCTGTTTTCCTGCATGTGATTTCTGTTTTATTTTCAGGCTTCTGTTTCCCCCTAACTAGGACCATTTAAAAAAATTATCCCTGGACCTTCTTATTCTACTGTGTCTAGAATTCATGCCAATTTTTTGACTTATTGTCCTGGTTACTTTTCTTATTTTGATAATCTAATTTTGCTGTGGTTCTGCCCTTTGCCTAACAGCATACACTGTCTAACAAGACGTGCCACACACTTTATATTCATACATCAATTACCACTGTCCCTGAGTGCTGGCATCATGCCTGCATACACCTCAGTAGACAGCACCATGGTGAACAACACGGATGAAGGGTCTCTGAGCACTTGGTGTTTAGAAACAGATGGCTTTGTTTTGTTTGGTGGAAATCCTCTTAATGTTTTTCTATCTGGAATCTCTTCAGTTTGACTTAGATATTTTTCAATTGTCTCAGTGATACCAAAATATTTGCCATACATATGTTAGTTTGCAATATGGAAAAAAATTATTTACAACTTTTCATATTCTCAAAATGTAAAGTTCTGGATCAAATACCTGTGTAATTCCTTCTCATATCATTATATTATCTTCATTTAAACAGAATTTCGGAGCCAAACATTAGAGTTTAAGCCTTATGACTTACACCGAGGAGCAGTCTTGTATAAAAGCACATAACTTTGTATCCACACTATTCATATTCTACCTCAATTATACAGTGATGTTCAGAAACGAAAGCACACAGTTCTCACATAATACATTTAACTTTGCTAGCTTAAGAACAATGGTGAACCTGACATCAAGAAACAATTCCTGAATCACAGAAGTGAAAAACGCCATCCTGGTAAATAAATATTTAGAGTTAGAAGACTGCAGTCTAATGGGGAAACATTATAATGTAAACAGTCAGGTCTTTAAGCTTGTTTGAAACCACATATAAACAAGTTTCCTTTAAAAATACCTTAATATTCTCAAGGATCATTCTTGACTGACACTTTCTGACTACTCTCTTGGTCATACCAGTTTACCTTTTGCTTTTTAAAAAGATTTACGATCTATCACAGGTACACAGAAAAGGTCTAAGAAACGAGTCTAACAATATCAATTCTAAGATATACTTATTATACACTGAATTATCATGACTTGATTTAAAAATCCACTTAATTTCTATGTTCAGCTACACATATGATCCCTTTAGTGATATGTTATTTTTATAACATTGCTATATGCATTGTTTTTATGCATCTAATAATAGGTTATTTAATTTTTGATTAATGGGAAATACCAGTAGAATAAAAAAAATTAATCATTTATGTAAAATATAACTATATATCTTTGCAATTATTTCCTTTTCATTGAAGTCCTCAGAGTGTGAAATAATTGATACTATTTTCATTAAACTATTTAAACATTTTTATTAAAGATGATATTTACTCAAATAGTTTGAAAATAAAATAGAAGCATAATTTGTAAACAGCTACATCTCTTTAAAAATTATTTACTTAGTTTACTATTTTGATTTGAGGTAAACATGATAAATTATATCAATTTTATCTCTATAATACAATAAATCTTTTAGTAATCTAAAGGATGAAAAATTTTAAATTATGTCTCTATATCTTCATCGGATAATATATCACAGCTATTTAGATTAATGTTCATCTTCATTTTAGATGTGATCTTGCTAAATTTTGGTTAAATAAAATCAAATTTATAATTAATAAAACACTAGCTCACTTGAAACTTTTCCTACGTTACAAAATATTTAAAGGATCTGAACTGAATGTGTCTGTACCCTATATCATTCTGGTGGTAAAATAAATGCAGCGTGTGTTTAGAAGGAATAGAGAGGAAGTTTCAAAACTGCAAAGAATGTGAAGCTTTCACTGAAGCCAAAGTATCTGAACCTGATTTTGAAGACATAAGACCCTGAGAACACCGGAGTTCCAATATAAAGCTTTGCATAGCACGCTCGCGGTTTTGTTTATTTGTTGTTGTCTGGGAAACGATAAGGAAAATCAGCAAGGCGTGTTAATCGGCAATCAAAACAACTGCAGTTCACAGTAACTACCATGACACCGAAAGAAATCCCTATACTAACCAGTCGATCTATGAATACCCGGTCAAACCTTATGAATAATAAAAGAAGCAAATTAGTCTAACCTTGCAACTCTATAATTCTATTTTTTCCCGTTTGCCAAGTTCTGGAAAGCAGTATGTTCCTGGCAGTAATAAGCTTGAAGTTAACACTCTTTAGCAATTCTTTAAAAAAAAAAAACGTAAGCATAACTTCAAGGGAGCATTTAAATGTTGAACACCTTATGTGAGGAATTCTACAGTTAGAAATTAACCCCAGAGACCTGATGAATAATTGCAGATATTACTTATGAGAGTATCTGTGTGTGCATGTGTGTGTGTACACACACATATATCACAACAAATATGGGCACAGATGCTATGGGAATTATAAGATATCAGAGACAGTGATAAGTGGAAATAAAAGCATTAACAGTGAAGAAGACATCTCTGAAGCTAGTTAATGGCAGGACATAGAAGAGAGAATTAAGCCAAAACTAGAACGGGAATGGGAACATGAAGAGGCTTGTTTATATGGGGTAGTATCTGAACTCTTTAAACAAGCACGGAAAAATGTATAGTTTAAAAATAGAGGACACAGAAAGAAATATTAGCAGGGAAGCCACTGACAACCATGAGTATAATGTTCACTGTACAGGCTGAGAACTTCCTGTGTCATCAGGCTGACAGGCTGTTAGCCATAGGTTAGTATTCATAAGAGCTAGCAGAAAGGTCAGAATTCTGAGAGATGGAGGGCTTAGACAGTGGCAAAGACATAGGTAGCTCTTAGAAAAATGAATTCTTAATTAGAAACAATCCTCATTTAAAATGACAACACAAGTTAATGGAAAAAGAAGGATTTAGAATTCATTTCATTTGTGTTATGAGACCTGACACAGCACCATGGTTACCTACAATTTTAAAATGTCTAGACTTTTCAAAGAAATAACTAAACTAATACAAGAGATAATATGTATATGTGTAGACTAAGAATGGATAATCTTTATTTGTGAACATTCAGAGAATTTAAAAATATATACTTTGATAGAATCTCTTTCGATAGCCCTGGATGCTCCAGAAGCTGCTGAGTCGATCAGGCTGTTTGCAAACTTGTTGTAATCTCCCTGTCTCTGCCTCTCAAGTTCTGAGGCTAGGAGGGTGCAGATATGTATTAACATGCCTGGTCAGATTCTAAACTCGTCAAGCTTTTGTAGGCCATAATCCTGCCACTATAATTACAGTGCAAAACATATTTAATTGTGACCTAAACACATTGGGAATCACTGTGCTCCAATAAAGTTTTATTTACAAAAGCAAATGGGCGTATAGGTTTGCTAAATTCTAGTCTAAAGTATATGTCAATGAAGGGAATTTTTAGCCTTTTGGGGGAGGTATTTTAACATCAACTTTTAACTTTTATTACGTATTGTGAAAATTTAAGGATCTTATGTGATTCTTGAGTGTGCAAACAGGCGGGTCTCTGTTTATTGTGCCTTCTTTCGTACTTTCTTTTCCTTTTGATCTTTGTTTTGTCCAGTTTCAAAGTGTTGGTTTTCATTTTATCTCACTAAAATTTATTTTATTATCATCTTTTGGAAGCCTATTTGTTTTATAATAAAAGACAGAAAGGTGTTGGATTCAATGGGAATGGAGCTGGGGGGGGGCAACTGGGATAAGATGGAGGAAAAACAATAATCAGGATATATTATGTGAGGAAAAGAACTATTTTCAACTAATGGGAAAAAGGGGTAAAAATGTTAGGAGCTTTTGTTCTATTCTCAAGGAAACAGATAAAAGCAAATAGATGTTTAGGTGTGTTGGATTCTTCTATCTGTACTATCCAGTTCTAAACATCTAGGCCTCGCCTCCCTTTCTCTAAACTGTCTTTACTCCCCTTGTGTTAAAATGAAGAAGAACACAGTTGTTCCTTTTATATACAAGAGTGTCCTATCCAAATATGTGAAATTAGTTTCATTTTAAACAAATCCACAAGATGTTATTTCAGTCTTCAGATATAAGATGCTGTCCTAATACAAATAATGCCGGCCTCCTGATATTTATATGGTAACCATATACATTAAGCATGGAATGGCTGATCAGAAAATGCCAGGTGTTGTAATTTTGTGACTCCCATGGAAATGACCAAATGTTTCTGTTGTATAGTATGTCAAAGAATGAAATGATACTACGTCGAGTCCAATGCCTGTGTGACATTGTCAGAAATGGGCAGGATGGACAGTTCATCCCCTTGCTGTTCATATTAGCTTCCCAGGGCTCCATGATAAATGGTGTACAGATAAGCATCTGAAATCACCACTGAAGCCAATGGCTGAGCACAGAGTCTTCAGATGAATGTCAGGGGGCCAGTCTTTCCTTTTTTGCCTTGGAAGCCAAGGTCCCAGACCAAAGAGAAGGCATCTTCCTGATTCTATGGTAACACAAACATTGAGAGGCCAGAGGAGACAGCACACTACCCTGGGACAGCTTTAAATTAAACTCCAAATGTTCTCATCAGCCTTTGGAGGAACATTTGCCCCGATTTGTTCAGTACGTGCAGTTTGTTCACCAGACCAGGGAATGCTTCGTTATAATGTGATTCCAACCCATTAAAGTTCCTGAGGCCACCCAGGAGGGACAGTGTAAACAGCAGCCTATTTTTCATGGATGAAGAAGGACCTAATGAGGGAGAAGCACACAGTACAGGTGCAATTCCAACTCATTTCTCAATAAATAAATGGGAACCGACAATGTTCAGGTATGGGACTCATTAGTGTTTGTACATATGAGCATGTATGTTATAAAATCATTTCAAACAATGGCTTCCCGCTGACATCAGAGAGCATTAACCCTGATGTCATTACACGAAATGTTCTCTAAACACTGAGACACCTCTGATAATCGAGAACAGTGGTAAGGAGGCTTTGGGAATTAATTCAACCACTGTTAAGGAGTTCTAAATCCTTCACATTCAGGTAGTTTAGTTTTTGACACTATACATTTCTAAAATGCAAATGTAGAAACAATACATACCATGGATTTGGGTACACACTGAATAAAAGTCTCTACTTAATCTGACTTTGCTATCTCACATTCAATATGGAGCGGACATAATTCTTCCCACTGCCTATTTGTCAGGCCGGTTATGCTCAGTGCAAATCCTCATGACACTCATCATTTATCATGTTTTGTTTTCATCTTCTCATTCAGATCTTTTTCTTAGAAAAGTTACACTAAAAATAATGACCTAAAGTGACAGAGAGGCCACACACTAATAGAACAAAGATTTGAACCTTCTTTTTTTTTTTTGCCTTCTGACATGTATATTTGATGATATCTATGATTCTTTAATTCAGAATTTCAATTACCACATACATTATATCACCAGACATCAGAAAGTGTTGATATGAATAATGATTGTAATAATAAACAAAGTGAATGCAGTTTGCCTTGATTTCTTTTCTGTGACAGTATTGCTAAACAAGAGTGCAATAAATCCACTTATACACACACACACACACACACACACACACACACACACACACCTACAAACTTTTACAAGAAAGTGTCTAATAGTCATTGGTTTTGAAATCCCCTTTTACTAGGTAGGTGCGGAAGTTTCTTTGGGTTCAGATTGGGTCTCATATCAACCAAGAAACCAAATCCTCAGTTCCTATATACAGGTGCATTATGAAAAATTATTGCTCCCTTTCAGAAATGTTAGAAATAGGTAAAAGAAGTAAAGCATGTAAGGTTCTACATGTAAATTACATAAGTCTCTGTAACCTAAGGACAGGTATCCACTCATAAACACAAGAGTTGGTGATTGTACACAGCTGGTAGAATATAGGGTGTGGCATTTGTTCATATTGTTTAGGCTCTTGTGTTTCTAGTTCTTAAGAAATTCAATAGTTCAGATTATCTCAACTAATTACTCTTTGGGTGACCATCCTCAACAGAATATGTCATTCCCCCTAGGGGATATTTGGACATATTCAAAGGCTATTCTTTTGTGAGAGGACTGGGTTTGTTGTGCTGCTGCTAACAATGCTTCAAGAGGATTAACACTGCTAAATGCTCTTTAATGTTCATAATGACTCCTCAAATCTAACAGATAGCTTGTAGAACTGTGATGAATGGGAACACAGAAATCATATCTTCGAAGACTTCCAGGTACATGAGAGTTAATTAATGATATCATTTGCAATGTAAACCAGGACTGTCAAATGAACCAAGATGGGCAGTCACTAAATCAAGATGTAATTTATATTATTCTACTATTGGCCTCCGTATAACAGAGGCAAATACAGAAATGTCAGCAATCAGGAAGACTGTTTCGTTTGAGCTATGTATAAACCCCTTTTCTAGAAAAGCATTTTGCAATTGGTGTCTCCATCCTCATTCGACTGCTTGTGCATGTACTTCTCCAAGTCAGGTGATTAGTCCCTTTGACTTATGGCTACATTATAACATTTGGTAATTCCTCCTTCTGGACAAACATATTTGGAAGAATAGCATGAAACTCTGAGCAGTGCATCAGTCAAGCATGGACTATTTATAAGTGCATGAAAGGTAAGGTAAACATCATCCTTTGAGTGATTTTATGGGAAATATTCCTATTGCCCATCATATTACTATGACTGAGCATACATTTATTCAAATTCAGATGCACCATGGGAAAAAGAAACATGCAATGTGAACAAATAACCCATGGCTCTCAATCAAAAAACAAACCACCCATAACTCATCCCAGAGCAATCAAATTATCCTTCTTTTGGATTCATAAAAGAAAAACCCAATAGTAACACTAGTTAGTGTATCCACTTCATAGTTTCACTTTGTTTCTAAAAAGAAAATGCTGCTTTGTCTTTTGTATTTTTACCATCAATTCTTTGAACAATTGTCAAGAATCTGGAAATACCCGATCCAGTCAGAGACCATCAGCATCATTTTGTATCTAACATAACGACTGCACATCTGATTTTTCTGATAAACCATAAACTTGAAACTGTGGCTGTCTTAAGATGGGGAAGACAAGGTCTCTGTTGTCTTATGTCCTAATTAAATCCCAAATGTGTTATCTGTCTGAAGATTACTCATTTAATTAGCGGTCCAAATAGAAGGAAATGTTTTGAAAATTGTCTAACTAATAAAATAGACATGTTCTACTTTACAGAGGCTCATTCAAAATAAAAGTGCTATTTCTATTTAATTACCTTTGCAGCAAATTTCTAAATTTCTAGTGTTTGCTAGCCTATTTATACAGAGAATTTTTCTTGATCTGTAGCATGGAAAAAAGACATATAAGAGTCTGTTTGCTATAGCACCAATCCAACCAAAAATTTTTGAGTAATTAAAACATAAAAGCTAAAATATCCTTAGAGAAAATATAGATGTACTAATTTAAGCAATTTTCATATATGAAGAGATAAGAGAAAATTATTTCTGGCAGATATTAAGTATATTACAATGAAAAATATTAAATATTCAGAATTTTATATAAAAATAGACAGAAAATGGATAAATTGAAATGTACAAAAAGAAATTAGTCTGACTAAAATAAATAATAAGTAAATGAACAAGTGATAAGCAAACATGGAGATGTTGCAAAATGACTTTTTAATTGTTTACTTTTTATGTGTTACAAAAGTTAGTGAATAGTTCACTGTTCATTTGTAGTATAGCCATATCTTTATTGAATTGTTTAAATATTGTATAATCATTCTATTGAATTGTTTATCTGAGAATTCCATTAGATCATCTTCATTTGAGTCCATTATTACAGTAGTTTTTAGAGGAGACATATTGTTTTGGACTTCCATGGACTTCTTCCTTTGCTGGGACTTGATCATATGTCTGTGTTATACAAAAACATCTGACACTCAGGAATCCTTCTGTATTTTCATGTTTTTGAACTGTGTGGTAAGAACATGCTACTTCTTGAATATGATTCCAAAAATACTGTGCCATGGACTCTTTAGGAATTTATTAAGTTCAGATAAGATAATTAGTCTAGAGACAGAGAATTATTTGTTTCTGGCTTATATCTAAAGAAGAGAGCATCCAAAATAGATCCCCTGTCACTTCTTATATGATGCTTTGATCTACCCTGGATCCTGGGATTCTATGCCAGCAAAGAGGAACTCAGAAGAGAAGGCACTTGACTTTCAACCTTAAGAATGTTGACTTTATAAAGTTTTCTGATTGAAATATTCCTTTATAGCAATGAATAAATATGGTGCAAATGGTACCTGTATAATGTTACAAACAAGAAATGTTGCCTTCTTAAAATAAATAGAATAAAACAATCGCATGAAAAATGTGACTTTATATTGCCACAGAAATCAAGTTACATTCAGCCTGTCTTATTAGCAGTTTTTAGAAACTATCGAAAGGTAAAGACACTAGCCAGGTAAGAAATAGAAAACATGGAAGAAAAAT
Source organism: Cricetomys ansorgei (assembly GCA_026225945.1). Lineage (NCBI taxonomy): Eukaryota > Metazoa > Chordata > Mammalia > Rodentia > Nesomyidae > Cricetomys > Cricetomys ansorgei. The sequence goes on along the minus strand of JAMJFZ010004091.1, from coordinate 2,117,488 downwards.
TAGAGCGCCCATTTTTGGTTATTTTAATCTAAAATATCAAAATGAATTTAACATGAAACAGAATATAGATGGCACTTTGATCTATATTATATCTAGTCATGCGGTCACATTTTACAGATGACAGCAGGACTTCCTAGAGGGATGGGTGGCAACACACACGTCTCACTAGTCTTTTAATCCATGGAAGCTATAACAATCAAATAAGTATCTTCCTAAGAAACCTGAGAACAACTGTGACAATAAAACTGCAACACAAATTATAAGGCAATGGCAGAATTCCCAGGATAAACTCTTTCTTGAACACATTATAAGATAAAAACCAATGATGACTTGATCATACTTAAAAAGAAATTACCCAGTACAGTAAGCATTGTACAGAAAGTAATTTGAGATGTGGATGAATCCATTATAGTAACAATGAACATAACTTTTTATCTAAGTTCCTGGTGATTTGATGGTAATAGTTGTTTCTGTAGGAACTTTGTGTTTAAAAGCGCATGTTGAAGATGAAGTCAAACTTAAAATTTTATTGGTATGTTTGCTTGGTAAAAGATATTTGAAGAAGGCATGGATTTTTAAGTGTTTTCCTAAAGGCTGTATGCTAAACACGCTGGTAGGCAGACCATGATGGAACTTCCAAGCGGTGGTAGAGCCTAGTTGAATAATCCTCTCAGAATACTCTCATTCATCATCATTGCTTCCATAATATTCTCCTTCATTACAATATTATTCTTCACACACACGCTGCTTAAATGATTCTCTCCTTCATCAACACCGTATCCATGGTGTTCTCCCTCACCCCACACTACCTCAGTGATGTTCTCCTTCACCAACACAGTAGCCATGTTGTTCTCCTTCTCCACAAACACGATCCATGATTTTCTCCCTCATCATATAATGAAGCCATACTATATCCTGTTTTTACCAAAGGCCTAAGGTAAACAAAGCCCATGGACCATGGATTGAAACTTCTGACAGCATGAACCAAAACCAAATTTTAAAAGAATTTTAAATTCTTTTACTTCTGATATTCGTTAAAAAGAAATGACACAAATGTATCTATGTAAGTGACATGAGTAAAACTAATGTTAAAAGATTCTACCCATTTGCTATCATACAATTGAAAGTATATGTGTAAGTTAGTTTAGCAACCTTCTTTCAAATACAATTTACATAAAAGACTGGGAGGAGCAGAGGGAGGGAAAACTGAAGTTGGGATTGTAGAGGAATATTTAATCTTTTAATCCAGTAGCATGAATGCTCTGGGGTAGAAAGAATTTTAGTACATTCCTTTAATCCCAATGTATCACACACCTTTAATCCCAATTCAGAAGGTAGTGTTGGTGCTGTGCATGCCTTTAATCCCAGCACTTGGGAGGCAGAGGTGGAGCTCAGAAGGAGAAGCAGAGAGTAGAGGCAGAGTTCAGAGAAGGAAGCATATTAGAAGCAGAATGAGGAAGCAGGGCTCAGAAAGAGGTGGAAGTGTACAAGAAGCAGAGCAGAGAGTTAATTAAGTCAGGCAGTCTGGTGCAGTCAATTAGAGAATCAGTAAGGTAAGAAACAGAGTCATCTAACAGAATCAGTTTGAAGTCAAGCAGAACAGTTCAGTCAGAGAAGTTGCAGGAACCAGAAAGAGTCAGCCAGAGTCAGATGAGTTAAGTAAGAAATAGCTAGCTCATAAGGTCAGTTTGAACCAGTCATTTGGAGAAGAGTTTAAGCCAGAATAGTGAGTGAGTTGAATCAGCCAATCAGAAGAGTCAGTTGAGTTCAGTACAGCTCTGAGTTCAGAAGGTATTAGAGTGAATCAATCAGTACTAAGTCTCAGAGACTGAAAAGTTCTAGGTTTATGCTTTTGATTGTACAGAGGCTGAAACCTTCTAGGAAAGGGGTAGAATTAGCAAAGAATAAAATGCCCTCTGTCGTGAGTAAATGAGAATAAAAATTAAATCAATGCATACATCTATATTGGAGTCTACATGGAATGTATTGTATGAGAAAAGAAAGAAATAAAGAAAGAAAGAAAGAAAGAAAGAAAGAAAGAAAGAAAGAAAGAAAGAAAGAAAGAAAGAAAGAAAGAAAGAAAGAAAGAAAGAAAAAGAAAGGAAGGAAGGAAGGAAGGAAGGAAGGAAGAAGAAGTTCTTATGAGGCTGATGGGATCTTTATCCTTTTAGAGTAAAGTGATGAAGATTTTGAAATATTAGAAAGTACCCTATGATATGATTAATGAGTTAAACAGTCACAACCTGATTCTATATCATAGAATTTTAGATTAGAAATGCATATGATAGATTATCTATGTGACACATAACTTTTACTATATCTGCCTTTGAAGACAGTGTCTCATGGAACCAATCTGTTCTTCAAAATGTTATGTATTTGAGCCTGGCTTTGAAATCCTAATCCTTTTGCTTCTACTTTCCAAGCATCCAAATTGTAGATGTGTACCACCATACTTAGACAAATTGTCTATTATTCTAGTTTCTTGTATTAGTTTTATATATATTTTATATATAAAGCTTAACTTGTTTGGCTGAAAATCGAGCTGTCAAAATAAAGCTCTCCATTATCTGCTGCTACCTATCTTCACTTTTTAAACGTAATTGAAGTATCAATAGTCTACAGACGGTGTAGCAGCCCCTCTGTAAGGTACGGTAACTTTCTTAGAGATGATAATGTCATCCAGAAGAAGGGTGAGAGTGTCTCCTTATCTCACCACTGCACAGGACACGGGGAGGCTGGACAATAGCACTGTTGCTCATCTAAAGAAAATTCCAGTCAGTTGTGGCATCTGTAATAGCAAACGTCTGTCCTTACTTTTCTCCTGGCTCTCCAGGAACAAATCCTGAAGATATGGCTGTGATTTGATGGTTCTCTGATGACTTGGTTCCCAGTTATACTCAGAAGACTGTATTGAAATTAAATAATGTTCAGATTTTATGCAGCTTTTTTTCATGGCAAGACATGTATTGTAGATATTTTATTCAAATGTGTGAAAAATTTGTTTAATTCATGTCTTTGCAATAGATAGTGTAAAATAATGCTGATGAGGAGTAATGAGAGAATTTTAAAATCATCCTCCTCTCTTCAAACAAAATAGCATGAAATAAGTTACTTACCCTGCAGATATTGACATATAATAGACATTGATATTAATATGCAAAGCTGTAATGTGTTTTGAAAACAGATATGATGCAAATCTTTAACTAATTAACCTTGATTGTCCAAAGCTTATTCTCATGTCACTCTCTTGCTACCCTAATGTGAAAAGCCATGACTACTTATTACGCAGAAACCTCTAAACTACACATAGGAACTGGCTCCAATCAGTCTTCTGCACTAATAAAAATTGTGAAATTGCTTATTTTAGAAAAATAGATACATTTTTTTTTATTAATAAGCTAACCATTTTTAGGTAACTTCAAAAAATGATTACTTTCCATGGAGGAAGGTTACCTTTTGGGGAGAGGTGAGAATGTCAAGTGGTGACATTGTTGTTTAATAAATTCAACAATACAGCTCCTTATAGGATCTTAATAAGACACTCATTGAAGTCCAATGCATCCAATAGAAATTAATTTCTCTAATATACTGGAATTGTTTTGATTTGGAGAAGCTAGGATTTCCCAAGAACTTAGTTGAGAAGACACTATTCCATGTAAATTGCTTTCTATAGCAGAAAGGCTGTGTGCTGAGGTAGGAAAGACATGGATAAGAAAGAAGTGTGATTTTTGTTTTAATTCTGCAGTTGTCAGTTGGGGAAGGTATCTGCTTTATCTTGTCTTAGTTTCCCCACCTGTAACACAGCAGTGATGTTGACATCAAAGACTTTCAGATTCAGTTGGTTTTACATCAAATCCCCATCACAAGATGTTTCTAAGTTTGCCAAATAAAGTTGTCATAAGTTTACCAAGGTGAATACAACTTATCCAAGGTGAGTCCACAGCATAGAAGCTTCTGAAAGGACCAACCAATCTACCCTTTCTGGTTATCTTTCCAGGTATTTTCTAAAATCATTAAGAACTCTGATTTTCTCTGCACTCATCATTCTGCAAACTTAGCCAGAGTGATCTTTGCACAATAAAACTGTGATTGTGCCATTTCCTGTCAAAACTCTTTGAATGGATTCCTGTTGTTCCTGGGATGAGAGCCTAAATCCTTAATGCAACTTCAAGAGTCAGCCTTGTCTGACCTTGCCAAACTCCACTGAAAATAAGCAGTGATTCATAGATGGGCTACTGTTCATATCTCCGTCTATAGGAGGTAATTACTCTACAGTCTATACTTTCATACATTTCTTTAAGCTTTCATGTCACCATCAGAACATAGGGTCATAGCAGAGGTACCACTATCCATACTAAACAGGTCATCAGAGATGAGAACAGTTTTCTGAAGCAAATGAAAGGCTAGAAGTGGAACAGTGAGCATAACTAAGAGACACATTAATCAATGGCAGGGCTGATGAGAAGCTAGAGAACAAACTAACCAGACAGAGGGAGAATTTCTGAAAAAGAAATCTTTTCTGATTTCATTTTTCCCCTTTTAGGCAGTAACACATTTGCTCTTCTTAACATGGGAGGCAAGGAAGATCAGAGCCCCAAAACCGTTGTGAGGTCAACTTGTGAGGCATCAGATCAATTTCATAATTTATGTTGGGAAATACCTCTTCAAAGTAGGTGTCCCCAGTGAGACATGAAATTAGCATCAGAAGGCTGGCATGACACACATGGAAGCTGACTTAGGCAGGTGCCAAGAGGCAGATAAGCCCAGGGAACTCTAAGGGTTGCCAATGAGGGCGACTTCTCCCCAGTGTTCCAGAGACATTATAGAATTTTCTCTATAATCCTTGCTTGTAAAGATAGGAGCTCACTTTCTAGCTCATTCCTGCTTCCATGTTGATTGTGAGCCAAGTAAATCCTTTCCTTGCCGATGTTGTGCTTCGTCAGGGTATTTTATCACAGCAACAAAAGTGAAACTAGAACAATTAGTTACTTGTAACAACAATGAATTTAATTTGAAATAACGAACTCAAAATGGAATCACGCGGGCTACTTTATCTACACATGGGGAATAAATAGATAACTAAAACTTTAACAATGTTTTTCCATGACTTTTAATAGATTATTTTCTGTCTTGGTAGTTATTTTCCCTAAACCTTTAAATATAACCCTAGAAGTGTTCAGATAAATATGCTTGTACCACATTTTATTATTCAACCATACAGTGGGGAAAAAAGGAGCAAACGCTAGTCAAACTAAGCCATATTGTGTAGTATTATTTTAACTCAAATCATTTTTAATATAGGTATTTCCGCCTACATTACTATTTATAATTTATTGTAAATTTATATAAATTAATTATATTTATTGTTTATTTTATAAATCAAATTTATTAAGTAAATAAATATAATGTGATGTTTCCAGTAATTAAAATAATTTCATACTCAAAGTATATTTTATTTTAAAAACTCATTACCAAATACTAACTCTTTTGTAAGCATGTGCATATATGATACAATATGGTACAAAATATTTTGTATGAAATATTATAAAACAGGGCCAGACAGTTTTACTATTTTAATGTTTCTAATATTTATTTTGGGCATGATAATAAGACATGGATTTGAGCACTGTATTATACTCTAACAGATACTACTTTAACAAATTGAGTTTTTCTAATAACCAGAGAGCTTCCAAGATCATTGGCATAATAAAATGTGCATTAAGATTTGCATCCTTTATATGAGTGAAAATCTCATACTATTTAAACATTAACAGCAAGAAATTATTTATGCAACATAATTTGCATATTTTATGGGGAGGAATTGTGTATGGAGGAATGGAGCTATAGCTTTCCTATAGCTTCGTTACAGAAGCACCATTGTAACAAAACTTAGAAGCTATTTAGCTTAACTCTCCAAACAGAATATGAAACTCCTCTTCTAGTAAATGGTTCCAACTCCTCTTTTAACAAATGCTTCCAGAACTTCAGGCAAAAGATACTTCCATGAATGCAGAACTCAGAAGTGCTTCTTCAGGGCGTTTGCCCTTGTTAAACTGGCTTTGTGGAAAGCTTATCTGCTAATTCACAATTCTCAAGCAGAGCAAGCTGTTTCTGTACTGGTGTTAATTATTTATTAATGCTGTGAAAACACTTTAAATTCCAATTAAATTGTCAGCAATCACTTCTAAGCTAAAGGCTAAGATGACTAGTTTCCTATTTCAGAGAATATACACGTTCCCTATACCTGATTTCATTTGTAGGATGAAGAACGTGTATTGTCAAATCAGAAACTGGCTACGGAACTCTCTGTGGGCAAATATATTCTATTCTCTGAAACTCTACTCTCTTCCTGTTTCATAAGATGTTTTGACTATCAATGTGAGTAGAACTGCACATTTGCTTTAAAACAGAGAGAATCCTTATGTTTTCCAGAATGCACACAGTGTTTGCACTGGAGAAACACTTTCAAGTCATAGCAAGACATTGTAATAAAGTATCTGATATCTTCCTTAAATTGTTTTTTCATTTTAAAATTTTATGTGTGGGAGCATTTTGCCTACATGTAGGTCTGCACATCAGCTGTGTGTTTATTACCCACAGAGGCCAGGATAGGGTGTGAGATCTCTTGGGACTGGAGTTACAAACACTTAACGAGCTGCTATGTGGTAGATGAATATCAAACCCTGTCTGCTGGAAGAGCCGCCCATGCTTCTAATGGCTGAGCCATCTCTCCCACACGCTGACATTATCTTTATTAATTCATATCATACAGTTGGCTTTGGAAACTCTTTCCTGCATGATCATACTCTCTCTCTTACACAGAGACATTAGAAATTACTACAGAGTAACTTGGTTTTCACCCTCCATTTCCTAGAATCAGCGAGATCAATCTAGTCTGAGCATTGACAAATTATGAATGTGGTTTTGTGAAATAAAAACTTGACAAACATCTCTTGGGATTTCCCTAAACAATGAGTATAAGGCATTTCAGAGGATGGGAAAATGAGGATACAGAATGTAATACACGTAGGCCAAGTAGAGCAAAAGTTTGGCATATCATCACTGAACCAAAGGTAGTTTTTAAATTCTCACATTATGAAAAATATAAATAGAGCCTGGCAGTTTATAATACATGAGGACTACACAAAGCTTCTCTCAATGACCATGAAGTTTCACTGTAATAGTGCCCGGCCCATTGTTTACTGGTAATTTATGTGGCTTTTGGAGAACTGAATGACTACTGAAGATGTAAGTATGTCCTAAATGTTTTGAAATACTATTCACTTGGTCTTTTATAGAAATAAGTATTCTGAACCATGGCATCTGAGATGTGGAACTGTATCAAATATCAGCATCAGGCTGAATAGTTGACTTATAGGATTGTATGTGATTGATAAAGACAGATGGATATACAACGACTGGCAATATATTTCCCAATATATAAATATCCATGTATTTATAAATTTCAGAGTGTCGATAAGATTGTGTCCAAATGGAATAAAATAGTTTACATAAACACAGAAACCACGAGCACTTCAGTGTAAAAACAATAACTAATATGAACTTATACACTCATACAAAAAAGAAACATCACGAGAACTGTGTCAAAGCTTCCTACCCTATTTTATTTTGAAATTTTTTTCATCATTACAGTTAATGGCATTCTTAGTTTTCCTCCCAATTAATAAAAAAATAGAAAGCAAATCAATCTGTGTAATGGATAATCTCCCATGTTTACATGATTGTTTACAAACTGTTTTAAGCCCAAGATGAAAAGTAACCTGAAAGTTTGAGATATACACTGTCTAAAAGAACACATCTTCGTAATGGAGATCTTACGGCTGAAAACGCGTGTCATCCCACCCGTACTTAGTAAGAGAAGACATGGGTTCCTTTGATTTAGGGACAATGGAGCCTCACTTAAGGATAAGTAGTTGAAACGCTTCCATTTATTTCCCATTTGTGGTCCATATAGGTTTGCCCAAAGAGACATGGGACTTTTGATATTGGCATTTCAATTTATTCAATTCAGCTTATAGTTTGTTGGTCTTTTTTTCTTCACCTACTTTTTGTAATATGAGAAAGTCACCACTGATAGGCATTCACATACAGAAGGAAAATATTAATTTCAAAAAATACTCTAAATGATAAAAACTATGATAAGATTTCAAAATATAGTTTTTACAGTAATTTTGGAACTGACAAAATGACTCAGGTAATATAGTTGTTTGTTACCAAGCCAAACAAATTTGAGTTCAATCCTAGCACTCACAGGTAGAAGAAAGATAATTGAATCTTGAAAGTTCATTTGAGTCTGTGTCATGTTCTTAAATGGTACACTTACACAAACACACACACACGAAGATAGATGGATTAAATAAAATATATATATGTATCATACATATATATATAGATGATACATATATATATAGAGATGATACATATATATATGTATATATATATATATATATATATATGATATAGATAGATGATAGATCCAAAAATAATATAAATTAGCCATTCTCCTAACTCTTATGGGAATTTTTTTAAAATCCACACATAATAAATGATATTTATTTTCCTGCAATGGTAAATGAAGTTATTTTTGGAACGATTTCACAGCATCTTTTTGGAAAGAGAATTCAGAGGGTCAGGAACTTGGCTTCATGACATGCTTACTGGAGGCAGCTCTCTCTCTGGCTAGTGATTAGAGCTGACTGACAACTCAACAGCATCTCTACATGAAGAAGCTCTTTTTGCAAATACCGGTTAATGGTTTTGTAAATTTAGTGCCTTGAGCAAAATTGAATTAAACATTTGGCCATTAATCTCAAACATTCTTAGCAACTGAAAGCTTCAGAATATACCCAGAACTCATAAATTCAAATAACTTTCCAGGAGAGATTCCTCAGGCCATATTATGCAAAGGGTTAGGGAGAGGTAAAGATGCCTGGATTGTATCTCCTTGGAAAAAGGACTGTGCAGGACATGGAGGAAGAGGTCAGCTGACTACTCTGTGGAATTAGGGCCATTAATTAGTCCATGCCAGTGTCCACCTCCAGAATGCTTCAAGCTTGTGGAACTCTATGCAACTGTTATGTGAACAGATGTGAATGTGTGTCTGCAGGCTTGTGAAGATCTGTGTGGACAGCATCCTCTGATTCCTTTCTGATGCAACTAAGACCAGTGCTTTATGGTATAATACCTTTGGTTCAAGACCTAAGTGAAAAAGGAAATTTGGCCATTGACTTTTTCCTGTGAGATGTTTCTTCTTATAAAGCTATCCAGGATGAAGTTCTGAATCCTAGAGAGAGAGACACTGGACTATGTATTTGGGATCCACTAATTTGTGTCGTTTTCTATGTAATGCTCTCAATAAGCTTGAGTGTGATATATTATGGTCATAGTTATGTTTGGTTAACTTGTTTTTAACCTAGAAACACCTGGGAAAAGAAAATTTTCAACTGAGAAATAACCTCCAACATGTTGGCCTGTGGGTATGCCTGCGAAGATTTGGTGGTTATTTTCATTGTTGCTTTTTGTTTTATTGCTGATTGATATAGGAGGACCCAGCCTACTGTTGGTGGATTCACTCCTAGATAGGAGCCTAGGCTGCATGAGAACAGTAGCTGAGCAAGAAGGGACAGCAAGCCCTTAAGCAGTAGTGGTTCTCTGTGGTCTCAGCTTCAGTCCCACACCCAGGCTTCCTACTTTAAGTTCCTGTCCTGCTTCCCTCTGTGGCAGACACCAACCAGTAAGGCAAGCAAAACCTAATTTCCCCCACATGGCTTGTCTTCACTATAAATGTGATTTCAGAATTGTTATTCAAATGGTAGTCTAATTTTTGCTTGCCCAAAGAATTTTTATTGTTTTGAGCATTGTATGCTTTTCGCTATTTTTAGCAAGTAAACTATCAAATGATAAAATACAGTGATTTTTCTTCTTTCTAATCCATAAATGCTAAATTATCAAGCAAAAGATAATTGGATGGATTATATTTTATTTAAATGATTGTAAGTTTAACAAAATGAAAGCCATATTCATACATTTGAATATGAAAGAGTAGGCCTCTGGGATATTTAGTTCAGTAGGTAAAGGGACTAGCTACCAAGACTGAAGGTCTCTTACAGGGCAGAGAGAGGGTCTAAGAATTAAGAATCCCAAAGTTGTCCTCTGTCCCTCATATGTGCACAGTAATATGCCTCCTCCATACACAAAATGAATAATTAAATGTAAAATTACCTAAAACTATGAAATGTATTAAAATTACCTTAGTTTCTGTACTTCTAGTGATAACCATGGTGAGTTTCCTGAGTCTCTGTCTCTGAAGATGGGATGTACTTGATAAAAAGCATCAAATCTGGGACCCTCTCCCTCTGGCTATCCTTAGAAGGAGAAAGAATGAGCTTGTTATTTGAGATCATAAATACATTTTGCTGTTAGTTTTTAGTATATGTGTATTGGCAACAGTATGTACAGAGTCCGGGATTCAGTTTCCTGCAGTTCTGTATCTCATTCTGGTTGTATACTATCATTATGATACTGTCCATGAAACATGTGTTTGTAGATAAACACCATCTATCACATTTAGTCTGGATACTTTACAACACAGAATTTGATTTTTTGAGAGTTCTAATAATCTCGACTACATGCAAAACATGTAAATGTGATGCTCCATATGCAGTCACTGATTTTCTTTCTGCAAGTGTAAGAAAAATAGTTTTTGGTGGATTTTTACCTTGACAAATTAAGAAAAAAAATTGCTTGTATTTTGAGATATATCAGGTGAGTAAACTAAATTCAGCTAAAATTTTCTTGTCCCAGAAAACTTAAAATTATTTTCCTGAAAGCAGAAATTCTTCATGAAAAATTACCATTTGTAAAAATATGACTTTTTGCCTTATTTAACTTTTGTTTGATGGAGAACGTTTGACAGAGCAAAGAAGATTTTCCTCTTGAGTATCTCTTGTGCTCTCAGAGTGTATCAGACTTCAGGGAAGTATTCTGCATGTTCTAAAATAATTTGCATAGAGGATATCGCCTGCTAAATTTGTGTGTGGCATGGCTGCCTCACTCTCTTTATACTAATTGGTACTTCACTCTGAGGCCTTTTAGTGACACAAGTTAATTTGGTCATATATTTAATGTCAATAATAATGCTGCAGATCATAATTGGCTTGTCATCCTGTCACCTAACTCTAAAGTACCACAATTCCAATGAGAACAAAGGATGATAGCAAAGTTACAAAAATGATGTACATGAAATATTTCAGTGCATTTTTAAAAGATTAAACAGCTTTTCTATTTTCAGAAAAAAAAATCAGCAAATTGCTGTGTGCAGTGGTGACACACACCTTTAATCCCAGCACTTGGGAGGTAGAGGCAGGTGGATCTCTGTGAGTCTGAGGCCTGCTTGGTCTACAGAAGTGAATTCCAGGACAGCCAGAGTTACAACAGAGAAACCCTGTCTTGAAAAACCAAAAAAAAAAAAAAAGTACACAACCTTTAATGCTTTTCTCTATATATGTATTTCTTAAAGATTATTCCAATATTAATAGAAACAAGAGAGATAAATAGGTAACTTTCCTGGTTGGTGTATTTTGTCACTTTGGCACAAGCTAGAGTTTTCTGGGAAGAAGAATCTCAATTGAGAAAATGCTTACATAAAATTGTCTGTTTGCAAGTCTCTGGATTAACAATGTAAATACAACACAAATTCAAAAAAAATGTTTACAAGAGAAAGAAATTGATAGAATGGAAAATCTTAAAGACTCAGAGGATATGATGTGGTTTCTTTTGAGGTCATAGCCAATAGAGAACACTGACTTTTGTGTGGTCTAATTGTAAATGAATAATAACTGTTTTTGATAGGTTATATGTAGTTCTAATGTTTAAATTATTTGAAGTTATGCACTCAAAAGTATTGCATTGTCCATGACAGAGACAGAATGACAGACCTCCTGCATTTGATTTTACAGGCTGAATGCTACAAACACACCCACCACGAGTTTAGTGAAAACCTGGGACTGAGAACTCACAAAGACACACAAACAGAAGATGAATAATCTATTATATTATCTACCCAAAGTATGTACTTTGGAGACATGCCCTAGTATGCTTGTTGACGCTCAGTATAAAAGATGAAATTCAATGAGCATCAAGAATGGAAGATGCTCCTCCCTTCTTCCATAGAATGAGGAGATGTCACTGGGCCTTGGAAGACACCTTACTTGGTAACATGTTTATCCCATGAGTGTGAAAACTTAAGTTTAATCCCAAGCACTCTGGTAAAGAATTGGGCACAGCGGTATTTACTAGTAGTTCCAGCCCAGGAGGTATAAAAAATGGGAGGATGATCTCAGAGGCTCACTGGTCAGCTAGTCTAACCTAATCAGTGATCCCATGGGTCCTAATGAGAGAATTTGTCTCAAAAAATAAAGTGGATAGCTCTTAAGGAACATTATCCTTAGTTGTCCTCTGGCTTCCTTACATGCGTGTGCATGTGGATACACACACATACACCTGCACACCTTTCAATTAGAGATTTATTTTACTTCCTAAAAACAAGTGATGGATGAAGGAGAGTTGGAAAAGAACAAGGAAAAGAGAGACTCTAGGAGTCATTGAAGAATGCTACATACCAGTTGAGTGTGTTTTCCTTGCTATCATTGAGTCACTGTTCCTCATTAGTTCACACCTCTCAGAGCGGTCAACACTGTTCACCAACAGCAGATGTTCTAGGCTTTGTCAACATCTGTGAGGCATGCAAATATAAAAAGCACAGGAGTGTCAGCTTAATTTAGGAAACAAGACATCTTTAGAAAATAATTGACTCAAAGTTCAGAGAACCTTATCTCTAACATTACCATTAGTAGGGAGATGGCCACATGGTCTCATAAAAGTAAAATATTCCCTTTCTATAAAAGGTACAAGATACAAAAAATAAATTCCTCCCATGTGTAGGTTTTTCAAGTTATTTGTAATTTTCTTCCTATGGGTTCTCCTCCATTTTGTCTACTTAATGTAGATTCAGAAAAGTAACTTGATCTCCTCTCCACAGTGTGTCTAAAATGTAGCTCTAAAGTCATGTTCAATACTAGATCAACAGGTTAGACCGTTCTGCTTTGTGAAAGCTCTGTTCAAAAGGCAAAGTAGAGAAAGAAGTGAATGATAACAACTCTTAAAGGAGAATACATCAATTCCATTGAGGAAGAACCAGAGCAGACATGGCCTTGAGTGTCTACCGAATTTGAGATAGCTAGTCATTGTCTCTCTCAAGCAGGTTACTTTACTGAGTAGTTCACATGTAATAGGGATAATAATTTGATAATTTCATTTAAAGGGTACTGTATATAATGTGTAAGTAAGATACTTAGTGCACAATTGTATGGCAGTAGTATAGTGTATAGTATAAGTATATATGCATATATATATAGTGTATACTATAAGTATAGTATAAGTAGTATAGTATAATATTAGTGTTAAATAAACAATGTCTTAAATATTTCAAATATAGGGAGGAGATGAGACTTAAATCACAACATTTCATGTAAGTGCAGAAAATGAAATCTGGGTTTAGATGTGAAAAGAACACTTTCAGGTGTCAGAATGAGCATGCTACAATGTCATGGAGAAGGAAAGAAGTTAAGTGTGGGGCTGTTTGGCAGGCAATAAGATTAGTGTGGAGGGTGTGGCTAGGATCACACAGAACTTGGATTACGGCTCACTAAATGAAATCAGAAGAAACCACTCTACATATTTAAGTTATACAGTAATGCAAGCTGAGAGTTGAGGTGGTTAAATCAATTTTACTATTTAGAAAGACCTGAAGTTCAAAGAGGCTCATTTTGAGAAGACTGTCAGAAGACCTTTTAGTTTTCAAATTATGATGAGAGAATGGTGGAATAATTGTGCTGAACTAAAACAAACTTTTGTTAGACAAAAGTATATTCTTCCTATGACAAAATCAAGGAGCCACACTTTAGTGCAGATTGGGAGGTGGGGGAGGAAGAGATTTTGAGAGAAGTTAGGGGAGGGGAAACTATAATCAGGGTGTATTTTATGGAAACAAAAACTTTCAACAAAAATAGAAAAAAAGAAACGCGTCATTTAAGGCAGGTGAAAGCAGCTTAATGATAGAGCTCTCACTCCATATGATTACTAAGGTCCTGGGGTCAAGTTCCCGCACGTAAAACAAAACAAAACAAGATACGGAAAAGAAAAAAGTTTCTAAATTCCAGACAGACAAAATCAAAGTAAATAACACTTGCAATAATGCAACTTAAGGGTAGTTGTACTAATTTTAATTACATTTAAAAGCCTATTATGGTCTGAGGAGGTTCAGCTTAGATACAGTAAATTTCACTCAAGATTTGAGACAGGAAGACAAGATCTCTATTTCCCAAATCCATTTTCAGAATTCTTTCTTTTGTTTCTATTTCAAAAAGCATGGAATGTCACCATTTTAAATGCACTTGAGGTTACAGTGTGCAATGTTGTAAACTTAAAATCGGGATATTATTTACACAGGCACTCAGAACTTGCCCCAAGGAGCACATGAGCACAGAAAGGCTCATGTGCATGCTGGTACAGGAGAAGCAAATTCATTGTAGAGCAGTGGAGGACAGTGTTAAATCTCTTGACAACTAAAGAAGAGCAGTGTTTACGGTTAGGTGGTGAGTCCCATCTCTTCTCTGGGCAAGCACTCTGGCTTGACAAAACTGTGACTCTTCCTTCACTCTTTCTGAGGAAGTAAAGGGAGCCTGACTTCTACAAGAATAGAGCATTGTCCTGAGATGCTTGGAAGTGATTTTAGTGGCAATTGGATAATTTATAGGGAACAGAAATAGGCACAATTAATGATAAAAATGACTCTTATATGTCTTTTGAAAATCATAAGAAAATAACACATGGTACATTATAGACTATTCTTGCCGTTTGATAAAATAAAAGATTTCAATGTTCCACACAAAGTGTTTCTTTACTTCATCCTAGACTTCTTTTGTTTCCGTTTATTAAGAATTTTTAAACAGCCATAGTCTCAGATTTTTATCAGTCTTGTTGGGAAAGTGATACTTAATGATTAAATTCATCAACTAGTGAATTAAAACAGATCACATGTGTGTTTTTCGGTTATTAAAACATCTCAAGTACTTACAGTACAGCAGAAATATGAATAGCTGGTACATATAGCGTTTATTATAATCCTAATTTTTATAAGTGCCATAGAAATTAGTATTCTTAATTTTCCGAAGGGAAATGTACTATACATTATTCTTCAAAGTGTAAACAATGGAAAATGAGCCAAAGGGCAATACATGGTTTGTACAAAATTATGTTACTATCAAGTGTTGGAGCTGTGACTTGAAAAGGAGGTGGCCAGCATAGACTCATGTCTTACACAGAGGGTAGGAGGCCTGTTCCTGAACAATTAGCTGTATCTGTAATGGAGGCCACACCACAGAGTTCCTGCCTCACAAAATGTTAATGCACCCTTCGTCCTCATTATCGTCATGGTCAGCATCATTGTTATCATCATCATTGTCACCATCATCATCGTCACCTTAATATATCTCTTTTCATGAAGGTCATCCTTGGGGACATGCTTCGTAATTAAACAGGTAAAAGAAAGTCCCCAACCAACATGGACTGGACCTTTGCAACTGATTTCTTTTAATATAACAATTAGTTTATTATTCAAGACAAGTTTCTACTTTCCTGTTGCTTCTGGCTATGCTTGTGCTTCAGAATTTTAGCATCTAGAGACATAGCTAGGTAGGTGAATAAACTAATTTCCATTAAGATGATTTAGGATTCAGAAGGAAGAACAGCTCTGTGCATGGGGTATATTGCAAGCAATAGGTAGGAACTCATGGAATTTGAGGAAATCCAAAGTAATGAGGAATCAGGATATAAAAAACAACATGACAGCAAAGGCTTAAAAATGGCTCAGCAGTCAAAAGCACATATTGTTCTTCAGGAGGACCTGAGTTTGATTCCCAGCACTCCATCAAGTAGCTCACAGCTGCCTGTAATTCCAGCTTCAGGGGACCTGACACCCCCTTCTGGCCTTGTAGAGTACTATATTCATATGTCCATACCCACATACAAACACACATAGAAATAATTAAACATTTCAAAACTTAAAAAGATCACAACAGAAGATAAAATGTAAAAGATTAAAAATATTTTGGGGACAACTGTAAACAAAAGAAGTCGACAGCAGAACATAGTGAACTGTCAAATATATCTCACTGCCTTGAACTAAAGTTTCTCAAACATATTTTGTATGTTATTTAAAACACTTAAAGTATCAGCTTTCTAATTTGCAGGAGGACATCTTAGAGTCTATTGATTCCGATTTCAGTAAACAAGCGTAAAACTAATTCACCTGTCTTCTGATCTTCGTGTTGATTCCAAGTCAGACTTGTGATCTATAGATGAAACTGTTCCTTAGAAAGTTGAGCTAAGTTCAAAGAACTTCCTTCACTGATGTTGAAATGCACTAGTTTCCCAGTCACAGCACAAGCAGCAGAATGCAAATTGTATGTAGAAATTTTTGTAGTGTACACAGTTTGCTAAATAGTAAGCTTGGCATTATTAATGCTATAGTGAATGATCATAAATACAAATGGTAGCATGCTCCAATATATTTGAATGAAAATACCCAATTCACACAGTTTGTTTGGTTGTTTTTGTATGTGGTCTTCATAATTAGCATGATAAATATGAATAGAATTTTCCTACTGATTTTTAACAAAAATGAAATTACTTAACATTTTAACAACACTACTATGGAACTTATGTTGATATTATTCTAATAATACATTCAACTGAAAGTTGGGCTTGTATCAGTGTTTTTCAGTGATCTGGACTATTAATTGCCTGTTTTGGCTTATTTATTCTTAGAACAAAACAGTTGCTATCACACTGCCTGGAGCTAAAGCAGATTCTCCTAGTCTTGGAAGGGCCAGAGGTGAAAAAACTAACTATGCCAGTCTCCCATTTCCTTGATTTAACATATCCAACATTGTTCGGTGTTTAGTACTTTAAGGGTATCCTGTGTTTATATTTTATCATGTGTGATAGTAATGAGATTGTTTTGTATTATCATCTCTGTCTAGCATTCAATTATGTTATTACTGTTGTGACTACATTTACTTGATACAATCAAAGTGAATATTCATCGTCAGTATAGCAGCAAGATTTGTGGTCCAACTTCTATTGGTCTTTCCATCCACCCATCCATCTATAAATCACTGTTGATTTTTATTGAAGCTAATTGTAGTTAAGAGTTAAAAATCTCTATTTTGTAAATGGTACTTTATACATAATTCATAAATTCAAGATTCTTGACATTTTAGTATTTTATTCTATTGACCTTCAATCCACCATAAAATACCATACACCTTTCTGATATAAATATGCATTTAGATTTTAATTCTAAGGAAAGATACTTAATACAAAATCATAGAGATATCAGTGATTTAATTATTTCGACTTTCTGAGTTAAGAAATTCAGTTTATGATAACTTTGAAAACTTTCTTTTAAGATACACTTACTATATAGGTAACAAAATCACAACAGGGATTAATATATGTTCTTTTATAAAGTGCAATTTTTAATTCTAAGAATAAGCTATTTCAAATGGAAGCAAATAAGAGTAAGAAAAAATTTTGACTCAGATAAAGTTGATCATTAGCATTTATGTTGTTCCATTTTAATATAACCTATTAACAGGAGACAAAAATCTGTTTCACACAGCAAATAGCTAAACTAGAAATTAAATAAACTTTATTTGTAGTTGAGAGGAATATCAAATAATTGATTCTGTTGATTGCTTCTCATAAATCAATGTTTTTCCTTTTAAAATGAGAAACATTTTAAGAAGAAAAACAAAGCATAAATAGAATAAATCATTTTGCTTTCTAAATAGCATGTATAAGCCAGAGAGAGGAAAGGAAAGATAATCATTGTATTACACACAAAGAGTTTTCCCAGTGAGTTCTACACACACCGGTTAACATCTTCTCTTTTAGATTTCTATTGAGATGTTTAATGAGAGGTTAGAGTATCGTTATTCTGTGACCTCACTTGTCTGTAGTTGACCCGGAAGGAGCTGGTAGCAACAAACAAGCAGGTGCACTTTAAACAAACACTGCTGGTCATTTTCCGATATGGGACAAATGAAAAAGAATTAGGAGGCCATTAATTCTAACCTCAATGTCCTTCAGCAAATTTCTGATTTTTGTGACAGTAGTTTATTGAAAATGCTTTTATTTTATGGTCCTTAGCAATATTAGAAACCTGCAGTCACAGGTCAAAGTAAATTATTTTATTTCAGAATAGTTCCCGCTTTGTCTTAATGTTAAGCTTTAAAGCAACACACTCTTTTTACTTGTGTTTATTTACATTTTGTTTATATACTTGTGGTTTAATTAGTGTTATCACAATATAAGAATGTTGCTTTATCCTATCAATTATGAGTCGCTTTGGGTTAATTGCTGTATTTAATTTCCTATTATAGTTCTTCATGATTTAAGATCGCCTTTGAATGCAATAATTCTAGAAGCAAAGGAAGCAGAATGAAATGGCCCAGGCAGAAATTCATCTGTCCTCTCTGCCAATAGCAAAGCAAAAAGAATGCTTATCGTTTGAGACGTGGCTGCCCATTTGAAATAATAAACAGCCTTGAAATTAACACATAACTCTTCACATCTGTTAGTTCATTGAATTAAAAAAAAAAACTGTAGTTGGAAGATACATTACCATTTGCCTCATGATTTAATTTTAGCCAATATCATTTTTATCCTTTAATTTCATTTTTAGTTAAAGAGGCCATTTACCACACATATTAATTGCTTATGTTTATCAAGTGAGCTATAATTATTCAAAAGGATAATGCTTCCTAAAAGCTCTGTTTTCTTTATGTAGCTCATTATTTCCTGACATATTTTTTTTCTCTTTTTTATGAAATTGATAAAAGTTAGTTCTTTATTTTCTTGGTAGACATAGAACTTAAGTAAGAGAAGAGTGATATTGAACAGGTAATTCCTGGTCTCATTTGAAGAAATATTTTTTATGAAATATTTTTTATGAAATATTCCTTCTCTGGAACTAACCGGTCCTGCTTACACTTCAGGTGGGTTAGCCAAGAGACAAGGCATGCATTATTCTGAGCATTTTAATAAAATAAGAAGCAAAATACACAGTACTAAAAATTAAAAGCAGTAACTGGGTGAAGGTGCTGGAAATAAAACTCAGTGGCTAAGAGCATTTGTTGCTTTCCCAGAGGATGTGGGTTCAGTTGCCAACACACACACACACACACACACACACACTGGCTCACAACTATCTTTGCCTTCAGTTCCAGGGAGCGAACAACCTCTTTCAGCCTCCATGGCCTCCTGCATGCCTGTGATTTACGTAAAGTTATGCAAACTAAAAAAATACACATACATGTAAATTCAAAATGAGTAAATAAATATTTTTCTAAAAACAAATGACGACTGGTGAAAAGTTGAATATTTTTTAAGTGACTGGGAAGACTGAAAGTTGGTAAAATCCTTGCCTTGAAAGTATAAGGACTGACGTTTAAACTACCAGAACTATGTGGTGGTAAGTACTTCTGATACCAGTCTGGGGGAAGTGGAGACAGGTGCACCTGGAGGCCTACTGTCTAGCCCGACTAGCCTACTTGATGAGCTTCCAGCAACTGAGACACTCAAAAACCAAGATGAACATCAATTAAGTTATGGAATCTGAGTTTAGCCTCTGGCCTCTACATGTATGCATACACACATGTACTCACATACATATGTCCACCTTCATAAACATGAACCTACAAACACATAATGCACACACACATAGAATATAAATCTTACTTGAAAAGCCACTTGTGTGAGATAATGTGCACATGACCATGTGTGAATATTGGGAGCTGTGAGAGTTCATTATGAACTATATGTAACCCATGTCAATGAAATAGGTCTTCTCTGATTACAAATAGGATATTTCATTACAGATGTTTCCTGTTGGACAGAAGTTAGATTTTTTTAAGGAAACTGTTAGGAAGAAACTACTAACTCAACTGAATGTGACCCTGCACTTCAAGCTTCTCTGATCTTTCCAAGCGTTCTGCCCTGGCTTATCAAAGAAGAATGAGAGTGTTGCTGCTCATGATTAGAACCTTTCCACCCAGCCCTGATTGCTTTGAGATCAGAGGATGGTGCTGAATCCAGTGTCCCAAGACTCTGTGCAACAAGTGGTTTATTCATCCAACACAAAACCACTGAAAAATAATCTGTTTATTATTATGCTTGCTGTTTACCATGCATCATTGTGGAAAATACCAAGCCTTTCTCCTTCATGAAGTCTCAAAAATAGATACTCACTTGGATTATCAGGATCTTTTGATATTTATCCATACTAACTTTCAAAAAAAGAGTGGACCTTACTCAAAATTGTCCTTATATTGTCTCCAACACAGGCATTAATATTAACATTAAAAATTAAGAAATACTCACAAAATCATAAATCTTTATACCTTCTTAAATTTTTATACAGAGAGATATCGAGATTTGATATAGATGTATGTTCCAAAATACTATTGCATAAAAAAAATCTGTTTTATTCCTTCTTTTAGTAAAATTTATTCAAAGTACTCACTTTGTAAAAATGTGAACTCTCATTATTTAGTTTATAACCTTTGAGGTTAGACTGAACATGAGTATATATATTTAGTACTTGTTTTTTGGAACTTCATTTCTTCTGAAGTACAGTCATTATTCTCTTGAATGACTATTAAGCCAGCCAAATGGACACTGAATCCAATTCAATTTAATAATACATGCTAAAAATTTAAATGTTGCTGATTATATTTTACTGAACAACAAAATAAGAGGAGTCTGGACTCTCTTTTTTTTTTTTTTCAACCAGACAAAATTCTGTTGTCAACTTCTGATAAACAGACTCATAGAAGGAGACTCCTGTGATTCCTTGTACCCGCTTGATAAATCAAGAAAAATGCACGTTAATTAATCTGGTAAAAACTGCCCATTTCTTCTGTTGTGCTTAATTATTCTCCTGGCCTATTCTCTTCCTATAATAAAATATCTGAGACTGGGCAACCGTGGTACTCCGTTAAGCAGGGATCTGCGTGTTCAATAGTATATCTCCAGGTTCTTTTGAGCTCTGATAGCATTACAATTTCAAGAACATGTGTAAGAGGGAAAGGTCACAATGTTATCTTTGTTCTATAATTATAGACCTCTCTTGAGAACACACACTGAGGTTCCAAGACAAATACTTTAGTCCTTTCGCAGGGCAACACAGTGACTTGCTTTTCCTTCCACTAAGCACCATTTCTTGAAGATTCCACCATTAAGATCACCACATTGAACACCCAAACTTTGGGCCCATGAGCTTTTGGAAGACAGACTAAATTAAAACAGTTATAAATATAAGCAAAATATAATACCATCATCTCATTACATTAGAAATATTTCAGTGTTATAGTTGGCTTTATCTGGAAGCAGATATTTTAATTATTATTTTTGTTTCTAGAAAATAAAGCCCTGTGTATAAACTACTGAAAATAATAATCAGAATTGTTTAATATGGTTTGCATAATATTTCCAAATAATCATGTTTATAATAACAAATCATTACTTGTTCTATTTTGAGCATTTTGCAAGTTTATCTTGCACTTTCCAGATATTGTATTTCTGGAGTCTAGGTTTTGCTTTTGTTTTGGTGTTATTCTTGAACAGTTGTGATTAGATATGCATCACACGCAAGTGTTGGTGGAATGAAATAATGTGCTACCTTGTTTTCCTTTCACATAAGAACCATCTGGTCTTCTATGTTCAATATCACGTTCAGACAACCTGTGGCGCATGATAAGAGGAGAGTGATCCTAGAATAGCTTTTAAAATGCTTTATTATTTTAAGACTGAGCTTATAATATGAATACACCTGACTGCGTGATTAGAGCTTATTTTTCCCTCTCCTTTGAGAGCATACTAAGGTTTGTGAAACTTATTCATATGGCATTCAAATTAGGATATTTCGGTTAATTAACTAATACTAGCAGAGATTTATGATCAGATCATTCATGTACAAGATCACACAGAACGTTTTGTATTTCACTCACATAACTCAATTTTCTTTGAGTGTCACAGCTTGCAATTCAAGTAAAAAATAAACAGTATAAGCAAAGGAAATAAGAATCTTCTCCAACAGCACAAAGCATTTCAGCACAAGGCAAAGGGCATATTATTGTAAGGTTTTCAGGTCTTTGGAAAACCGAATTTCATGACAGTATTAAACTTAATTTCATTTTGTAAATTTCATTAAAATTTCTGTCGGATTGTCAACATTTATCAGTGGATATATACATATATATATATATATATATATATATATATATATATATATATAATTTTTAAAATAATATTAAAATTTATGTTATGACTGTAGTGAAGTTTGTTGTTTGCTTGTTTGTTTTAATTGGTAATACAATTTAGAGATGATGACATATTTACTAAAATATATAAAATAATAGGTTGGTCAGAGTGAAGACAGAGATTTAAGAAAATAAGAGCAAAATAAAACTAGGTCAAGCTTCTGAGTACATGGAGTTTTATTTCCACCTCATTAATTTATTATCAGAGAAGAAGATGTAGGTTCTGAAGTTGTTCTTGCTTCATGTTTAAGTGACCTGAACATAAACAACTTTCTGACTTGTTCTTTGGGAAATTATAACTTCCCTTCAGACAACTGGGAAGAAGAGAGCTTACTATCTGAGTCAAGGCCTCATTTTTAATTTGCCAAAGTTCTCCATAGAGTTTTCAGTTGCCATCTTTCTAAGAACAAGAAGTCACTGTAGAGTCATCATGCTAAATGTACTACATGACAACCTCTTGGAAAGAGAGCAACTTTGGCCACAGCAGCCACAAAAATAGGCTAAATGCAATGTGGAATGCATACTAAATCTCACTGTGGCCTTGAAACAGAATAAAGTTACAGAGCCCCCAGCAAAGTCTTAACCATGGTGCTGGGAGACAAGGCAAAGCCATGAGGAGAGGGGCTATTCTTCACATAGTTCATACACCATGGTAGTCCTCAGCTTATGGACCAGATAATACCCATAGGGAAATTCCATCCATATCTGGTCACAAAGGCAAGTTTTAAAGATCCTGAAGTGTCAGAATTGGTAGATGTAATATGAATATTCCCCCAGGGGTTCATTGAGATTAGAGGCTTGGTATCCTGAGAAACACTGATATGAAATAGGGCTTAGGTGGAGGTCCTTAAATATTGAGACCTTGGGATATTTCTGTTTTTAACTTTTAAGATAAACTTTATTATAAAAAAAACTTGCACATAAAAAAATTTATACACTGAAATTAATCGGACCCAAAGTCCATATATCTCAATGAACTTCTAAACAGTTAGATAGCCATTTAGAATAGAAGCAATGGAGCTTCACACTAGATTTTATAATTACATTATCAAATAGATTCCAATGCTTTTATCTACCACCAAATCTAGTGTTTCTTATGATAGTCCTCAAGAAGGTTGTTATACAAGTAGCAGGTCTGGCTCTGGTGGCCCTCTTTAACTATGATCTTAGTTGACATGTGACCATGAGTTCCTTCCTGCACTTCAATTGTGATTTGCCACCATCTGCTTCTCTAACCCAGGTCAGCCTGACTAGACCACCTGATCTTAGAATACACTTCAAAAGCCAAAGGTTAGGTCATCCTTCTCCTTACAAGAAATCTATGTTAAATAGTAATTGAAATTTAAATATTTAAATTAATTTTTAATAAAAAATTACCACAGAAATAAAAAGATGAATAATAATACAACACTTTCATTTTGTTCACCAATTCTATATAAAGAACGAAAGCCTCATTAGGTTAAAACTTACAATAAACATAGTATCATTGTTTTTTTAAAGAAGTTCAGGCATCCTTTTAGCTACAGCTACAACAGTTTCATCCACATTCAAAGAAATTCATCAAACTAGAAAGCATTTTAAGATACTCTACGTTTACTTCTGTTCAGACTCTGAATCTTGCTAAATACTGATACCTAAAGTAATAATGGCCTTCAAATTGTAAAATTAAGAGTTTAATGCAACACTTGTAATTTAACAGATTAAACAAATATTCCCACTTTTTGTTTTAAAAGATCTTTATGAAAGACACACACACACACACACACACACACACACACACACACACACACACACACACACCCCCCCCTACCTCTCATAATGAATATAGACATACAGATATCTGAAGTGGTGGCATTCATTTGAAGAACACATGAATAAATTTCTCACAATGTACATATATGATTCAGAAATCTCAACCATTATTATTATTTTTGCTCATTTTCTTCAAGTTCTTTAAAGTGACTAATATATTCACTCCCTAAGTTCAATAGTTAGCCTCTCACACTGTCCTTCTGCTGCTCTAGAATCTCTACATCTTTTCAGAGCTGTGATGAATCAGGTCTATAGCAGTGGGTGTCATATGCTGATGGAAAATTAATTCAAACAGCCCTCAGTGCATGTACGACAGCACTGTCACGTGCCTGTCAGTATTATCTTTTGTATTCCATGCTGAAGGATCTACGTTTATTACCACTTTACAATTTTGTGTATGCTGATGACACATTATAGCCGCAAGGAGCTGTTAAAGTGCACGGAGACAGGTAGATGTGTAAATCAAATCTTCACCACCAAAAGCAAGAACTTCAAAGATTAGAAGAGTGATGGATTTAATATTTAACTTATGACAGCCTGGACAGCCCTGCTGGCAGCCAACTCAAAAAATTATTTTATTATCTGCCTCGTAACTGTACCAGTTTTAACCAAAATGTGTTCACCAGACACAAAGTATGTCTGCCTGTGGGTACAAGGCTGCCCATGGGATGCCCAGTCTTCTTATGGAAGGATAATCACATTTCACTGAATGTATTCTTGTTTGGATGAGAGTGTGTAAAATCAAATAGTGTCCATTCCATGCATACTAGTCCTTCAATGTATTATTTTCCCACAGTGCAAAATATAAAATTGGAACAACTGCCCTACACAAGACGCACAGCTATGAAGCCACTTATTTTATATTGCCAGCATTAAAAGTTGACATGGTCATAATGAAGAGAATAAAATCTCATTTGGGATGAAGGGGTCGAGGGACAGATTTTCACTACTCCTTAAACACAATACTTCAAGGATGTTTGGAGGGAAAGGGAAGACTTTTAATATTTATCGGACCCCAAGGTCCCATTTCTTTGAGCCAAATATACACACAATTGTAATTTAAGGGCAATGTAAGATAGCCAAATAATACAGAGTTCTGGCAACAGTATGCCACATGCTTTTTTTATACAATAGTGTGACCGTGATGACAAAATATTAATTTTGAACTATTTTATATCAAACAGATGGATAGTGGTACTATCTGAGGAATAAAAACTATTGTATATCTAGTCTTATTAAAGCAATAACTTTTTGATAAACACAATATCTCTCCTTTTTAGTCTTTGAGATTTTCTAAGTATGGCTTAATATATATATATATATATTCTGAGGCGTTTCAAATATATATTTTTCAGTTCATATAACTAGATGTTCAGTCATGTTTCCAATGATCATCAGCAAATGAAAAGACTGAATACTCACTGCATGTTGAAGGTCGTTTTTACAGCAGCATAATTTTAAAGACATTTAATCCTCAGTGGATCACATCATAAAAGGGAATGATTCAATGGCTTCATAACTAAAGTGAACATTGGATATGGAAACAAAAAGAATGTTAAGCAAGCCCTGCCTCAAGTGAAGAGATTAAGAGGTTTATCTCATGCAATAAATTGGGCAGGGTCTCTGAATCAAGATTTTGGCATTGGTAACAGGATATTAGACAGGGTGACATTACATAAGGGACTCTAACAGCATAGGAGGAGTCCCGGAAAGGCATAGTTTCTGTTGAAATAAGGCTGCTATCCTAGTTTACTTAAGTAGAGGGTATGGAACTTACTATTAGGTTATGTCTCCTTTTTAACTAAGGAGGGATTTAAAAAAACAAAACAAAACTTGTATTTCAGGCATGAAAAGAGAGATCTTCAAATGTTTACAAATAATGAAATTACTATTTTTTTACATTTAATCGTCTCTCCTACAATGCATCCCTACTCCAGTTCCTCCTTCCACTCCTCCCAGTACCCCCACTCACTTTCCTTCTCCACCAGTTCCACACCCCCTCTGCTTTCTTTCAGAAAAGAGCAAGTCTCCCAAGGATATCAACCAAACAGGGTACACCAAGATACAGTAATACTAGGAACAAACCCTTAGATCAAGGCTGGATGGAGAAACCTGGTAGAAGTAAAGGTCCTAAGATCAGGCAAAGGAGTCAGAGACACATCCACTCCTACTTTTGGGAGTCCCACAAAACAATAAGCTACCACCATATCATATATTCAGGGGACTTACTGTAGATCCATGCAGGCTCCAGAATGGCCTGAAACTATTATCTCCATTTAGTAAGCCTGTGCCCATGACCAGCTAGATACCATATTTTTTGGTAATAAAAACAGCAGCATTTAAGTATGCAATGTTATTTTTTGTTAGCTATTATTTTCATGCTGTTCCTAATTACCATAACTTGATTCTAAAATGCATACATTTTCACAAATATTCCCTTTCCTCCCAAAGTCCATGGCTTTTTATAATCACCACATTTCTCTCTGTTATATATGAATTTCACTTATTTTGGATTCTATATCCAACTCATATCATGAAACACTTCTCTGAGTAGGATAGCTCTTTTGTCATTATTGCCCTCCTGACTCATTTCTTTTGCTGCAAATAAAAAGATCAAATTCATTTCTGTGGTTGAATAATATTCTACATTGTACATATCATATTGTTTTCACCACTCATCAGCTAGTGGAAACAAAGGTTACTTTTATATCGTGGCTGTTAGGAGTAAATACTGCAATGAGTTTGGGAATGCAGATGCATTTAGTTTTCTTTGCTGGATACTCTAAAGTGGAGCATCTAGATCTCATTTAGTTGTTTTATAACTGCTTTTCATAATGGATGTTTCCATTTACATGCACAGCAGCAGTATAAGGTGACTCTTTGAATAGATATCCTTGTTTTTTGCTGTTGCTGTTTATTTGGGGTCAGAGTCTTACACTGTAGTTCAGGCTAGCCTGGACCCCACACTGGAAGTGAGATGGCTTCAGATGTATGACAATCAACACTTGTTTCTTTTGTCTTCTTTGTAACAGCTTTCCTGGCTCCAATGATACCACATGCTGACTTGATTTGCATCTCAACAATGTTAACAAGATGTTTGTGCCATGATAAAATCCACACTAGACTATTTTTAATATTGAACATGTTCTGTGTTCCTGCCCAAGCATACTGTAGCAAATATTGCTGATTTCATCAAAACATTATATATGCCCAAACTTTCACTTTCCATAGTTTATCTATGTATTTTCTACGAATTTTGTTTTCCACTACATATTATTTCCATGCTTTCCATTTAACAATTCATTAGATGGCTCCACAAAGAATAGGCCAAATACTATTTGAGGTCATGGAAATTTTTGAAGTGTTTTTACCTTTCCTGAAGGTAGTGGTATAGGTTACTAAAACTCTGAATATATAACACCCAAAATTTTCCACTTAACCATAATAAGACCAGATACTTCAAATATGGACTTTTATATGGTTGCTGAACGAAAAGGAAAAACATTAGATATAGTTGCTTATACAAGTGTCATAAATTATAGCTGCAGCTTTAAAATTTAAAATCACCAATCAGCAAGTGTGTACTACATGAGATGTGTATAGAACACTACTAGATTGTAAAAATCCTATAATTTCTGTTCAGCCAAATATAGCTGTGATATGGATTTTTTATAATCTGTTTTAATGATTTTTATGTCTAAAATATAAAAAAAATTAATTATGAAATACAAGCAAAGATCAGGAGTTTCTCCACTGTCAAGTACAGTACAAATAAGATTCTTCAAGCAAACTCCATTTATTTTAGCAGGGTGGACTCTGACTGTCTTAGTTTCCCACTCTGTACTCCAGTATACAGGAAACAGAAAAAGCCTTTGAAAGTTAGTAGACAGAAGGTCGGTAGGTGGTAGGTCATGAGGTCTAATTCCCCAAATAAAAAGCATGCTCTCACTTGTCTGTTGTCTTGCCACACATTGGGTTTCTTTTCCCAATCTGGAGCTCATTCTTCAGGAATGCTCCACATGTCTCAGATTCTTAATGGGATGGAGGGCTCTGGGCAGTCACACCTCCTTCCTTAGTACATGCTCCTCAGATCTGGTTGTCCTAGAAGCCCCCCATCCCACACACACATTTTGACACTTCTTCTCATGTCACCTCAGATGTCTTTAGCATCAGCTGTGTCCTGTTTTAGAAGAAAGTCTCCTGGATTTACCTAACACAATACAGAATGATGATACTATTACAGAGTAAACTACAAAATGCATGATGCCTTTGTTATTTTGAAGTTGTTAAAGTGTTCAAATCATTTTGTCTAAGTCAGAAAACTGATATTCATATATTTAAAGATATTGCCATAGAGAAACTTTAAAACTATTTTTATATCTTTTATTGCTAATTACACATACACACACACACACACACACACACACATACACCTTATCAATAAATATGGTTTTCAAGTATCTAAAGATGTAGTGATATTTATTTATGAAATACCAAATATCTCAAAATGTTTATTGTATAAATATATATATGTATATATGTCTATATATGTGAGTGTATGTATATATAAGTATGTATATTTTATATATATATATATATATATATATATATATGGTATATATATATATATCTTATTTTGGAGGCTTCTTTATTTCATAAGAATGTATTCAGAAGAATAAACACAAGAAGCCATTATAAACTCGTATTTATGCACACTGTTGCTCTCCTCTGCAAAACAATACTTGAAACATCAGGAAATCAATTGCCTAAAGGAAAATTTGAATTATTTAAAATGTCTTAAATATTGTGTGAGAGGTAAAGACCCTGAAAATGTGTGCCCTTTGTTGTAGTGACTTTGAACCAATTGTTCATTTTATTTAATAACTTCTTACTTATTTATCTGTTCAATCAGAAGTCAGCAGTTACCCTTCAAAATGTCACATATTCAATTATTCCCATGTGCCATTTATCATGTGACCTCAGAGAAATTTCTAAATAGAAGCTTACATCTAATAAATGGTCAAAAGACATCATGAATATATGCTTTCATTATTTACTAACAATGATCACTTGAGGATTAATTATATTTCTATATGTCTTATTGAGGATCAAACAACAAAGAGCAGGAAACATGAAAATAATTTTTAGTTTTATAATATTTTTGGTCTTTAGTTGAGACTCATATAAATAACTCAGGCAGTGTCATTGACTTTTGCCCAAAAGTTCTATGAAGGTCAGCTATGAAATATTCTACATCATGCTTAGAGGGACTTGGATCAGAAGTCAATTCGTTCAAGTAAAAGAATAGATTATATCAACCTGAGCCTTCATTAGAGAGGTGGAGATGTGACTATCCTTCCCATGATTGGTGATTTCTGTGACATAGTCCTTAAAAACGCTATCTATTTTGTGTTGATTTAAACTGTAAGTAAAGGTACACAGTTCATAGGACAGACAAAGGAATCTTCAGATGACACCTGTAACAAATTCATACCAAGGGCATAATGCTAGCCTGTCCATTTCTGTGCTTTGTAGAAGCTGAGGAGGGGGAGAGATTACCTCTGCTGAGAATCCATAGTCAATAAGGCTCTAGATCGCTAGGTGCTGCAGGTGGAGATCTCAGGGCATCTGAAGGCAAAGTCAGACTTACAAAAAGACTGCTTATTCATATATACATACGAATAATATATATGTGAATTATATATATATATATATATTTTTTTTTTCTTATATTTTATCAACACTGAAGAGAAAAACATTATGGAGATCCGAGAACATTGACTGGTAACCATTTCTGGCCCATTTTACTCTGGTGTGAGGTGAGGAGTTTCCTCTTTTGCTTTGCTCAGCAAGCATTCTTTCTCTTCTGTTATGCTTCACCATCAGTAACCTAATACCTGCCCGCTCACATATGAGGAGTTTACTGGCCTTTTGTGCAAGGAATAGAGATGCGAAATTTGATTAATAATTTAAGAATGTGAAGCATTAGGAGGTATATCTCTAAAATAATTATATATACCATATATATAATAATTATGTATACTGTAGAATGAACTGTGGCACAAAATAAAATCATACATTGACTTGGTTCTAACCAAGGTTGGAATAAAGACCCCCATCTTACATCAGTAGGAAACTCTTAGCTCAGGTCTCAGTTACTTTTGTTCTTCTGAAATTAAGATTCTCCAAAATTCTAGTTCACAGATAAAATAAGGGACACTTAGTTTAATTTGAATTTCAGAGAAGCAATAAATTTTACTTCAAATGTGTATATCAAATATTTAGTAAGATTAACTATTACATGTGTCTGGAAATAAGTATAAATAGACCTTCCATGTTTCTATTTGCTAAACCAGTATCCCTACCTAAAGCAATCTATAATTAATATTTTAGAGACAAAACATGATGCCGTGTGCCACTGTAGTGCGATTGACTTGGCAAGCGCTTTTATTAATTTCCTGACAGAGTTTAATCTTATTGATGGACTATAATCCTGTCCCGCATCAGGTTTTAGGGACTGTGTTTTAGCAAATATCTGTTAAAATGCTATTTATGATTGTGCTTTAGTATTTTATTGGCAATAATATAAAATCACTGATAAAACATTATTTCATTTTGGAGAAAACAGTTGAGTATGCTGACTTGTATTTTTCTAGAAAAATCTACATGGATTTTAGTGATGAGAAAATTATCTCTAACAAGGTCATTTATTCACGTTTTTTATACAGAAAAGTGTATGTCATTCAATTTTCTGTTTTGCTATTTCTGAGGGGCTAAGGTTTTTGCTAGAAATTCTCAGTAGTGATAGGAATTGGTTTAATTATATTTTTGTTTAAATAATAGAAAATATATCAAATCATCATTTTATTTTATTTATCCTATTTTAGCCACATGTGCTTCTCGGCCTGGCCAACTTCTACACAGCTATAAGGTTATGAATAAAGTCACACTAACTTCAATAATATTCAGAATGTGAAATTTGTTTAGTAAGAAATTTTATAAGTTGACAGACTATACAGAGATTATAGGTCTTAAGTCCAACTCTGCTCTTATAAAATTATTCTAATATTTTACTATAATTAAATTAATAAGAATTATAATAACTTACATTGATGCTGAAGACCTATAATAAGTTTTGAGGAATATGGATAAAGTGGTATCATATATTTTTATGATAGAAGTTTTTTTTCTTAAAAAAAATCATACATCATTGAATATCTGCCATTTATGGCAATAATTATTAATATACCTATCAGTTCATATTGATTATAGGTAACATTTTTATTTGATTGTTTAAAAACATTCGGATCTATGAATCAAGATCATTCAGAATAAATCTCACCACGTTTGCCAGACCTGAGTATGAGAAACTGCAATACCTCAATACTAAATCTATCAGAAAACACATCTCTATAGCAACCCCCACCCAGACTCAACAGGAGAACCCATTTTTGACCCATTGGAGCCACATCCTTATTGCTGTAGTGGAAGTTGTCCCTCTTACATGTTTGCCTGTGTTATAAACTTGACAATCCTTAAGATCGTGTGGTCTGAAATTTTCAGATTTCAGATGACAGTTTCAAAGGCTTCTCTTCATGCATGCCATACACACAACCAGTGCTCATGTATATGACCAATCCTCAGCCTATGGAACAGAACCAATTGGAAAATAACAGACTTCAAGAACTCTACATCTGAAGCTGAAAGGGGACTCAGCATTTAAGAACTTGCCATTGTTGTGGAGGACCAGGATTTGGTTCCCAAAACCCATATGGTGGCTTACAATTGTACATAACTCCAGTTCCAGGAGATCCAGCACCCTTCCTTGACCTGCTATGGGCTCCATGCATGCATACAGTGTATGTAAATACATTCATGTATGACACTCATACACATAAAATAAAAATCCTTAAGAACTCAAAAGTCTACCAGTTCTTTACAGTAGGTCAAATCGATAATCAATAAATTATTAATTTGTATTTATCAATTATTTTATATATGCATATGCTAAAATATCATTAATTAGGACTATAAAACTTTTAGTCTGAAAAATCATATCTTTTAATTATTTTGATGTATTGCTTATTATTCCATACAATAAGATGAATACAACAAATGATATATTTGATGAGTAAAATTTAGTTAGATTAGACACTAAGTTCTGGCTTAGAGGTATTTTATTTGGTTTGTTGTCAATTCTTATGTTAGTATTGCTGTTTCAGTGAGTGTATTATGCTTATAGTAACTTTTAGAATAAAATAGCACTTTTTGCTACTCTTAATTTGTGAAATTCTCTATACTCTTCCTGTTAGATTTTTCAAATTTAATTTTGTAATATTTTTCTTGGTTTCGTTTGTTTGTTTGTTTTCTGGAGACAGTGTATCAGTATGCAGCCTTGGCTAGCCAATAGCTTACTATGTAAACCAGGAATAGCTTACTATGTAAACCAGGCTGGCCTCAGAGTTAGAGAGATCCACCTGCCTCCACCTCCCCA
This sequence comes from Cricetomys ansorgei, assembly GCA_026225945.1. NCBI lineage: Eukaryota > Metazoa > Chordata > Mammalia > Rodentia > Nesomyidae > Cricetomys > Cricetomys ansorgei. Next base: position 2,084,716 of record JAMJFZ010004091.1, on the reverse strand, counting down.
GTAGAGTAAAAGGATTAAAGGTATACACCAAATGCCTTATGATTACAATTTTAGTATTCTTATTTAAAATCCCCTGGCACATGTCTCTACAGCTCAGATAAAATGAAACAATCTCAATGTCATGATTAATTTGTGCTCTCTAAACTGAGACCTATAATTCTTCCTACTTTTTCAAAAAGTACATAAAGTACCTTTTTTTTTGTCTTTTTCCTAACAACATATATCTTTTATATCAATCATTTTTAAAAGATTATTTTCTCTACTTATTACTAAAAGATTAGCAGCAAATTGTTTGAAGAAATTGTTTAAGAAAAATATATTAACTGAGCAGTGGTGGTGCATGCCTCCCCAGCACTCAGGAGGCAGAGGCAGATGGATCTCTGTGAACTCAGGGCCAGCCAGATCTACAGAGTGAGTTCCAGGACAGCCAGAGTTACTACAGAGAAATTCTGTCTCAAAAAAACAGAGAGAGGGAGAGAGAGAGGGAGAGAGAGGGAGAGAGAGAGAGAGAGAGAGAGAGAGAGAGAGAGAGAGAGAGAGAGAGAGAGAACGAAAGGAAAGAAAAGGAAAGGAAAATGTATTAAATTGTGATAAGGTGTTATCTTTTTTTTTAATGTAAAAACTGCATTTTTTGAGGACTCTAAAACTGCAAACATATAATTCTCAAATTAGCAAATATAGCACCGATATGAGTGGTTCCATACTCTGTCTCCTCAGTTCTTTTAAAGAAAACAGTCATTGGCCTGTCGCATACCTCAGACTGAAAGTTCTAAATGTTGGTATGTTTTACTCAATATTGGCACAGTAGGTGTTTCTCCAATAATCTTCAAGAGGACAAAAACAGTTATAGTTACCTAATAGAGCTATTCACATGTGATTTGTTAAACTTTAACCTATATGTCAGAGTGTTTGCAGAGTCGTGTTTAGCCTAATTTAATATTTCACCATGGAAACGAGCTAAAAAACACCACATAGTATCCAAATTATATGTATAATTTTATATTTGTATGTACCATTTAAAAATTTCATAGATTCTTAAGCTTTTCAAAATTTTTAAATAATCAGCTAACATGAATGTTTGAAAGAAAGATGAAGACTTTATAACAGTATCTGAAATAGTAAATTGTGATTTTTTTAAAAGTGTGTGTATGTGCATTTGTGTTCACCTGGAATGAAAGAATCATCATAAGTTTTCTAAAAGAGTTTGTGATTTTTAATTCTCAATTTATACCAATTTTTTTTTATTTCAGTCCTTTTTTTGCAGATCATTATCTTTTCACTGTATAGAGGTTAGAGGTGATATATCAAACTGTATTTCTTTCTCATGCCTAAACATTATCATAATTTATAAGGAGATTGATTATCTCAAACACTTACTGGGATGTAATCATTTCCCAAATGTATATCTTATCTTATCTTTACACATGGTACAGAGACGTATATCAGGTAAAATCCCCATACATAAAATGAATATATTGCCAATTTAAAACTAAAATCACAAATATTAAAAATATGAGCATAAAGATACTATTGTACAAAATGCAAAGTACAATGTTTCTATGGAATTAAACTTTCAGTTTTTAAAACCCATTAGACATGAATTTATCCACATGTGTTGGGGGGGGGTGTGTATGTATGCAGCGAAGAGGATGACTTGCAGGTACTGGCTCTCTGCTTACCATGTGGGGCTTGGGAGTCAAGATCTTTCACCCTCTGAGACATCTATTAGGCCCAACTTTCAAAGTCTTACAATGATTTCCTTTGTAATAACATCCTCATGCTAGCAGTCAAGTGAAAAACAGATTTCAGTTGAGAGTGTCACCCAATGAGCATAGACAGAAAGCAGCAAAACACATGGCTCTAAATTGTCTTTGCTGGAGCTCAAATTCCAATATATTATCTTTACCAAATTAAATTGTTCCCTACTGTGACAAATATTTGATATTCAAGGAGATAATTTCATGAAGTAGAGATTATTTATTTAAGAAATATAACTGAATTCAAATTGGTTCTTGTCTACATTTTAACCTGACATTTCAAACAAACCTTCTTACACAAGGTTAGCATTCATAACTCACAGTTTTCCTTGAACTGGTATTTACTGGACTTTACCTAACACATAAGCAATTGATTCTAAGAGTTACAAACCTTAAAACCATTGTCTTAGAGTTTTATTTCTGTGAAGAGACACCATGATCATGCCAGTTTTTATAAAGCAAAATATTTAATTGGCTTTAATTGGCTGACTTAAGGTTCAGAGATTTTCTCCATTATTGTCATGGCAGGAAGTTTGCTGACCTACAGGCAAACATGGTGCTGGAGAAGTAGCTGAGAGTTCTACATCTGGATCAGCAGGAAGCAGGAAGAGAGACACTGGGCCTGAATTCAGCTTCTGAAATCTCAAAGTTCATCTCCAGTGACACAAGTCCTCTGACAAGGCCACACCTACTTCAACAAGACCATGCCTCCTAATTGTGCCAACCTGTATGAGCCTATGAGTGTCATTTCATTCAAATCACCACAATCTCTAAGAGAAAAAATAATAAAATAATTAAAACATTAAGCAATAATAATTCCAATAATTAGAAATATGAAAATCTGGCATTAATTAACTTAAAAGAAAATACTAGCTGATTCTAGAGAGTACTCTGCCTGAAATGCTACAAAACAGGTTCAGGAAACAGCTGTTTCTCCATTTTTATTCTTAATGCTACTAATTGGACCAAATTTAAAATTCAACAAGTCTCAGCTCTTCATATGAGATTATTAAGAAAGCCACATATATATTCTGTTGAACTTGCTCAGTGCAGGCAAGACTGGGTATTACAGATTTGCTACAGAACACATGTTGAATATGAAACAGATAAGTAGCCCATGATGACATACTGTGTTCCAACAGTGCTTCTGTTTTCTTTTATGTTGTGTGCATGGCAAGATTTTTATCCATCATATAGGTTTAACAACACATTTCTTTAGTCTGTAGCTTATAGGTCTTATGAAATAAAGGATCTTACTAGAATTTGTTCTTATAGAGATATTAGAGTTCTGTTTAATTAGAAGAGATTTTTTTTTAGATACAACGAATACTGAAATCATAGAAATGTTTTAGAGTATCCCCAGATCCCAGACTACGATGAATAAAGACAAGGTGGAGGTCAAATTGTCCACTGTCATTACATCACAAAATGCTATGAGAGAGAGGACACACACACTTGCTCATTCTTAACACCCACACGAACCCTGAGACTTCAAAATGGCAAAAGCTCCATTATTGCTAGCAAGATCAGCATGATGCCTCCAAACCAGTCATTTGCCTTTCCTACTTCATCCTACTTTCAGTGAGTGGTTTCAAACACTACTTTCACCACTAAATTTTCACAAAATATCTGCCAGTCACTATGTGTATTAAGAGGAGAACTTGATGAAAAACAAATGGAATTTTTCTTCAGATACTTGTAAGGTTAAAAGCTATGTCATTCTTTGCTGTGTAGCACCGTCTAGGAGAAGAGCAAGGAACCATGAGTGAGACATTCACTAGATTGAGTCACAGTTCCACTTGAACACGAGCATCACTTAATTGTTGATGCCATGAAGTATCCTACAGAAAAAAAAATGGTGATGAATTCTTCTGTGAAGAGCTCATCAATGCTCCAAGGCTATAAAAATGGGTGAGCTAAAAACAGGGGTTACCTGTGACTTGGGAGAAAATATTAAAATAAAAGATAGAAGTAGAGAGGGTTGAACTCAGGAGAAAGACAATAAATATTGCTTGAGTTCATCCCAAGTCTGACAAAGCATGGCCTCTCACTTAGGCCATGAAAGGTGGAAGCATCTGTTTGGTTGAGTCTCTGCAGTTTCTGAAGGTGAGGCAAGAAAAGTACAATGGAGGATAAGGGCTTTCTAACAGCATTATCTTAATACCTGCTTTGTTTGCTGCTAACATGACAAGATATAAAAAATCAATATACGATTACTCCCATCAAGGAAAGATTAAACATGGATAATTTTAACAGATGCAAACAATTATTCAATGAAAGCAAGTCTGTGATGTCAGTGGATTCAACCATTGATGTGAACAATGGAAATTAAGAGCATGATACATGATGGGTGTTTGCTTTCCACCTCTTACACATGCCTGCAATTTGTGAAGCTGAAAGGGAGGATGGATTATTTTGGTTCATGGTTTCAGGGATTATTGTCCTTGATCACCTGGCGACGTCGTGTGTGCCTGTGCCAGTACAGGCTATGATAATGAGAAGGCAAGAGAAAAAAGATCCATTTGCTTTTGTGGGTCAGAGAAACAGAGTGAGGAAGGGATAGAATTTAATTATCCCCATCAAAGTCAATGACTCCCTTCTACAAGGCTCCATCACATTTCCACTGACCATCAATAGTAGTAGAGACTGGCCACCATGCATTCAGTGTATGAGCCCTAGGTTTCATTTAAGTTTTCAAATAAAAAATTCTAAACCAATAAATTACCATAAGAGAGATGGCTCAGTGGTTAAGAGCATTTGTTGCAGAGGTCTCAGGGTTTGGTTCCCCATACCTACATGATGACCCACTTCTTTTAACTACAGTTCCAGTGGGTTCACAATCCTCTTCTGACCCCCATGGGCACTTCAAATATGTGGTACATAAATATACATGTATAAACACACATATGCATAAAATAAGAATTTTAATTTCTTTTAAGATACCAAGCATCCAAATTTCATTTTGATCAATATTTCTTTTGCTTCATGTCTACTAAAAGTCATTGTAAAAAAATGACCACAATTCATCTCACTACCAATTCATTGAGCTAGCCCTTAAAGTTCACAGAATTTGTTTGCTCTTGTGAAATTATAAACATACATCTGTTCTGTTGTGTTAACATACTTCAGCTGTAGACTTAATATTGTATCCTCTATTAGCATATAGGAATCTGTCATCAATTAGGGAAGAGAACAAATGTTTACATTTTCTGCAGTCTATTGTCACCACTTTGTGAAGCTCTGACTTTTCAAGCCAGGAGAAATGTTCTAGGGTATTACCATCAAGGAGGAACCATGAGATAATAAAGATTCAAAAACTGACAAGCCCTGCAGACACTTTGTTGATAGGTTCTCTTCAGAATCTATGATTCTAGTATTAGGTTGTCCCCTATCTTGAACAGCAGGAAGTGGAGGATTTATCGAGTCTGACTTGGCTTTGGAACATATGTTGTCTTCAGGGATTTTATTTCACACTTAATCTCTGCTTGGTCATTTTACTTCATTCTCAGGTTGCAATCATTTCTCTTTGCCCATTTTTAATTTCCATAACTCTCAAAAATATTGAAATAAACACATCAATGATCAAGGTAGATTTGGCTCACGGTAGACTTACAACCATACTATATTGATCTTTGTGTCCTGCTACAGTATTCCTCGTTAAGGTTCTTGCTGTTCTAGAAATGCTAGAGACTCCACCTTCATTGTGCTATTCTTAATGTTTTTATTAAGCCATGTGTCATTCAAAGTTACCAGCTAAAATAGCCTGAGTTTTAATTGTGTGATTATGTTTGCTTCTAAAATTATTTTAAAGTAATTCATGACAGCACAAATGCTTCAGATTAAATTTACCTTTAAAATTGCATCAACTAAATGATGCTTATTGACTTAGAAATATGTCCATGAAACACAAAAATCCTTAAAGCTTTCTCTGTTGTATTAAAACTCTATACTCAAACACTTTGAGTTTTTCAAACCTTTTTACTATGCAGTTAACCATATAATCTTTATATGATCTGAAAACTGTATTCCTGTTTTATTTTTAATTCATTATACTTTACTTTTATTACTCTTTCAAAGATGAAGGATTACAAGTTATTCTGCCATGGACATAAACATTATCTTAGTTCTTTGAATTTTATTATTAACACAGTTACATTTAAAAATTAGGATACATAGCTACACATCATCAGAAATAAATGAAGGCACTGCATTGGAGTTTTCAAATTATTTGGTTGATGTGGCCTATAAAATAACAAAAATAATGTATTATTTTTGTAAAAGATATCTGTTTATTCCATAATAATTGTGATTTAAAAAACACAAAAGAAAATGTATAATTTATTTATAATTTGAATTTGTGCTTTATTAGTTGCAACATAAACCACACATATTTAAAATTATGATGACTATAGCTGATAACAGTAGCAAGAAACTGCTAAGTTCTTTATATACACATTTAATTTTAGTTCAAGAAAGTAAGACCTATAGATAAAAACTTAGTAACCATCCCAGTGTAATGTTCTTAGTTATAAGAAGTAAAAATGAAGACTTTTTGGTGTCTAATTCAAATGTCTGATTTTTATGAGTGCTGGTTTTGAGGGAAAAGGGAAAAGAAGAGAGTGAGAGGAAAGAAAAGAGAGAGTGGGAGGAGGGAGAGGAGAAAAGAGGGTTGCGGAGGGGAGAGAAGAGAACAGAGATGGGAGAAGAGAGAAGGTGGAAGAAAGATGCTTGGCTGGAATCTAACACCCTTAAACCCCTCATGCAATTGACTTATATTGGTTGAGAACTAATGTTAAGAATATCCCATCTTCATGTATGTCTTGAAACTGATTGAAGCACATTTATACTCCATGCAAGATCTCTGCAGCCCTATGCTCAGTGGTCCATACTGAGCATATATATAATAAAAGGTTTCTTAGTTCTATGGGAGACTGGTTCCAAAGCCTTTCAGAATGCCCAATTACGAAGATGCCTAAGTGTATATTAAATAACATACATAGTATTTGTATCACAGGCAGGCAGGCACACATACATGCACACATACACCTCATGCTTTAAGTAACCTCTATATTACTTAAAACTGTTAATATAAGGTTATTCTTTGTAAATAGTCATAATAATGTATTATTTAGTAATCATGACAAGCAAGAACAGTCTACATGTGTTCAATATAGAAGCAAGTTTATCTAGTATTTCAATCTGCAGTACAGATTTAAAACTGCTACTTATGGCCGGGGGTGGTGGCACATGGCTTTAATTCCAGCACTTGGGAAGAAGAGGCAGGTGGATCTCTGTGAGTTCAAGGCCAGCCTAGTCTATAGCATAAATTCCAGAACAATCAGATTTATAACAGAGAAATTCTATCTCAAAAACAAACAAACAAATAAAAAACTGCTACATGTGCATAAAAATATTATCTGTAAACTGCTACATTTGTGTAACATTATTCAACAATGTGATAAGAAAGAGTTGTCTCTTGTTTGCTACTTACTTATGTGATCTTGAGTAAGCCACTCATCTGCTGTGAGCTTTATGTATATGTAGCTACACCATTTCTGTTTATCCTACACTGTTCACAGGGCTGCTTAAGATTTACATAAAATTGTGCTTTGAAAACATGAAAAGATAAGATGTTGGAGTTTTCTTATAGATATAGGGACATTTATTCTGTCTCTGTATTCATACTCTTAAAGGATTATACAGCATTCATTTGTTGAATAGAGTGTTTCTTTGGATTCTGTTTTGGATCAATAAAGATGAAGGAATTGTCCCATGTACTGGAGCATATCCCAATAAAATAGAATTCTTCATGATGTCAATGGAGAAAGGGCAAAATAAGAGAAACATCAATGACATCAATTTGTATCTGGAGAGGTGCAGTGGACTCATGGGTTTGTTTAGCCACGGTGTTTCGACTTGGAGGTAGGTACAAGTCTAAAAAACTGGCTTTTGTGTCAGTTTGTTGTGTATGCAAATATACGATCTAAGAAGACATGTGGCTTCCGGTTACTTGCCACTTTAAGCATTTTCTTCTGAACACAACAAATCAAATTGACCTTATGTGCTCTTATATATTCGTTCCTCTATCTTTCTTTGCTCACAAAGAGGAAAAACAACGCCTTTTAATGCACAAACTCAGAGACGGTATTTTACATGTGCACAAGATTGATTCTCATCACGGCAGAGCACAGTTATTTTATTTAATTGATTTATGTCTAATTATGTGACCAGTGGGGGGTGATGCTGATTGTGCCACATATCTGAAGTAAATGTTATTTAACAGCATGGCGCTCCAACAACACAGGAGCAATGTCCTCATCATTATTTAATCCAAGGCCACCAAACCCCCTGCAGCGTAAGCTCTGCATTATTTAAAATGAGTTCATCACATGTTGCCTGAACACTGGATGCCTTTCAAAAAAGTATCTGTTGATGAGCTCTGCCTGTCTACATTATGGCGACAAAGCTCCCCACCCCCAATCTGTGCAAATCATGTAGATAAACTGCATTGATCCCATAACAAAAATACGAGGGTATGCTGTTTCTTACTTGATATTCTCAGTTACATTAATACAAGTAAAGAATGTAATTGCATTGATCTACACAGAGCAGCACTGATTTTTTTTTTTCCAGTCTTTCATTTTACAATACATTTTGGTGCTTTGCCTTATTTTTTATTTCTATATTTTTGTCTTATATTTTATAGGTCTTTATTTTTATTTTTTATATTTTATCTTATTGTATTATTTTATATTTATGTATTTAGCATGTGAGTGCGTGTCCACGTGGTTGCCAAAGGACAGCTTGTGGGATTATTTTCCCTCACCACCATATGTGTTGCAGGGATCAAACTCGGGTGTTCAGGCTTTAGGGTACCCCAGTCAGTGTGTAAAGTGGACCTTGACACACTGAGCAATCTTGCCAGCCCATTTTTATCATTTTTTGAGACAGAATCTCGTGTAGCCTAGGCTGCTCTCTAGCTTGCTGTTCTATATATTCAAAAGTGATCTTCAACTCTGGACCCCCCCTTTCCTCTGCTTCTCAGGTTCTAGAAAGTTCTAGAACTTCTCAGGCATAATTTACCATGCCTAGATGCACATGGAGTTTTTAATTGAAACCGTCATCTGACAGAACTTGAAAGGAAAACAAACATGTTCATCAAATTCTCTCTCTTTTTTAAAATTTAGTCTCTCTTCAAAGTCCCTGGTACTCTGCGTTGTTGAGCAGTGATCTTATTTTTTTTACGTACTCCCAAAGACAACATCAAAACCAATGCCTTGATTGTCCTGCTTGTTACAAACAAGAAATGAAGGATTTCTAGCTAAAAGAAAATATCCACATGGGAAGGAACCAACAAATACACAAACATATATGTATATGTATATATATATATATATATATATATATATATATATATACACATATATATGTATGTGTATATATATGTATGTATGTATGTGTATATATATATATATATATACACACACACACACACACACACACAGACAAACCTATCTTCAAATGTATATGTGCAGATTTGAAAATTCAAAAAGTCTCCTATTTTCTATGCAACTCCGTGCTTACATAGGTCAAATTCCACACTTAATCTCAGGAAATGTTCAACAGTAGAATCTGGACTTGAAAAATGAATGTCTACTAAACTTGTAATTCTAGAAACAATTACATTTCTAGGGTCTAACCTACAAGGTAATTGTTAGGCTGCTGTTTACAGAGCTCTTCACTTGTGTTCTTACATCTCATGACCCATTGCTTACTAACGAATAGCCACCAGATGCTGCTTGCTAATTTGGGGTATAGGGAGGTGTTTCCCTACCCCTCCCAGATTCAACTACAGAAATGGTTACAATACAAGAGAAGGTGTAGACTTGAGGCCTGTGAGGTCCAGCTGAGCAGGTGACAGAAAATATATTAAAATATTTTATGCTGACCAGACATGGTTGTAACCAGGGCCTGGCAAATCTGAATTGAGTCTTTAAATGATATATTGCCTTATTTTAAGTATTTTTGAGACTAGAGAAAGTAGGTGTTTCTAAAATAGAAGTTAGAAAGTCAGTACAAAGTGAGATCATTGGCCTCATTTGAGCAGGAAAGAAGATTAAATCGTGTTGATCATGAGAGAAAATTTAAATAGATATGTGTAGTCATTCATTGTGTGTGTGTGTGTGTGTGTGTGTGTGTGTATGTATATGTGATGTGCATTAATTTGTGCGTGGTTGGATGTGTGTGTGTTCCTGTATGTATGTGAGTATGTGTGTTTGACTGTCTTTGTGTTTTTGTTTTGTGTATGTTATTGTGCATGCACACGTATACACTTTTGAATTAAGACCAGAGGACAACCTCACATGTTTCTCTATGACACCCAACCTGGTTTTTGATACAGTATCTGACTGCGATGTGGAGTTTGAGTTAGGTTAGGCTGAATGGCTAGCAAGTTCCAGTGATCTGCCTATCTCTACCCCACAGCATGAGATTAAACTCATGGCTTACTACATCTAGCTTTTTATTACATGTTCTGAAGTTTAACTCAGGCCCCAACTTTAAGCAACTAGTATTTTACTGATTGAATTCTTTCTCCAGTCACAACAGTTAGGTTTATAATTTTAATCAATTTATCCTTACTAAGCAATGAGAAGTTCTCTGCCGAATGTGGACATTCAACTAGAACCATTGTTCCCTTTAAAATGGTGATTCAAATAGAGGCTTTTAGACACACACACACACACACACACACACACACAGAGTCTTCCAAAATTTATATTTGATTTTCCTATGAACACATGAATGAGACAACTTAGTATACCACTGAATATGGCCTCTCTAGGTCACCTCTATGCCTAGAAACTACTGCAAAGGACAAAGGACTACTGAAACATCATCCTCTATGTGATGGTGGATGAAATCACTAGAACACCTTGCCACCTTGTAAGAATAAACTTCTCCACTGAGCTCCTAGAACCTGGTTTGACTAAACATCAAACACTCAAGCATGGCTTCAGAAAGGAATAATGTTAGGGTTAGCACTCTATAGCGTCTAATAAAAGAAGGATTAAAAGAAATCATTATAGCTGCATTATTTATATTGTGAAAGATGTCCAGAGTCCTGATAACAGCAAGCTAAGGATGCTGATTAGAATTCATTATTGTATAGTGTCAACCAGTTTTGAGTGTTCTTTTATACTCATCCTGCAGATAAAGCAATCTAATTGAGGATTATTTAGTCATTATATTTAAAATAAAATGAAATTGAGGTGATTTTAGATTAAGAAATATACTCTAAAAAGCATTAAATAAGATAGTAGTTTGAACAAAAAAGGGTAACACTGTATATGTGCCTGTGTGTCCCTTTGTTTGTGTGCTTGTGTGTGTGCGCGCATGTGTGTGTGCCTGTGCTTATGTGTGTGTGCTTGTGTATGTGCCTGTGTTTGTGCCTGTGTGTTTGTGTGTTTGTGTGTGTGTGTGTGTGTGTGGCCATTTGTGGCTGTCTTATGTAGAGGACTTTAGTACTTTCCCCATTGGCAAGAAAGACCAGGTGACATATGTATTTCTTCATTAGGATGATGCCCAAAAAGACCATGAGCTGTGAGTTACTAAATCACACCTGGCAAGCAGCTGCTGTTAGTTTCCTCTTGTTGTGGCTCATTTCAATTAAAAAAACTATTTTATGTTCAAAGGGAGCTGTGATCCCACTTACATTGCTTATACTACATGAAGAATTCTTAACTCAGAAAGAAGACCCCATAATTTAGAAAGAATAGAGATTTTCAAAAGTGCATGTGTAAGGCTGGGCAGAACACCATAAGATGGAGCATTCATAGGGCACAGGCTTGCCATTTAAGAGGATAGACGAGGAATAATTTTATTATCTTTTATTATCTTTTAATGTGTCAATGCTATACAATTGGAGACAACTCAGAAGGCTTCTAAAGCATCTTCCTCTGCACTCAAGAGGCAAATCTGAGGATTGTAAGCATCCTACCTTCATTCCTCAGACCCCAGTCTTCTCATCTGTGGGGGAAAAAACCTTAGATCCCTCAATCTCTGGTCCATCTAACTAAACAAGATTGTAATCCTGAGTCTGGAATATTTTGTAATCGACATACATTCCAATGAACAAGCAACATATTGTCCTTGATGACTTCAGGGCAAGCTCTTGTTCACTGGCAGATTGTCATAACTAGTCACAGCTGCCACTCAATAGAATGTCAAAATTGCTGTAGGGCTTTGTGTGTGTTGTGGTAAGATTTTAGGAAACCATAAGTGCCTTTTTATGAAGAGTTCAATTTCTCTTTCTCTAAAATATTGTGGCATTTATATAGTTAGATAAATAGCATGCAAATATTAATTCTGGTAAGATGATAACACTCTTTTACTGAGCTATCCTGCAATCCAAACTGTGGACATCTTCAGGCATTCTGGTTTTGATTGCAAAAGATAGTCACAGCTGGGTCTGTTGACTGTTTACTTACCTCATAAAAGGAGAGAACAGAGAGCCTCATAGGACCCTCACCTGAGTATCTACCCCCACACTAACCAGTTGTATGCAATTCTACCCTAATTGTACTTTACTTCAGCGTCTTGGGGGAGGAGCAACAGGCTATTGGTGGGGAAGGACTGGGCACATGCTTCTTCTATACCTATTGATTAGCCACCATTACTGCTGGGTAAAGCCTTGCCAGTGAGTTCTTCAGGGAGGAGCACCTACAGTCCTGTAAGTAAACACAATAAATTCATTAATTCCTCAGAGTGCATAAAAGTTGAAGGAATTACATCTCTCTGTGTTGTTGGGGTCATTAACAAGGCATTTCTTTGATTATCCAACCCAGGAAGGAATTTTATTAAGAAGAATAGCTTGTGGCATTTGGTTTTGATAAAAGTATTCCCGGTGCTTTATAAGGTATACTCTATGTGCATGCAGGCACATGTGTTTGTGTGAGCATGTGAGGTCTGCAGCTGTGTTAGAATTCCTGAAGATATTTGAAATGAATTTAGTAATTTCCTTTTACTCTGGTCCGGTTGGTGTCTTTTACAGACAGGTCTGAAAAAAAAAATATTTCTCTGCTTGGTGATTCCAACTGATCTCAGGATGGCGTTCAAGACTTGCACTTGGAGTAAGGGCCACCACAGTGCAAGAACTCTGTTGGCCTCTAGGAACTTACGCCTACCATTTAGCTCCCTGACATAATCTGAGCTCCAGTCATTCTGATCTGGTTTCAGATGTCTGGATTTCTTACTTTCTTCCTAAAACTTTCTGCCTCCTTTGACAGAAACACTCATTCCTTTTCCATGCCAGAGAACTTTCCCTTTCATGGGAGTACAGCAAGTTGCATTTGACTTTCAACAAAGATGATGAGCATCTCCTGATGGCAGTTATATATTTGACCACAGTGAAATCTCAATTATCCTGTGACTAATAAATACCTGGTATTATATAAACTGTTATAGAAGAATGTAAAAAAAAAATAAGAGAGATCACCACAGTCATATTGTTTTAGTATAACTATTACAAGAGAATCCACGTGGTGTTGTGACTTAGAAAAGACAAACATAGATATGGAGACTATTCCTTTAGATGTTATTCTATCTACAATTCACAAATTGTGTTGACTCAAAGGAACTTTACCCAGAAAGGTATTTTTCATGTTTCTCTGGAGTGATTGACCAAAAACCAAATTGGCTGACCTTACATCCCAGCTGAGCTAAAACAGTTTCACTTCTTGAGGCTTAAAAAAAAGATGTTTGAAAGTCACAGATGTTTTCTTCTGGAATAATTGCACATTGTGACATTAACAGGTATTCTCAGGGGGGTTTTTCACTTTCAAGAAAATTGGTCGATAACAAATGAATCCTCTCTGTTTGTAGCAGCCCTTGCCCTTTGGTGGCTGAAGTGAGATATTCTTCAGTTCATGGCCAAATACAATGGTAGCACATCTCTGTTTGGCACACACTTGTCAGGCACATTCATTATTCCTTCTCCTTTACTTTTAGTTAAATTGCACAGAGAGTAACCTAGAAAATTACTACATAAGTACCATGATCTTGAAGACTAGCTCAGTATCCTATGTTAGTTTCAATATGTCAATATGTTGTAGCAAGAGTTCTTGGTTTTAAATGAGGAGAAAAAAGGGCATTAAGCTTAATATCTACACAGCCCTAAAATATCTGTGGAATGAAAATGACATCTTAACTACATTTCTTTTCTCTTGTGTTATTGTGCTGGATCACAGTTGCTTTCAACTTCTGTCTCAATCTTGCTTTATTTTCAGATGAACTAAATCTACTTTCTTTAGGATTCAAGCATTCACGGTACTTCCAGTGCTCAGAGGCACCAATTAATGCCCCAGAGGAGGTAAATTACTAAATGGTGTCCTGCTGCTCTAGAAGACTTAAATTGCCTCAAATGATTTTGTGGCTCCATAGCAGAGACTAGAGTTTCCTCAATGTTCTGTAGCACAGGTTCCATTCTTGATCTGATCATCAAGCTAAGGGATCAGAAATCAAAGATATAATAACTATGATTAGACAGCCAGAAGATATAAAGGCCTGTAACCAAAGCTCAAAAGATAATGAGAATATATAACATCAGGATGTATATATATATATATATATATATATATATATATATATATATATATATATAATATTACATATTTAAACCTGTGTGAAACCACTGAGGACTTGAGATTTTAATTTCCATATTAAGGTGAAAACTGCTCTCATTATTAAGAATGTGTATACCTTATGCTGCCACAGAAATATTGTATCAATAGCATTCATGCCTTCCTTAATTTACAATATGAAAATAGAAATATAATAATGGAGAGGACAGACTAGTATGTTTTTAGATGATCTCATTTTCTTTTTCAAATTTTGCAATCTGTCTTTTTATAGGGCGTGGAAAGGGTTAAAATCCATTTTTTTTCCCTATTCCAATTAGTTTCATGAAAAAAAAAAATAGAAGCACAGCCTTCCAGTTTGGGGTTGTGTGGCAAAATACAGGACTGTAGCATTTAGATTTCATGGTGTTTCATTAGTTCTAAAGGTAACGACCCTACTTTGATCTAAGAAAATTCTCTTCCAGCATGCCTTATCTGTTGCTTCAATTCTATTTCTTGTGTGTGTATGATCTCACTGTATTTATAAGCTATTTGCTTGATTAATCTAGGAAAAACATTACTCTAGAATGAAGGACAAAGCATTCTTTTCCTTACCTCCATTTGTTCTTTACAGAATTTTAAGTTCCTGTTATTTAAAGAGAGAAGAACAAGAGAGAATAAAAAATGGACCCAGATCATCTTAATCTCTATATTGTGGCAGTTAAGAGCAAAGCTAAGCCATAGCTCTTGATTGTTATGTTAAGATCAGTGCTCTGAGGAAAGCAACCATGTATACAAGGGAGACAGGGGTAGGATGGGTGGTAGGGGGAAATGGGGAGATGGTCATGACCCATGCCATTAGTTCTACACATTATCTATCTATCCACTACTGATCTCTCATCTTTATATTTATGAATCCTCTAAGATCTATTCTGTCTGTAGCATCATGTTTCTACAAAATTTTTATATTAGCATAATAAAAGTTAATGAAATTCATAGAAATAAATATAAATATTTGGGTAAAGTGACTTTAGAAATGACAACAAGTCAGAATCCTGAGTTACTTCAAATGTAGATAATGGGAAAAAGGAGATCAGAAAATAAGACTAAACACTAGTGTATTTCTAATAGAAAGCAATTCAGAAAGGAATGACCATGAAGAACTAAGACAAAGTAATGCTCAAGAAAGAGCAAGATGGTTTCCTACTGAGTGCTATTGAGCAATATGGGAAACTACACAGAAGTCATTGTTGGGTCACTCAGTAGGCAGTGTCCATAAAGATATTTTTACCAAGTAGTAAGAGCACAGTACATTGGTTGCTCCTTTGAATTTTTATGCAATAAAAATATAAAGCTGGAGTGAAATATTTAGTCTAAAGAGAACACAAACACACTCACACACCGAGAAAGT
This sequence comes from Cricetomys ansorgei, assembly GCA_026225945.1. NCBI lineage: Eukaryota > Metazoa > Chordata > Mammalia > Rodentia > Nesomyidae > Cricetomys > Cricetomys ansorgei. The sequence continues at coordinate 2,068,934 of JAMJFZ010004091.1, read as the reverse complement.
AAAAGACAGTGACCACATGGGTATGCTGATGACAGAAAAGAGAGATGTGGATGAGGAGATAACTGTGAAAATGAGCATATACAGACAGAAAAAAGAAAAAGTTCTAAGAAGAAATGAGATACTCAGCCTTTTACAAGGGAGATTTTGCTGTTTAATGTAGGATAGAAACTGTCACCTGTGCAGAGGAAGGAAAGCACTTTGTCAGGGTCCAGCCTTACAGTGTGGCAAGGAAACAATGAGAGAAATATAAAACTGTTTGTAATGAGCCACACTCATGATAAACCTTTTGCATATGCTCTTTTAATAACATCCCAGAATTCTCTGATTCAGTATTTTAGAGTTTTAATTAGCAGCCAATGGCACTCAGGCTCAGAGGAATTGAGTGACTTGCTCCAGATCACAAATATATTGATTACTAGAAATGAAATTTGATGACAGTGTGCTTGGCTGTAAAGCCAAATATAGATCTAGACATTTACGTGGTTATTAACAAGCAAGAAAATAGAGCCTTCCAGAGATCAACTTTAACCTTGCCAGTGTATGCAGCTTGATGCTGATAGGGCTCAGTTAAGATTCAAATCTCTAGGCTTCTAGTTCAGTGGTGTTTTTCTAAAATGTTTCTCAGTTGTTTTAGTGTCGGGAGGCATCCTATTGTAAAATACATGACTATATTATTATACAAGACTATACATGACTTGTGATATTAGGTTAAAACAGTTATAGCAACAAAATTGTGAGAATTCAATATATTACTCACAAGTAAATAGAAAAAGCTAATGAGTCAATGTGCTCTTTATAACTACTGTACATAGTATTAATGAGAAATCCGACTGTACAAAGTTAGTGATTAAAAATATCTAAATCTATCATTAAACTATTAAATTAAATTAATGATACATAATTATTAACTTATAATAGTTAATAATTATTAAATAATTAAATTATTAAGGATTCTGAGGTTTAAGAATTAGACATAAAGATATTAGATATAAAATTATATAGACATAAATATTATATGGCACATAATCCTCAATTTTTTTAAAACATAGAGTAAATGAAAACCTTGATTTTTTTTTTTAATTCTCATACACAACAGAAGCATTTTCTTATTTTATCTGTATTTACCAGTAGTGTGTGTATGTGTGTGTGTGTGGAGAGAGAGAGACAGAGAGACAGAGAGGGAGGGAGAGAGTTTGTGGTTTATGTACACATGCATGTGCACAGTACTCATGTTTATGGAAGTCATATGACCCCTTTCAGGAATGGGTTCTTTCTTTCCACACTGAGGGCTTGCACATTTTGTTGTCTGAATTGCACTTTTACCTTCTGAGACAGCTCCCTGGTCCACTACAGAAGCCTTTTTATATATTTATCAGTGTATTTATATTTATTTATTTATTTATTCTTCTCTTATATGATACATTTTGACTGCAGTCCCCTCCCCACTCCTCTCACCCCCCAACCTCACCTCTCCTCCAGATCTACTTCTCCCCTGTTTCCCTTCAGAAAAGAGCAGACCTCCCAGGAATATCAACCTAAGGCATCATAATAAGATACAATAAGACTGGGCACACACCTTCATATCAAGGCAGGACAAGGCAGTCCAGTAGAACGAAGAGTGTCCCAAGAGCAAGCAAATGATTCAGAGACACTCCCACTTTTAGGAGTCACACAAAAACACCAATCTAACAATCATAACATATACGCAGAGGACCTAGTACAAGCCCATACAGGCTCCTTGATTGCCTCTTCAGTCTCTGTGAGCCTCAATGAGACCTGCTTATTTTATTCTGTGGTCTGTGTTGTCCTGGTATTCTTGACCCCTCTAACTCCTATAATTCTTCCTCTCCCTTTTTGGGGGGCTTCCCAAGCACCAACTGGAGGGACCCGATGGAAATACTCAATTTGGGCTCTCTACCCCTAATGTTTGGCTGTGTGTCTCTGCATCTGAACCGCTCAGCTTCCCAGAGGAAGCTTCTCAGTTGACGATTGGGCTAGGCACTCATCTTTGAGTATAGCAAAATATCATTAGGAATCATTTTACGATTTTTTTTTTGTCAGTGGTATTTACTTCTTCCCTATGTCTCTGACCTATCCAGATTCTGGTTTCTGGGCATTCAGGCAGTGTGAGCATAGGCTCCATCCCCTAGGATAGGCCTTCAGTAGAACCAGACATTTGGTTGGCCATTCCCATTAATTCTGCAGCACCATTGCCCCAGCACATCTTGCAGTCAGGACCGACTGTAAGATTAAGGTTTTTGTGGCTGGGTTGGTGTGCCAATCCCACCACTGAGAGCCTTGCCTGGTTACAGAAGATATCCAGTTCAGGCTCCATACCTTCCATTACTAGGAGACCTAGATAGAGTAACCCTCATATATTCCAGGGAGTTTCCACTGCACTAGGTTTACACATTACTCCCCAAATGCACCCAAATTCCAGTCATCCCTTCTCATACTCTCTCCTTCCATGGCCTCCTAGCTGATCCCTCCTGTTATCATCCACACCCACCTCCAATCCACTTGAAAAAAAATCCTGTTCTATTTTCCCTTCCCAGGGAGATCCATGTGTCAAACAAGAGTTCTCCTTGTTAAGTAGCCTCTCAGGGTCTGTGGATAGTTGCATGGTTTTCATTTACTTAACAGATAATATCCACTTATAAGTAAGAACATAACATGGTTATCTTCCTGGATCTGGGCTAACTGACTCAAGATGATTGTTTTTCTCCAGTTCTATTTGCTTGCAATTTTCATGATGTCATATTTTAACAGCTCCATTGTGTAAATGTACCATATTTTCTCCATCCATTCTTCAGTTAAGGGGCATCTAGTTTGTTTCCAGTTTTTGGTATTCTGAATGAAGTCACTAGGAACATAGTTGAGCAAGTGTCCTTGGGGTAGGATAGAGCATCCTTTAGGTGTTTTCCCAAGAGTGATATAGCTAGATCTTGAGGTAGATTGATTCCCAATATTCTGAGGAACCGCATTTTTTTCCGTAATGGTTGTATAAGTTTGCACTCCCACCAGCAATGGAGGAGTGCTCCATCACCCCACATCCTAGTCAGCATGAGCTGTCACTTGTGTTATTGATCTTAGCCATTCTGATAGGCATAAGATAGAATCTCAAAGTAGTTTTGATTTGCATTTCCCTGATGGGCTAAGGACATTGACCATTACTTTAAATGTTTCTCAACCATTGAGAGATGACTCTACTGAGAATTTTCTGATCAGACACTACCAAAAGTTTTGAATAAGCAATTTGATTTTCTTTTCATCTTAAATTTTAAGCTTACCTTTATAACCAGGTAAAATGTATATATCAATGAGATAGTATAATGTTACACACATATACTTATTGTCTATTGTATAAAACAGGTTAAATACATCCCTGAACTAGTTTTTTTTTTTTTTCCTACTGCTGTAACTTTAAAAATCCTTTATTTGCTGAAATGGAAATGGACAGTGTCAGTGCCAGCTGAAGTCTCCCAAATATGCAACAGACACTGGAGTATCTTACTTTTTATTGGAACATGGTCAGTCAGGATCTGTTCACCTTTCCTCGACTCCCTGTTAACTCTCCCCAGCCTCTGACAATCACCATACATTTTCCATATCCATGAGATCAGCATTTTTAAATTCTGCATATGAGATCACATAGCAGATATCTTGCTGTGCCTAGATTTAAATTAATGAGCTACAGTTTCACTCATGTTGTTATAAACAATAAAATTCATCTCTTTTTGTGGACACCAAAGGTTCCATTGTGTGTGTGTGTGTGCGTGCATATTTATGTACATTTTGTGTGCTTATTCAGTAGTTGATGGACACTTGATCCAAATAGTGGAGATGGTTCCTTAATGAACATGGGATTGCAGATCTCTCTTTAACATACTGGATTTTTTTTTCCTCTTGAATATATACTGACTAGCAGGAATACTGAATAATGTGATAATTTTAATTTTTTAAATTTTGCAGTCCATCTACACTGTTTTGCATTAAAGTTACATTAATGTAGATTCTTCTGAACCATGCGCATTGGTTCCCTTTTTATCCCCAATTTGTTATCACTTGTTATCTTCAGTCTTTTAAAGACTATCTGTTGACTTGGATAAAAAAAAAATTATGTATTTGACTTATAAACTTGACAATTAATTAGTGATGTTGAGCATTTACATCCATATTGAATATATTCATATTGAATATTCATTGAATATTGAATATTCATATTGCAACCTACTTGCTGAATTTTATAGGTTATTTGTTGATAAGGTTTGGTATTGAGGTTTTTTTATTGTTGTTCCTCACATATTCTGAATATGAACACTTTATTACAGTTAAAGAAAGTTTCACAAACATTCATTTAGCAAATTTGATTACAATAGCAGTTGCAATTTTCAAAGGTTTATGTGCTAAATATTTCCTTGCAACATTATAGAAACTCTTAATCTAACTTTTTCATAGAATGGCTGCCAAATTTATAAGCTAATACTATACAATGCCAAGGGAAATTTTTGGTTGCATATTATGAGGGGAGTCTATGTCTCAAATTCAATCTTATGCTTTATAATCTAGCTTCAGCCTGATGTTATTAATGTGGAGCCTGGAAGAATTGCTGTCTTTTTCTTCCACCTGCCTAAAGCACGTCACTTACTCTAGCCGTGATGTTATGGTTACCTGTCACCTGTGGACTCAGAACAGCTTAGTACTGCTACAAACTTAGTATTTAGTACTTAGATGTTAGTATTTAGATGCAGCCAAATTTACCTGAGCTCAGATCCTATAGATTTGCCTCCACCTAAGGATTTTCATAAGATCCATAGAATCAAGGTCCTGTCTTCACAATGATAATATAAGTGACACTCCAAGTTGTATTGGCTCCTCTCTTCCCTCTCACTCCTTGGTTGGTACCACATACTTCTCAGAATGACTGTCCCATGTTCAAAGCACATGGGACCTGTAGAAAAATATTAATAATTACATTTTTAATCAGCAAGAGAAAATATTAAAAGCGTGCCTTGATGTTCTTATCTAGTACAAAGGCATATTACTTTATCAAAAGTTTAATATACAAGCTCAAACAGTTTTATCTCAAATTTTCAACAACATTAAATTTGTCATTTTATTATATATAATTTCTGTGTCTTGGTTAATGATACAAAATGAAAATGAGACACATGAAATAGTAACATAAGCCAGTTATGTTCTGTTGTTTAACCCAATCATACTTAATTGTAATTCATAATATAATCTGATCACTCTTTGATATCTGACATTATAGATGAAGAAAAGTCACTCGACTTGTCTATCAATTTAATTGCTTGGTGTTCACTCAAATGGCCTGCTTTCTGCAGATATAAAAGTTTTAAAAAGCTAGTAAAGTACTTTGCTTCACTTGTGCTGTGAATAAGCACAAAGAATGTATTAGCTATCATTTGATGCTAGGTAAAAAATACAGTGAAAGCCATTTTTCTTCTTTTTTTTTTTTTTTGTGCTGAGCAGCTAGAGGTAATTCCTAATTGTATTAAGTGAAAGAATTCTTATGATCTGTAGTGAAGTGGTGACTAAGTTTAGATCAATGGAATGGATGGCAAACGGCTTGTTATTTCAACTATTATTTTCTTCTCAAAAATATTAACTAAGTCTGATCTAAAGGAATAAGTTTAAAGGGAGATGATAGACAGATAAATGTTAGGTAGATAGATAAATGATAGCATATAGATAGATAATGGATATAATATATAAATGATAGACATATGCACATTTATACTTAGATTATGTATAATATATTGACAATTATATATGTATTACATATGTACATAGATACATATGTACATATGTACATTTACATATATATACATATATATACGTATACATATATATATATACACGTACATAGATGTCAGGTAAATAATAGATTTCTCCCAATAGGTAGTTGATAGATTGATGACTAAAAAAATACAAAGACTGTACATGATCTCAGGATTTTTATTGCTGTGATAAAACACAATGACCACAAACAGTTTACAGAGGAAATATACAATTTACAGAGGAAAGGGTTTATTTGCATTGTACATTCTTATCATAGTCCATCACTGAGGGAAGTCAGTTCAGGAACTCAAAAAAGAAACCTGGAGATAGGAACTGAAGCAGAAGCTGTGGAGGAATATTCTTTACTGGCTCGCGGCTCATGGATTGCTCATCCTGTTCTTCTGTACAACCCAGGACAACCGTCCCAGAGTTGACACTGCTCATAGTGAGGTGAATCTTCCAACATCAATAATCAATTTTAAAAAAACCACTACAGTCTTGCCCACAGGCCAATCTGATGGTAGAATATTCATAATTGAAATTCTGTCTCCCCAAATGAATCAAATTTATGTCAAGTTGACATTAAAGTAGCCAGCATCTAGATTTAGATTGGTATATAGATATATAGATGGTTAATAAGTGATATTAAATGGATAATTAGGTGACTGTTAGACAATAAATGGCATGCATTATTGATAGACAATAATAAGGTAGATAGATTTATGGTAAATAGAAAAATGATAGATGAATCAAAAGAAGGCACAGGACAGTTAGATGACAAGACATAGTTGTGACACTAGGTTCTACTAGGGAATCTTTTCTTAATATTCTACAACAATATGTATTTAGAACTTAGAATTATGCAAAAAGTAATTTTAATCATGTCATAATTATTTGTAATTTTCTAAATAAATTAATTCATTTGCTATTTTACAATACATATCTAAATGCAATTCTCCAAAGTTAGTAAGTTTTTAGCTAGTGATTAAAAAACATACCTAGGCATGCTAAGTCACTGACTTAGAATCCATAGACAAATATTCCTATACTATGTTTTTCTTTAGACAGTACTAATTAAAATAAAAATTACAAACAGCAGTAAGATCTCAAAGGAAATCCATCTACAAAAGGCATGTGTGTCCTCAAATGATAGGTCCAAGAAGACCAAAGGAATTAGGATTGCACTCACAATCTGTTTCTCCTGTTTTGGTGTTTTTATCTTGCCCATCCATCACAAACTCTGCCTGTCCTGGAGAAAGTACTCATCATTTATTTATCTTCAGAGACTGGCGCCTGAATTGATCTTCATTTCCATCATGCCCTGAACGAGAGAATCGTGAAAAGCAATTTGCACCAAGACATATGCTTTCTCGGAGAGAGGAGCATCAATGCTTTGCAGCCGTGCTACTCAGATCTACTTTTGCAGAATAACATAAAATTTTTAGGAAGGTCCCAGTCCATGTTCAGATAGATGTGGGCATAGTCTTGTGTTAATTTATCAAAGAAAATCTGACCTAATTTCTCAATTGTAGCTTCCTGCGAAAAACTATAGTTAATTTCAAGAACATGTGGTATGTAAAAATAGCTGCTTTGAGAATTATCAATTAAATTTGAATACTGTATGAGATCCATGGAAGCAGGAATATTTCTCTCTATGCCAACATTTATTTTTTGAAGAAGGTCACATAAGTTCTTCTTGCAGCCGAGTTAACTAATTAGTGATGACTAACACTCATGTGTACTTACTTTTCTGAAAGAACTACACACTACTAGCTTTACACACCATCTAATTTCAACCTCATAAGAATGCCACAGAGTGACAGATGTGGTACTGAACACCCGTAATCCCTTCCCTGAAGGTATTGTTATGGGAAGGTTGTGAGTACCATGGCAAAAGTATATCGTAGAATAATTAATATTAAATCTATTTATGTTGAATGACCACTTGTAAATTGTGAAGGGCAGATCCAACTCAGACATACATTTTATTCTATCTGTCATGATTCAGAAAAAGAAAACAAGCATCTACCCTTCAAAAAATGCTATATATGTCTATTAGTACAGTACGGTAGTGAATAGAGAGATGAAGAAATATTTTCAGATAGAAATTCTCCAGTCTGTAATGAAGATAAAAAATTATACATGCCTATATCAGAACTTTGGGTCATCATTACAAGTTAAACATTGTACAAATTTCTTTCTAAATGTATTTTAGTATTAAAAATTTTCATAACTTGGTATCTCTTTTCTTCAATCTATACAAAATTCAATTTCCTTTTTCTCTCTGATCCAGAAAACCACTACAATTTTTAAATTAAAATGCTTTGATTATATTCTCTAGCTTTGTAGAAGGATAATTTTACTTATCATATATATGAATATGTAGGTGACTGTTTTCATATAATTATCTGATTAAGTAAAATGAGTTTTTGTGAACATGCAATGCAGTGTAATCTAAGTATTGGTTTGGTGCAGGGCTTATAACGAAACCAGACTCAGAATTTGCTGGCCAAAGTCCTCTCTTTCCACTTGAGGCCGTATTCTCCCTTCTATGAGAAAAAAAGAAAGCCATTGTAGGGTGGGACATTCTTTGCTCTCAGTGTTCTCACGTCCATCTATATGCCAGATGTATCAATTTTTTCTTTCTTCATGCATCTTCAGAGGGTCCATTTCTCCTAATAAGCATGCAGGTGGGCCCTATAGGCAGGTCACTGTGCTTGGGCATGTGGATGTAATTTGTAACATTGTGTGTGTTTTATTTTAATTACATCTTTCTTCATCTATTACTTACTTACAATTTTGTATTCAAAATGAAGGATAGTAAAAATTACAGATTCCAAAAAAGCATAAATGCTCAGTTTGATTCAGAATAAGAAATATGCACAAGGAAGACCTCTCTCTCTCTCTCTCTCTCTCTGTCTCTCCCTCTCTCTCTGTATGTCTGTGTGTGTGTGTGTGTACACATATATACATGCATGCAGCCAACAAAGAAAAGTTCTTTGAAGATATACACTATGAAATCAAAGAATTAGCAGATGGGAAAGAACCCTGATTGATAATGTAGTGTCTGGTATACAGAGTTGGCCCTGTTATTTTTATATCTCTTTCATCATAAGTATTAAACCATATATCATTTTCTTTATGCACAAATAGAGCTTCCCTTACCATTCAGAGCTGATGCCTCAATCAAAATGAAATATCAAATTATGTTAGCTGTAGATCTGTATAAGACTACACAACACTGCCATGAGGTGACATTGTGACCCTTCAATATTCATAAACAACCCATATATTCTTAGCCCCAGTTCTGCTGACTTGCATAGCTTTCCATTCACCTAGAACAGGAATTGCTGTTTCCCAAGGAAGCATCAGGATGCTTCAATTTCAAGGCTTGAAAAAAATTCTTCAAAAGAGAAAAAAAGCATAGACATTGTCTCAATCATGTGCATTCTTGCAAGTTTCATGACGCTCTCACTATACTCTTGGAGTAAGCTAAGCATTCTGAATGTCGAAGGAAATAATTCTCACTAAATTAAAATATTAAAATTAAATGCTATTTAATTTTCTTAAGTATCTTTGGAATGATAAACTAGCTCACACTGGAATAGATTTTTTTCCTGAGTTGTAAGTTTTTCTAACGTAAATATATTTTCAGTGTATTCAACATGATCCCCTCCAAGGAAAAACTTCCGGTATCAATTACTCTGTCCTTTGAAACATTAAGACACATTGCCACCACAACTCTGTATTAATAGCACAACATTCTCATTTTGTTGGAGTTGGCTTATTTTACCTTTACCCATTATATAGATATGTGACATGTTTTTATTCAATTTTTCTGAATCAGCTTTATTGGGCATACTATACTTTCCAACTTTAAATTTTCTTCATGATGATTTTACTTTATTAGCACTATTTTCACCTGTGCCTGTGTATGTATGTACATAAAGAGTTACAATGAGGAATCTGTCCATTACTTGTGAATGTCGGATAATCCAGCTCTTACTGAGCCACAACAAAGCAGTTCTAGCTTCCTTTTGGGTTGCTTTCATAAAAGAACTTGACCAAAAGCAACCTGGAGAGGACAGAATTTATGTGGCTCACAGGGAGGGCGGTCAGGATAGAAGGAAGCAGGAACTGGAGCAGAAATGAGGGAGGAATGCTGCCTGCTGGGTTGCTCACTGGAGCAAGCTCAGCAAGCTGCCTGATGGAGTCCAGGCCTCCTTGACTAGAAAGAGCGCTACCCAGGATGGGCTGGGCCCTCCTGTATCAATTAGCATCAAGACAACATCCCATAGTCGTGCCCATTGGACAACCTGATCTGGGCAATTCTTTAGTTGAAGTCTGTATTCCCAGGAGCAAAGCCCAAAACAAAAAACTCACCAGCACATCAGCCTTATAGGACTTAGGGATGTCACAATTCCATGTGAATTTTAATAACAGTATGCCATTTTGAAAGCAATAAAATGTAACGAAAAAAAGGATACAATTCCATAAAATAGTGTCCAGTATGAAAGATTCATCCATTAGAATGTAAAGAAAATATGTAATAGGATATCAATATTATCCAAATGCAAATGAGCTTATTTTTCGTGTTTCTTATATGCACCTTAGTAAAAATTTAAAATTCATTTATTTAACTCTAGCAAAATATTTGTTTATTTTGAAACATAAAACCTTAACTTTACTCAAGATAATATTTTGCTTAATGACATCACAGTACTGAATATTGTTGGCATATAATAGGTAATAATTTAAAGTTTTTAATTTTATATCATGAATCCATGCTGAATTTGCTTATAAGATGTAACAAGGATTTCCCAGCTCTCGTGGGTGCTCTGAGTAGGTAATCATACTGTAATTGTCATTATATGTTTATAATCTAGCTTCCTCGTTTTCTGATGTGCATTTGCTATTTTGTCTGTGTGCCTATTTACATCATCTACAAAAACAATTAGATGAGAATGGTGATGGTGGAAAAACTTCTAGTAACATTGTTTTGGCTACATTGTGACATACAATGAAAATGCATGTATTACACACATAATAAACACACAAATAAACAAAACACAGATTCACACATATACACACACACACATACACATATATACACATACATACAAGCACACACATATGTAAACACAAATATACACAGATACACAAACTATACACATGCATACACATACAGCATATATGCATTTACAGACACATATAAACACACATAGAGCAACACACATATACACATACACACTAACATGTGCATATGTATACACATACACATAAACACATATACATGTGAACACATATTCATACATAAGCATACATGCATATGTACTTACGTATATGTGTATATCCACCTATCCAATTTCAATTGTGTTAAATGATTTTCATGGTAGTATGTAACATTATTACTTTTCATATATTTTTGAACAAAATAATCTCTATTTAAATATTTACAATATGTCATTGACCTAATTAGCAAAGCCAGAGAAAGATAGTGGTAACTGTAAAATGTACTGTTTTTACAGAGACAATAGTGAAGGGTAAAAATTATGTACAGACTAGGTAAAAGGAATAGAATAAAAATCCACCTTAATTCTGAGTCATTTTTAAAAATCTATTTGTAGTGATGTGGAGAGATGTTCCATATGCAAAACACTCTTGGGGTAAGTATGAAGACCAGAGTTCAAATTTTTAATGCCATTTTAAATGTTAGGTAGGTATGGGTCCTAGTATAACCCAGAATCATGAGAAGGCTATGGTATTTCCAGAACAAAATGGGCAGAAAGATTAGCTTAATCAGTAACTCCTGAGTTCAAGGAGGAGCAAGAGTCTTTGAGGAGTAGATAAGAATGGTACTAAGAACTTACAAATATACAGAAAATAGTATAAGGATCTGGAGTGGCAACTTCATGGTTAAGAGTGCTTGTTGCCCTTGATCAGGACTGACATTCAGTTCCCAGCACACACAAGAAGGCTCATAACCACCTCTGACTCCAGTTTCAGGACATCCAGTAACCCCTTCTAGCCTCAGTAGGCACCAGACACACCAGTCTTTTCACATACGTAAATAGAAGCAGACACACACACACACACACATGCCTAAAATAAATCTTTTAAAAACAAAATATCACCAAATGAAACAAGTCTACAGATTTATAATTTATTTGGGGAAATTTCACACACTAGGAAGAAAAGGAGATTGTAAAATTCTTTTAGAAATAACAGGTCCCAGCGAAATGACTTAGGATGGTGTTAGAATCACGATCCTGCAAATCAGGAGCAAGCAAAGTGAGGCTTGCAACATTTTGAAGAGGAAGATTTTATTAGCCACATCACCAAATATGAGACTAGATTGAAGACGCTTTCAATCAGGTAATTGGTTTATCCACTCTTATGTCTGAGAATCCTTACCACAGAAGAGGCTAATAAAGTAGAAAAGATGGCCAGCAAGAGGTAAAGTCACTACCTCTGGATAACAAATGGAACAGGACAGTTAGGGGTTTCCCGCTGTGTTTAACCAAATAATGCTTGTGACTATTCAAGCATAATTATAAAGAAAGAATCACTTCCTTTGAATTTTAAAATAGACAAAAAGAATTAGCTTAAATGTCTGAAAACACCTTCCCAGCTTAGAACCATTGTGAGGTATGTAGGTTTTACAAGAAATCCACTCACAAATATGAGCCACCTCAACAGTCATTGAAGTATTTGTTATCTCCTCACAAACTTGGCTGTCTCTCTTTGCAGTCAAAAGATCAAATTACCCTTTTATTTTATATAAATACACTCAAAATAGTAAGAGAAGAGGATGAGTGAAGCTATTCACAAGAGGCCACATTACCATTAAAAATTGACTTTGGCTCTGAGGGGAGAGTTGAAAGCAGACTATGTCCTTAGAAGAAGCATTTGATGTAGCTGAGTGAGTCACTGGTGTGTCCCTACCCTTCTAATTGATGCGCACAATAAAAGCTAATGTTCTGAACCCGTTATCAGGGTCAAGGCAGATGTGGGAAATTAAATAATGCGCTTTAGCTTTTCCAAAAGCACATAAGATGATCAAATGGACATGTGTTCAAATCTACTTGTGAGCAGTGCTGTCTATTGTTAGAATTAAAGTGACAGAGAGTTTAGTTTGTATGTTTTGAGCTTAAGTGTCTTTACAGCAATATTACGATGCTGTGAAGAGAATATAAGATTGAATATGTAGTATTGAACTTCAGGATGTATTTTACATTTTCTGAAGTCTCATTTCCTGATCTTTATGATCATATGATAATTTTAAAAGGCCCTGGTCCTAGGGAGAATACATCTACTGGGTCAGGTTCCAGTTATTATTTTAGCTTCTGACAGAAGTACATACATGGATACATTATATCTGTCTGCATAACATTAAAGAATACTCTAGAGTTTTGCAGAACACTAAGGTGCTGACAAAAAAAAGTAGAGAAATATTCTTAAAGAAATAGAGATTCTTAGAACAAATACATAGACTGATAATTTTCTTATTACTAGATTATCTCCTAATAGTTATTTTCAACCATTGATCTCACTGCCCCATTTATAGGAAGACAATGAGATTTTCTACTCTCCCACTTCGTAGTCGTGAAGCAAGAATGGAAACAGTAGTCACATAAATCCTGGATATTTTGGTGGAAATGCAAGATCACAGCAGAGCCACCCAGACAGTGACCATAGTCTTTTCCCATATCTAAACATAAATTAATCTCCTGAGGCAGCCCTGCCAAGGAAGAGATTAGGGACTGTACCTACGCAGTTAATAACTGTAACACTAGTTATTACTGTGATCACTGATGTAGATCATTGGCTGAACCTGGGCCCCTGTTCTTGGCTATGAGATAAGAAATTACAGATATTTGTATCTCATTTCAAAATCTGTCTTTGGCTTGAAAAGCAGCTGCTGGAAACATCTCCTTAAAGGAATTCTCATGGGTTCAGAGGCATTGTGTTGAGTGTTGATGATGATGATGATGGTGGTGATGATGATGATGGTGGTGGTGATGGTGATGATGATGGTGGTGAGGATGATGATGATGATGATATCATGATGACAGCAACAACCACTCTCCACTCTACTACTGAACGTAATATCTATAGCTTATCCATCATTACAGAAATTCCTTGAAGAAGATGATGCTGTCATAGTAAAATGAGGTAACCGAAGGAAAAAAAAAAAGGAAAAATGTAATTGTCGTAGGATCAGTCAATTTATACACTGTAAAGCCAATATTTAAACCAAGGAAAAATGATTTTGAGCATTTATGTATTGACTTATGCTGTCAGTGTCCATGCATCAGGGAACTGAAAATGTAGTTGTAAATGTTTAACGCCACTTCAAAATTATTCCTTTCGTTAGCTTTTGCATTCGAATACCAATGACCAAAATATCTGAGAGAAAAGGCAGAAAAGAATTATTTTGGGCTCACAAATTCTAAGTTCAGAGCAGAGTTTTATGGCTCCTTGTGTTAGGGAGAGCATCATCGTCATCAGATAGCATGATCGAGGATGATTTTCACATGACGGTGAACAGGAAATTTAAAAGAAGCAGAAAGAGCCCAGGTTATGCTCCCAATGATCTGGTTCTTCTCAACAGGTCTTATCTTCCATTTTTCCACAGCACATTCCAGTATATTATTCAGAATTTTAATCTATCCATGGATTAACTCATTCATATCATATCAGAAACCTCATCATGAAATCAGCCACACAGCTCCATTTCAGATTTGTGATATGCTCATTTCTTAGTCTATTTTTAATTCCATGAATTTGACAATACTAGTCGTTATACTCCGAAATGATAGGAAGTCTAGGATTCAAATATGGCATACCCAACAGTAAAGTTTGTGAAGATAAAAGAAGTATAATGTCCCCAAAGCAATCCTTTCAGGAAATCAAGAACACAAAGGCTAAAGATGGAAATACAGTGGAAAGAATGAGATATCAACATGCCCTTAGCATGTGCCCTGTTCTTAGTCAGAATTTTCTGATACTTTTCATCTGCACCCCAATGGTGCAGACTGCATAGGGTATAATGCTGATTTATTAGAGGACTCCAAATATAAATTCTATAAATTTCCTGATTTAGATCAATGAAAAGTGGGTTGGGAGAAATCTTATCAGGGAGCAAACTGAAGATCGGGTTAGGGTTAGGGTTTTAAAGGCAGACTTGAGTTAAAATAGTAATTTTGGAGATAAGGTCAAATCATTAATTATGAAAAAATAAATAATATTGTGTTGTAAGGCTCTAAAACACTTTCATATCTTGGGGGATTTTGATGAATGGCAGCTCCTTATTCTTAGTCTCTCTGGGAAAGGAATTTCATACACCAAAAGGAAACTGTAGTGCTTATGCTTGTGGTGCTGTTAACAAAACACCAGACTGAAACAAGGCAGGAAGACATTTTGGTGCACAGATTTAGAGGACTAAATCCTTGGTAGCTTGAGTCCTTTTAAAATGGTAGAATATGATTGCAGAGAGGGACTTGTGGCTGAAGAGATTTGTTCACTGTGTGATTGATCAGGAAACAGAGAAAAAAAGAAACTGCTGAAATGTCAGCACAGATTTATATTCTGCCCCCCTCCTTATTTTAAGTGGGTTTCCCACCATTGGATAATGCTACAAATATTCAGGGTGGGTCTTCCCTCATCAGTTAATCCGTCATGGAGCCTTCCTTAGAGACACACCAGGAGTGTGCAGTACCTAGGTGATTCTAAATAAACTGGGCTATAAATACAGTGTCATCGGCTTTCCGAACCAGCTATCAGAAAAGGTGACTCTGGTCATTTGCCATTGTACTGAGAGACCTCTATTTTCACAAGATACTTTAAAAACAAGAAAAAAAAAATAAAAGTGCTTTTTTTTTTCTGGATAATATTTCCCTAGCAGATAACTCTGCTAACTTTCCACTCTCCTTGCCAATGAAATCTTCTGAAGATCACTTAGGATCCTTCTTTCCACACTGGGGACAGTAATTCTATAATTTGGGACACATCTTGATGCATTAAATAAGTCACAAAAATAAAATGAGGAGTCAGCTTAAGAAGGGAAACATGTTTAAAACACGATTTCCTGTAGCTTTCAAATTTAGTAAAACATTTGTGTCTAACTGAATAATCAACACTTAAGGAGCCTGGAGTTATGAAGGTGAGAGGACTTAAATTATGTACAGGCAATCAGCAAGTCTTTTATTATTTTTATTGTTCTAGAACAAGAAAATGTTGCCTCTTTTCTTTTCAGGTGGCTTAAAAGTAGCTGAATATGTTGAACTTAATGTGGTTTCTGAGAATGCTGACTTCCTGAATAAGAATGAAAAACACTAAATTTCTGCTTAGAAACTGTTGGATTCAATCAGTCTTGTAACGATTTTGCTTTTTAAATGAGCATATTCCTGTAAGACCAGAGAAAAATCCCCTCACATTGCCTATCAATACTACCATAAAAAGTAATGATGCAATACTTAATTACCATGTGGTATGACTTTTTATTTGAGCATTTTAAAGTATTAGTACAAATATCATAGATCATATTTTCATGGAAGACTTAAAGAGAAGTGAGGCAAACAGATTTGTTACATGGGGATTTCAGAGTGAGAAGTGCTGTTTTTCCTAAAACTAATTTATGCCTGCTTCTCTAAACTATCTCTGGTTTTATCTTTTTACTATTTTTAGCTCAATTGCAGAGATTCTTCTAAAGCAATTGCTCTGGTTTTAACCTTTGCTAAAATTCTCTCCAGCGTGCTGAACAATCCAGGACACTTTCCAAAGTGGTTCTTCAGTTAGTTATTTTCAATTCCTCTTTTCCATTCTGTGCTATGGCAAGCACAGAGACAAACAATGCCAACATCATGTGTCCTTCCTTTCTCTTCATTTTAAAACTGAGCGTTTGTCGTGGTGTCGAATTCCATGCTTCCATCCACATTTTGATAAGTATTAATGCCACAGCTTTCCCATCATGATAGGGCTTCAATAATCATCGTGCACAGCTCTCTCTCTGCTGTATGTCGACTTAGACCCTTCCGTTCGATCCCCAGAAATGACGGAGGTGAATCACATGGTGATTCTAGTTCTAAGTTTATGAGAAAACTCCATATGGATTTCGATACTGGCTATACTTGTTTTCACATTCCGTAGATGTGTATGCAGATTCCTGTCACCCGCTCATCCTTACCTGGATTTGTTTTCTTGATAAGATTATGTTTTCATGAGAAAATAATTGTTACCAGAAGTCATCACATTAAGTAAAACAAGAAAGATGCAGAAATGTAAATATCACATGATTATTCTGCTTATATAATCTGAATTAAATATGGAATTAAAGTAGAAGAGCCAATATTGGGGTCAGCAAGAAGGGAGCAGGCAAGAGACTGACAGAGTCACGTGAATGTGATCAAAGTACATGATACGCATATATAGACATGACATAATAAAATCCACTATGCACCATTAATATAGACTGATCAAATAATTTTTAATGACATTACATGGCCTTTGGCTCCCTAGTCTTCATATTCCTATTTATTACCTTGTTCATTGACCCTGGGTCAGGACATGTCGTTAAGATCTTTGAGGCACCAGCAAGTGTGCTACAAGCAGAGACTGGACAGGTCCCAAACCTAGGACATACTTTTCCCCTCATTTTCCTCAGATTAACTGTGATGATGTCAAATCCAATGGGATTTCATTCTTGAGCAAAATAAAGATCTTATTGAAACACCACCAAGATGGCATTGTAGCAGGAATCAAAAGAAAAGAACTTCTTGATATAAATTAACCAAATATGCACTACACTGAAGGAAGGCTTTGTACCGAGTCCCTGCTCTGCCTCTTACTCTTAGTGTGATATTCATTTAAACTTTCTGTCTCTCTGTACTGTTTTCTGTGTTTGTAATATAATGACATTAATACCTACAACATAGGATTTATTATGAGTAATTACTTGAATTAATAGCTTATAAGGTATGCGATAGTATATAGTATATGCGTGTTTGTATAAATATTTGTCAAATAGTTAGGTTTTGGACATTAGACCTTTATGAGAATAAGCCCTTCATGAAAGTTTAAAGAGATCAGTTAACCAGAGACCTTAGACAACTACAGACAAAGCAACTTGAAGTAATTCATTATTTGGGAGAAAAAAACCTTAGGGATGAAAGATGAACAAAATTGCAGTTAAGACCTCTCTCTCTGATTCAGTCTCCCTGCAGAAATAGCAAGGGAAATAACTCTTTCCACACCAACATACTTTCACTAAAGCTTAAAAATTCAGAAGAAAAGCCACAGTACCTACTTGTGTCTAAACAAACACAAAAAAAAGCACAGTGAAGGAAGCAGAAGGATAGAGGTAACTCAACACCAGCAGTCTAACTCGCTGGTGAGGTCTGTGCCAAAGGAAGAGAGATAAGTCACGGCCTTCAATTGGAAGTTCTCTACCAGGGCCACCATGGGGAAATGCAGGATTGCCCACAGTCCAATCACCTCTACCACCAGGCCAGTCCCTTGGTGCTGTTAGACCAGGCAAATAACAGCAGCCACCAAGCTCCCTTCAACTTCAGGCAAAAGAGAGACAGAAAGACTACCTGCTCTGGGGTGATTATACAGGGTTTTGTTTCAGTCCAGTGCTACACTTGCTGTGGTGAGACCCAGTATATAGCAAAAACTGTATTAGGGACAGAGGTTACAGAAAGGATCTGTAGTCAGGCTTTGCATGAGACCATGAACCGATAGAAAAATTTCAATTTGCCATGTGTCATTCCCTGTGTTGGGCATACCTACCCATCTTCCAAACAGGCAGATAGTCACAGCCTCCAAAATGACCCAGCCCAAGGCAGAGGTGTGCAACCTTGCAGATAGACTACTGAGTCATCCTGCTTCACTGCCTGCCCAGCTTGAGAACCTGGGCTTTCCCAAGACAGCAGGTCCATCCTTCTAAGAATCTCAGATAAAATCTTACTTAGTATCAGTTTGGAGACTGAGAACTGCCTCCATCAGCAGTCTTCCAATCCTAGTTGGCCCAATGCCATGACAGAGGCCATTTACTTGGAGTAGAACAAAGTAAGAAGCCTGAGACATCAGCCTCCAACTCAGCGCTCAGAAGGTAAAACCTAAAACTAGCCACAGCCTTATTTTCCTCATCTGCTGGTCTGCTTTGGGGAAGATCCTCTAGAACTGGCCTAGTACTGAAGGAAGACTCATGCCCCAGTCTATCAAAGTTGCATTCCATCCAGAATCACATGATCATAAATGGCTAATTGCAGTGATCTTGGGCATGAATCTACCCCAGCAATAAATACTCCATAACACGGGAAGTTTGGGTCTTATCAGAGAATCATATAAATCGTGGTGGAGAGTGGGCTTATGAGTGAAGTAGCCTATTGGTATTAGTAGTCTCAAGTGGGACACAGAAATCTCGGAGACTAGCCATCTTCTGAGATTGTTCTGAAGTGCTCTCTCAAGCCAGTGTTAAGCATCAATTACTTGTGCCCATTCAGATCCATGGATAGGTGGGTGGAGTACAGGCTCCACTCTGTTGATATAGAAACAGCTTCTTTGGGTCAAACTTGAGTATAAACTCATTTCTAGTCCCAAAGTACACAAGAAGACTATCTTAGAAGAAACTATTGTAGTGATCACAGACTAAGAAGAGATGAGAGAGCTTCATTTCTAAAGATAAACCAACGGAGAAAATAGACTGAATCTCACAGCTAGATGAAGTCACAATCCAGCAATACCATTTAAGCTTTCTCAGCATCACAATATCACCTAATACTTACAAGGTGCCCTAAGGTGACTGGGTATGAGGAATAAGTATCCTAGAACTTTAGGAAGGAAATTGCAGTTAGTTATTTTAAAGAAACTCTCAGTTATAAGTAAACACAGGAAAACCTGTTAGTATTCAAAGAATGAATAAAGGATAGTAACTTTTAAAAAATGTAATTCTTAGACTGAAAATATAGTGAGTAAAATTGCAAATGTGGAAGGAGATATCAAACAAATGCTAAAGAGAATCAGTGAGCTCAAAAACAAGTTATCTGAAAATGTACAGTTAGAGGAAAAACTAAGAAAAAGAAACTTTATGGAGATATTAAAGATAGTATTAAGAGAGCAAATATTGAAGTCATTAAAATTCAAAAAAGACAAGACAATGTCAAAATAATATAAAATTTATTAAAGTGAATACACAAGCACCCAACCTGAAGAGGAATAAAAATATCCAGGTGTCAGGGAGGCAAACGACAGCAGAGCAGGTTCAACCCAAGGGATCTCGCAATCAAGACCTCCAACAAGAAAGATGAGAAGAGGCTCAAGGCTGTGAGAGAAACAAATAATCCATAGGGTTCTCCCAGTTGACCTGTTACCAAAGTCTCAATAGATCCCATATAGGACTGGAAAGAGTGGCATGGAGTTTTCCTAGTGCCAAAAAAAAACAAAACAAAACAAAACAAACAAAACAAAACAAAAACACTTGTCAAGTAAAAAACAAAACAAAACAAAACACTGTACTCCGCAAAGCAATCTTGTAGAAACAAAGGAGTGAAGTCATTCTGACATAAACACAAGCTTAGAGACTGTATCCTCTCAAACCTGTTCTGCAATAGATACCTAAGCATGCGATTCAGACTTAAAGAGACATTAGAAGTGCATACTTTTTAAAGAGAAAAATCAGAGGCTTGCATATATTGATGGATCACAGATACACCAAATCAGTCTGTTAGCTAAATGTTCCAGACATTTTACATTCAAATATTAATTAATTATGCTATAAATAGGTATAGCTGTTTAACATTAGCTATTTAACATAGCTTCCTATATATCATTAATAAGCAACATAACACATAGCATATCAGAAAGGAATTTTGTATATGAATCAGGTAGCTGGCTTTTAACTAAGAAACTGGGTAGATGGAAACTTTAGGCTGCTTTTCTGAATTTAGATATATTTGCTAAAAGTTCATTTAAATAGGTTTGAACATCTCAAACTTTGTAATTATGAGATGAGAAATTGTTTAAAATAGATTTCCTTTTGAGCATCACATAAACAAAGCTGATCTGTCAAATCATTAAGCTTCATATGCATCCTCAGCATGCTGATTAAGTTTGCTTTGGGTATATATCCTTCAGTGGGGGTGTCACAGCATATGGCTGTTTTATTATTGCCTCTGTGGTGCTTCATACTTTTTGTCAGAATGATATTACCAATTTATGTCCCCACCAATAATTTGTATAAGAGTAATATTTTTAGATTCCACATAAATGAGATAATGTGGTGCTTGTCTTTTTTGGACTGATTTATTTCACCGAGCAATATCCATCCCCCAATTCTTACTGATACAAATGACAGACTTTGATTATTTTTTATGGCAAAATATAATTCAATTGTGTAAATGTACCATCATTTCTTCATTCATCAGTCAATAGACAGTCACATTGTTTCAATATCCAGCTGTTGAGAATGGGACTGCATTGTACAGAAGCAGAATGCTGGTGACCCGAGACTAGGAGAGTAAGGAGGGAGGCCAGGAGTAGAAAAGTCTATCAATGAGTATTCCTAATTACAATTAGGAGTAAGGTGCTCTGGTGTGATGTTGCACAGCAGGGTGACCATAGAAAACAATAATATACTGAGCAATGCAAAAGGACAGAAGGCTGTTGACTATTTCCCCCAAAAAACAAATGATAGACATTTGAGGAGATGCATATATATATATATATATATATATATATATATATATATATATATATATATGCATATATATATATATATATACACACACACACACACACAACACATACAGTTCTATAACATGTGTATTAAAACAATGTGTGATACTCCATAAATATGAACAATTTCTATGTGTCAAATAAATACACAAATTTTATAAATATGAAGACAGCTTAAAACTTATCTCTTGTTGAAAAATTTTGCTTTTTATTGGCAAGAAGATAAATTAACAGGTTTTCATTTTTTCTGTTCTTTATTGTTTCTGAATCCAAGTTAGATTATCTTTGATAAAATGTTACCCTCCATATTTTTAATAAAATACAGTATATAATTTGGTACATGAGTTTTGATCTTTTGTTATTTTCAATGTACTATAAGATAGATAAATCTTTCTGAGAAGTGTTAACACATCTAGAGTCATGGCTTATATTAAGTATTAGACTCAGAAAGGCATTGGATAACATAGCAAGCATTGTTTAATAAAGTCATTTCCTTCTTGGAGAATGGACAGATAGTCCTTATCCTCGGTGTGTAAAGTGTAAGGGGAAGTCCACTGTGGGTATTTTAGAAAGCTATAGATCACCTTCATATGGTTGATGGAACTAGGTAAAAGCAAAATTCTGAACATAAGATGTCTCTTGCTGAGAAAAGTCAACAATGATCTTAGATATTCATCATGATTCTCCGGGAAAGAGAACAAGGGAATATATCAGAAAAAAAGAGGAACAGGAAGTTACTTAAACAAGACTCTTATGAGAAAAATTAGCTGGGTAAATACCAGTCTAATTCCACTTCTTGTCAGAACTATGACTACACAGAAAATATTTCGGCTTCATGAAATATTGAGTTTGGTGAAGCTCAAGATGCCTGGCACGAAACACTTAATCAGGCAGTGCAGCCACCCAGCATGTCCAGAAACGAGAAGCATAATTTAAACCTGAAAGTTCAAAATTCTATGTGTCTAGCCTCTTCTGATTCATCAAAGACAACAATCAGTTATTAACGGAGTGACACGTTATGGCTGAATATATAAGGCCTTCAATTTAATTTCTTCCTGAAAATTTCAAATATGCTCCATGGCTGAAAAATAATACTGAAACTAGTAACTGCTCTCCCTACCTCTGAATCAGCTACCATTGCACAGCTTATGTAGAGAAAGATACTTCCTGTTTGCTCGTCACTAAGCAACAGTCTGAATCACTGTGCCAGAAAACCAAGGATAATGATCTTTCAAACACACTTATTGTCTAGTCAATAAGAAGATCCAACTTTAAAAGTAAAGGGTTTGCTTTTTTCTTGTATATGACTCCTTCTAAAACCATGTCATTGGTTGACTTGCCTTTGTTGGTCACTTTCCAATGTCCTCACAGAGAAAACATCAGCTTCCTTGTTTACTTTACGTGGAGGCATCATTGGGAGCAGACGTGATCCTCTCTACAAATCT
Source organism: Cricetomys ansorgei (assembly GCA_026225945.1). Taxonomy (NCBI): domain Eukaryota; kingdom Metazoa; phylum Chordata; class Mammalia; order Rodentia; family Nesomyidae; genus Cricetomys; species Cricetomys ansorgei. Next base: position 2,045,946 of record JAMJFZ010004091.1, on the reverse strand, counting down.
CTCTCTGTTTTTCTCTCTGTCTCTCCTCTCTATCTTTGTCTCTGCCCTCCCCCTCTTTCTACCTATCTCTCAAAATGTTTGAGCAGTCATGAGTCCTAGTAGCCCTTTTATATATTTGGTGAACTAGTGAATCTTACTTTTGTTACCCTAGGACCAGGAATTGCAAACAGAAACTACTTATGATGTGTTTAGTGAATAAAACTCAACCTTTTTCTGTTATTACCGACATGGTGTCACTTAAAGATCACAATGTTTTATTTCTCTATGTCCAGCATCCTTCTAGTGCCAAAGCTCCTACTGGTGCCAATATCAACAATTCATAACCTCTATTTCCTATAATCTTGTTGGGCTTCCAAGGCCAGAAAATTCAAGAGGAGTTAGTCAATGGAGTAAAGTTATCTCTCTATGCTATTTCCACCTATGGAGAGCTTGGTGCTGAGCTATTGACGCTCCCAGAATGATCTTGGATTTAAACCCAATAACTACAAACCCAAGGCAGCAAATCCACCACTAAAGGGATACATAGCAGTGAATATTTGCAAGGTAGATAAAACAGCTTTACAATGAGTTTACAGGTTAGTAAATCACTGAAAAGCAGCAACAAACCAAAAGGAACTTTAGGCTCAAGAGAGCTGTTTTTTTTCTAATTTCCTTACGAGAATGATCCTCTTCTGCACTCCACAGAGGCAAGTGTATATTTACTGGAACCTTGCAGATTTTCAGGGCACTTCTTTTGTCATAATGCATTAGAATTATTTGAAATTGTCAAAAAAAATAAGTTAAAAGATATCTCAAAACAGCAAATTTTTAAAATCTCAAAATTATTTTTTTTCCTGTTGTAAAATAATGTTTTCTAAAATGCTTTCTTCAGTGAGTTCTAGCCTGTGCTTTGATAAAAAAGTTTTCTATAGTAAGCTGTCAATGTATCAGAGATCTTTAAATACAGGCAGAGAAAGCAAGGCACTTTCCAGGTAGTAAATGAGCTAATGATGTGTTTTCATTGAATTTCCATTTTTAGCGATATATAACACACAGGAAGTTTTACAATCAAACTGTGCAATAGACTTGCAATAGACACAGCAGGGTATGGCCTCATCCTTTCCTGAAACTCATTTCCCGCTCTCAGGGCAAAGGTTTGACTTTCATGGTGGTTTTATTTGTATTTATCCTTATAGTTACAACAAAACATCGTACTAGTCTTTCTCAGTATATGTATTTTATATATTAATTCTCTTCATACTTACCAGAGTCTCCTTATTTTATATATCCCCTCTCTCCAATTATCCTATCAAGCACTCAAAACTTTATCAGTACTCAATATTCACATTATTTTCATTGTGTGGCAACTATTTAATGTTCAGCCAGGTAGCAGTAGTTGCTTTCTCCAAATTTTCAGCAGAACCACAAAATTCTTCTCAGACTAATCCGATTAACGGTATCTGGAGCCTCGTTTGCTATTCGCATCTTTAAAATGCCTTGGTGTCTTTCATCAGGTTATATAGTACTGGGGACAGAAAAGGCCAGCTCTAAGTACTGTTATGTTTCACAATTCTCCTGGATGCCTCTGCAATTTTCAGGTGAATCAGTCTGCACCTCCAGCCTAACAGAATTTTATACAGTTTTTGCTTCCTTAATAGTCACCCTTTCTTGGCTTCTTCTTTTGTTCCTCTGGATCAGTAGACCATAGATGATGATTAAATATGTCTAGTAATGTGATCTACAAGGAAATTTCAATTGCTTCCATCTCTCATTTTAGTAGAGAATTCCTCTAGCTGTCTGAAATGTTTTGTATAGAAGGCAGAGCTGTTAGACTTGAGCAACACAGAATGTCTTTGTGACACCTTATTCTCAATTAATTTGCTTGGTTATAAGGTTGGAAGGAAATTTATTTTTTCATCTGGATGCTAGAGTCACTTATTCTACCATTTTTAAAACATATTTTACTTTTAGAATGGGTCATTCTTCCCTGGATTGTGATATACTTGTTGTCATTCTCTGTTTCTGAGTTGTGCAAAAGGGTTTTATCATCTTTTGATTTATATGTTATTTAATGGGATTTATTATGTACCTTAGTGTGGTTCCTTCAGGCTGATTTAAGAAAGAAATGTCAATGAGGGAAAGGAGAATTTGATCAGGAACTGGAGTCAGTTCAGAGAAAATACTTACCAAAAACCAAAGGGTTTTAAAGGAAAAAGCAAAATGAACTGTAGGGTATTCAGATTTCCAAGTTGAATTGGTCTGTACACAGTAGGAAAATAGCTATTCTATTGTATGATTATCATATACAAAAAGAGCAGGGCTTATATTCAGAAAACCACAAAAACAAAACAATGTTTCCAGTAGAAAGTGACTTGCTTCAGGATGAAAACTATGTGTCAGGTCTGGAGAGATGTTCAGTAGTTAATGGCTTATACTGCTTCCAAAGGACCTGAGTTCAGTTCCCAGTACATGTATCATATCTAGCAGCTCACAGCTACTGATACCTCTACTCCAGGTGATCTGTTGCTCTCTTCTGCCTATGGCACATGTTCATACATGCACACAAATGCACACAATAAGCTGATAAAATATTTAATAGCTGTGTGTATGTGGGAACACACATGTATGTATTAGGTATGTATGTATTCTGTGTCTGGGGTGGAGTGCAGGTGTATAAGTATGCTCTGACTATGCACTGTGAAATATTTAGATATAGGAAGCAAGCCAATGTCTTTGTTTCAAAACTGCACCATGATATTCCTCAGTTGTTCACATCCATTCTCAGTTCTTCCATGATTCTCTAGATCGCCTCTGAAGTCTTGTTATTGTCTCTTTCCTATCCTATGTCTCTCTTTTTTTCTTCTTTTCCACATAATTTCCTCAAATCTTGTCAAATTTGGCTTATCTTTTAATTTTGTTTTTGACTATTATCATTTTTATATTAATATAAGCACAGTTTCTTGCCATTTTCTCCCCTTCTTTTTATAACATCTATCTATGTTTATAGAGGTAATACTTTTTATTCTCTTTGATATGACTAGGAGCTATAATATTTTTAAAATCCATTTTCTGTCTTTCTGTGTCATATGTATTTTGCCTCAGAGGTCTGTGCTTTCCATGGAATGTGTTGGCCACACTCTCATTTCTCTATAGACTTTTAGTCTTTTCTATTTGTTTGTTTTAAGCACAAAGTGTTAAAAAGTAGGAAGCTCCCTAAGTGAGTGATCATACAGTACCCACCATAGTGAGGCAGACTGTCCCAATAGGCCATCTGATGATGAGACCATGCCAAGTATTCCTGTGTGACAGAGCTCTAGTCGAGACGAAATGGTCAAATTCAAGATGCCTAGTTCTACAAAACGACTCTACTTGTCTTTGAAATAAATCTGTAATGTTATGAGAGAAAGTGGGGGCAGGGGGAGAGCGATGGATTTGGTCTGTTCTCAAAGATAAGGTACAATGCAATTGCAGACTCCTCGAAAAACCCATGACAGAGGGCATAGGAGACTCGAACTAGGCCATGTAAGATAATATTCATAGAACGTTCCTCACCTCTCACTGCCCGTGGGGCTGCAGAATCATGGCTCCATGTGGTGCTTACAGAACACTTAGCATTTCAGTACCCTTGCTTCTGCCTTAGCACCTGTTTTTCTTGGAAAAGCATCTCACTCAAATGGTCTGCTTCAGTTATTCTGTTCCTTTCTTTAAAATTTCTAACATTTTATTCTTCAAATAATTTTGTGAGATTAGGAAAAAGAGGTACCTCCTTGTGTTCGATAACCCGTATTCAAAAAACAAATCTGAAAACATTTTATATATTTATCTAATTCTTTGATAGATTCTAACTTGTGCTCACACCTTAACTACACCTTTACAGAAATTTCAATTAATAATAAATGATCAAAGGACAAGAGTTTAAAAGATCCTTGTCACATCAATTATCTGTATTCAATTTAGGTAAGTGAAGTATCAACCTCTCATAAAAGTACATGCAAACCTTTAGTATTCTTCAAAAATCATATGTATTTATGTGATAACACTAAAAAATTGGGAACAAATGGATTAAAATAACTTCAAATTAGTTGCTTAGATTAATTTCTTCATTAGAGTTCAAGGTGTCTCCTGTGCATCAAGTTTTCAACTTTTAAATACTATTAATATCTTAATTTCATGGCATTGGTGAAAATTAAGAGTAACACTGTGGTAATATGTCCCATTAGCATTGGTTCTCATTAGTATACATTCAATTTTAAAGAGTGTTCTCAAAACAGATAAATCCAAGAAACCAGGAGGATCAGTTACAGTGATGGAACCCACAAACTCACACATATACACACATACACACACACATATGATTATTTATATATATATATATATATATATATATATATATATATATATATATATATATATATATATATCTTAAAAAATTAATGCTTCAGTCTTGGAACAAATTGGAACACACTTTCATCCTGTGCGTAAAGGTCACTCTTAGTTGAACACATAGAAAACAAGAATTTCAGATAGAGAAATAATTCAGCTTCTACAGTGTTGAGTGATCTTTATGGTTCACGATGCTTTCTTTGAAAAAGTTCTATTCCTCGTTCCTAATAAAACAGCATAATAACAATAGTTTTTTAAACCAATTTATATAAACATGTGCTTTGAGTACTAACCTTATCCACTAAAACAGGCACAGTATTGAAAGTGAGGGTGAATCCTAAGAAACAGCCCTGGCCTGGCATCTCCAATCATCTTCAAGTCTCCTCATCGGAGAAAACAACTGAGGAGTCCTCAATGGCATGTAGGTGGCCTTTGCAAAGTGTGAGGAACACAACTGAGGACAAAGGACAAGAAAGAGCCCGTTGTCCTGGCAAGCACTACACCCAGAGGGAGCATAGATAACCGAAGTGTTAGTCTCACCTTCAAAACATCCAAAGCACAGCACTCCCATCGTTGTCTTTCAATCTATGTCAGAATTTTTTCAAAAAGTGGTTCCCATTAAGAATGCCAGATAACAACTGCTATGTTAAATAGATGATATTACAGTGGCAAAATTCTTCAATGCCTTTCCCATTCTGAAAATTATAATCTTATTTGGAGGCCTCACCTCAAATAAGTGTTAAGCACATACAGTGTATGCTGCATTCCGATTTATAATAGCAGAATAAGGAGGAGGGGTTGTTGTTCTTATTCTTGTTGCTTGTTTGTTTAATAAGCCATCTGAAAGAAACATTTTACAGGTTGGGGTAATAATTCTTTGGTGTTGGAGACCTTTGTAAAGCATGCCGTATACTGAGATAGTGTTTTCCTCTGTTTCTTTGAAACAGGTAATAGGGCCAGTCAATGGGAGGAATCATGACTGGCTTTTATACCATTTCATGCCCAATTTGCTCACGGAAACCTGAAGTGTTGTGTCTATTTACCTTGGGAATCCTCTAATGGAGCCTCCCTAACACAATTTGCCATAGCATTGGCTACATCCTTCACTGGAGCTGAACACTCACACAGAGGCATCACGGGTCAGCTTGTTATCTCTTGAAACGTATCTAATTCTAAGGACTATTTCTATGGCTGAAAGGCAAAGACATTTAATATAGTTTTAAATTTTTTAATGTTATCCTGATTATAAATGAATGTGAGTTTTTTTTCTAAATGTTCAATATGTGATAATTTACCAGACAATAAGAAGAATGTCTGAAGACAAAAGAATTTAAAGGAGCCATGAAACCTTAGGATACTTGCCTTTAGTCTGTATATATTGTGCCAGGATGCAAAGACATGCACTAGCAGACTAGGATTTGTGCACAAAAGAGAGATCCTTATTATCAGCACACATTCTATACAGTAGTCAGTGGCTTTGCTTATCGGATCTTCCAAAAAATTTTTATTATTACTTTATTCTACAATGAGAACAGATGCATCTGAGCCACTCTGGCTGACCTATCACAATTTGGAGGAATGTTTTAGGAATACTGTTAATATAGAATGTGGATTGCCACAGGCACTTGGGAGGCTTGTCTTAAATTAATCAGGTGTAGGTAATCTTATCTGAAATTGCATCTGTATTACCTGGCTAAAGATTTAAAGGGTTGCGATCTGCAAATTATGAAAGGAAGGAGTACTAAGGGGCTGGCAGGCAATTACGTGCTCAGTTTTGAATAATATTACCACAGGAGCGAAAGATACATGGAGAGTAAGACAGGGGGTGGAACTTTGCTAGAAATTTGATTAGATTGTAGAGAATCATAACCTTTAATGCTCAGTTGAGAGTACAAGGCTGTGTTCTACATTTTAATGGCAGTTGTGAGATAGGATGGGACATTTAATTTCTTAGCACTGTGTACAGGCCTGATGTTTGACCCTGAATTATATATGCTCTTGCAAAAGTTTAATAAATAAAGGACCAAAGGAGGTAAGATAAGAGTATCCTAGTTCAAAGCTTATTTCTTCTATTTGTTTGTAGGCATGACATAGCTCTCCCTATGAATGATAAAAGAAATACCTATTATATGTGCCAGAACCATCACTGTGTGCTTTATGTAGCTAAACCTGGCTGAGTTACTTTGTGTGGTGATGTCACAGCACTTTCATCACTTCTCTTCTGCAGCTAAGGAATCCGAGTGGCACAGAGATAGAAAAGGGCTGCATCAGTCAGCATTTCAATGCTGTGATGAAACAACAGAGCCAAAATACTTGTGAAGACGAGAGGTTTATAAATCATGTACTATTGGAAGATCAAAGCAGAAGACTGGGTAGCACTAATTCTAGTTCAGCTTCTGCTCAGGGTTTAATACACGTTATGGCACATCATTTGTGAGAGCGTGACAGAGAGGAATAGCAACATGATCACACAGGAAGTCAGAATAAATAGGGGAAATCTGATCTTCTTCTTTTATATTCACCCTCCTGTGAGAAGTACCAAGGAGCTGCACAAAAATACCTTGATATTATTCAATAGTACAACCTTGACATTCAATCCACCCTTTGGAAGGCAGACCTTCTACCTTAGACCATGACTCAATTTCATCTATAAACTTATACCCCAGCACTGGAGGACTCATTAAGGCAAGGTAGAGCTGGTCAGCTCCTGTTGGAATCCCTATAGCTGCTCAGAACCTGGAAAAAAATAATGCAAAGTGTTCAGCCTGGTAGCTTTAAACAGCTTACAGTTAGGGAATCTGGGCAGAAAAGATTAGTGGTCTCAGAAGTATGGATGTGGTTTTATATACAAGAAAGAACATAGTGTGTCATCACTGGCTATCATATCTGGAGTTGACTCTTTAATGTCTGATTTTATTTTATTTTATTTTATTTTATTTTATTTTATTTTATTTTATTTTATTTTATTTTATTTTATTTTATTTTATTTTATTTTATTTTATTTTATTTTATTTACTATTTGAATGATCTTGGATTGCTTATGACCAGGCTAATGTCTCATTAAAATAAGATCGGTAAAATAAAAACAACAATAACAAAATTGACTCCAATTGTTACGTCTTACTCTTTGATTTCTTTCCTTCTTTTTTTGTGGGGGAGTCTGTATAGTTATACCGACATCACAGTTCTGACCCTGCTTTCCTCTCCCTTAGATTGTCAAGAACTTAGACAGTCTTAAGGTTGTGTTAGCTTTCATTCCATGTGCATGAGAATTAGCAGATATTGCTGTATACATAGTAAACACTAAAGTCATGAGAATCATTAATAATTTCATGTAAACTCTTTGAAGATGACGGACAGATATGAGTGTATAGTGCTCTTCTAATCTTGATATTCTTCATTTAAAGATAGACACTAAATATTTCACATGTCACAGTTGGAAACAACTGCTCTGAAAAGTTACTTGAACAAATAGTGCTCTTCCTCTTTCATGGTTAATTACTCTCAATCCATAGATATTGCTGCAAACACATATCAAGATGTTGAATGGTTGTCTTTAGTATAAACACAATTTAAAACTCATGTACAACTTAATCATGTAACATGTAGCCAAGGAAAGTGTAAAAGAATAAAAAGATGATATGTATTGTTAGGTTGGCAGAATAGATAGATTCTAAAGATTGACAGATATATGATAGATACATAGATACATAGATACATAGATACATAGATGATAGATAGATAGAAAGATAGATAGATAGATAGATAGATAGATAGATAGATAGATAGATAGATAGATAGATGGATAGATACAGGTATGTGATAGATGATGTTGGGTAGAAAACAGTATAACAGTTACCCTTTTCATTGCTATGATAATATACTTGAAAAATAAAATAAGGATTGGGAAGATGGAAGGGAGTAAAGAAGGAAGGAAGATATTTTAGGTGACATTTTTAATCCAGCATGATGTAGAAGGCACAGTGGCAGGAACTGAAGGCAGCTGGTCACATTGTATCTACTTTCAGGAGCATAGAGAAATGAACATCAGTGCTCAGTCGAATTTCTTCTCCTAAAGGAGACC